>OZ005654.1:91517751-91840251 GCA_963930645.1 Salticus scenicus
AAAGATTATACAGGTAATACAGGAAAGAGCCCCCCTCCCCTCCAATAATCAAATGGTATAGTCAGATTATAAATAAATATATATCAGTGTAATTTTACAAAGAATGCAGTTTAAAACCATTCAAAAAACATATCATTTTGCAAGTCTGGAGGTTTGAATTGTATATAAGTACCAAAAGTTAATATCTTGTTTCATATTTCAATTTTTTTTTTTCGAAATAAATTACTAAATATTCATGAAATTGATATGTAGCGATTTTAGATTTTTAAAAATAGTCTCAATTTATCAAAATATAATTACTTAAATTTCCATTATATATGTTAAATGCGCATGTTTTACATTATTATTTTAAAGGACCAATATTCTTGAAAATGTGTTTTTATAAATTTGGGTTTGCAGAAATTTTGATCTAAACTTATAAATTTATCTTTAAGTTAATATGTTATTAAAATGCCTTTCTATATAATCACAGGAAAGGCTCAATGCTTTATTCAAGTATTCTATATATATATATATATATATATATATATATATATATATATATATATATATATAAATATATATATATATATATCTATTGAAAGTTTACTGTGTTTATCCCTGTCACTTTGCGGTCTCTCAAACCTCAATAGGTTCTATTTTATGATCATGATAGTGTGGTGATAAAACTGTCACGTTTTACAATATCACGGCATTCTTTTTAGATTTTATAGCATCTATTACTTTCTTTGAGTATTGTTTTTAGTATGGAGTGTATCATTCAGTCCTATGATTAAAATATCTAGTGTAACTACCAGAAAAATTCCAATGTATTACAATTTATATTTTCTATTAGAAATGAAATTCTGCTTTTACATTTTAATTTTCATAAAACTTAATCCATTCTCATTTTTTTTTATTATTTATTTAAAAGGAAACCCCAATTTTTACTAGACAAAAATGTATTAATATTAAATTTGATTTTCATTTCTTTGTTTATTATCACTTGTTATTTTTTAAATAAGTTTACCGGGTTAACACCAATATTTACCCTTTTCTTTTATATGTTGTAACTTAATTATTTTTTTAATTAAAATTTCCTTTCTCTTTTAAATTATTTTAAAATAAAATTATAAAATTATCATGTTAGATGTTTTAGTTATAATATTTGATCTATTTTCTATGTAACTTTTCTATGTAAAAAGTAATTTTGTTAAAAAGTTATTTTTGTTGTATATAGAATGTAATGCTAATCTTAACCTTTCTTCTAGTTATCTAATACTGTAATTAAATTTATTAATATATATTTTTTTTTTTGTTTCCTTTTTCCGTGAGTTAAAAAAAAATATTTTCATGTGCTATGCCCCTTTTCCTGCCCATTTCTTTGTAAACCTTAAAGAACTAATATTTTCTTTTCAGTTCAATTTATTGCTTTTCGTAGATACGCATCATTGCGGATACAGGCGCTACGTACTAAAGAATCTTTGGTCGTCGTTATCAACTTTGAGTTTTTTTAAAACATATGTTCACTTTATAAATGGTCAGGACTGTGTGTGATGTTGTTTTAAATATTTAGTCTTTACTTTAGTCAAACCGCTATCGGTTCGTTTTTAAAATGAACATGCTTTTGAGAAGTATGAAAATCCTGCAAATTTAAAATTCTTGAGACATTTATCAATGAATAAAAATATTATCATAACTGTAAATTAATTAATTTCTAGTCAACCAGTTAAACGTTTTTCATTTTAGAAAAATAAACAAACTTTACTGATATTCCTAAAATAAAACTAAAGTAGAATAAAACTACCTTTCTATAAATAACCGGTTACTATCGATTTCAGACATTTTATCAAATACACTTAAAAAAGCTGTACGAGTCATCTTGAAACTTCAGAAAATGTTGTACATGTAGTACCTGCATATATACCCAGTATAAAAATTCATAGTTCAAAATCCAAATAGTAGTAACCAAAAAAAACAGACCTCCTGTGTTACGTTACGATCTGTAGAAAATTGCAAGTTTTGCAATGCCCATTAAACTACTTACTTTTTTACTGAAATTCTACAGTAAAACCATAGCCTCCAAAACTACATGTCTTCAGAGTGGCTCGCAACAGTCAAGCGACAGACAGCGCTACCTGGTACAAATTGCAGACTTTTTTATTCAGCTGTCACCAATAAGTTTAAGAAGTGATATATGATATATAATTGACGTTTCTTCTATTCTATTCGCCCTATCAAATCCAACTTTTAATAATTTTTGGTGGTTGTTGAATAAGTGTCGCGCAATCTGTACCAGGTGGCGCTGTCTACCGCAAAGTTTCCGAACCATGCGGCAGGCATTTAGTTTAGGAGGCTATGGTAAAACTAATTCTTTTTTACTTACACTGATTTGCTTTTGAATCATCCATATATCATTTACATCAATGAAAAAGACCATTAACTATAATGAAAGGCAATGAATTAAGAGGGATTAGACTTCGGGAATAATTCTTGCATGTCTTATGTGCTGTACTTTTCTTTTTTGTACTTATCTTAACCATAACAGTCTTATAAGCAGAATTTGATTCTAATACACAAGTATGGTATATAAATAAAAAATAATTAGCAAACACTTGTGTAATCGAATCCGTTTGTTTAAGTACCGTTCTTCTTTTTATATTCTTGTTACCTTGTCGCCCTCTGTCGTGTGAAAGTTCCGCTCTGTAATTTTTTTCTTTTTCTTTTTTTTTTTACTTCTTTTTTTTCTGTTTATGCAATAAACAACGGAGGAGGTTTAATCTTTAGACACGGGCTCTTTTGAATCTCCACAGCGCCATCGGAGCCCCTCTCTAAAGGTTAACATCGCGCAAAACCGCTGCATAGTGGTGAGCGGCCACCTTCCGTCTTGGAATCTTAGAATATTTTACACACTAATTTAGTTTTATAAAATTATTTCCAACAACATTTAAGAAAATCTCTATGATAAAATGTATATGTGAATCGAGCATATAAAATCCATGGACTAATTTGAGATATATATATATATATATATATATATATATATATATATTTTAATATATGCCAAATCCGTTTATTGGCATGCTACAGGTAAGTTTTATATTTATATTTTTCATTTACATAAAATAAAAACATTTTTATTTGTTTATACTTTAAATACAACCTATTTAATTTTACTGTTATAAAGTATTGTAAAAGTTTCCATAATTTTACTCCACTCATTTCAATCTTAGATTCAGCTCTATAGTTGTGTACATAATTGTAAACTAAATCAAAAAGTACTTAAACAACATAAAGTTTAAATTTTATATTTTATATTTATTACTGTAAATATTACATACTATGTAGAGTGCTGAAAACACGTGAAGGCCAACAGAAAAACTGTATCATTATTACAAATGCATATTTAAATTTTATGCAAAATTATACAAAATGCAACAGATGGCAATTTTAAATGTTTTATTCAGAAAAAAATATCTAAAAGGTTTATTTATTTATTTATTTTTCGTCAAAACTTGTTTCTTTTATGCATGGAAAAAGCTGAAAAATAATAAGGCGAAATAAGATATTATGACCAGCTAATGTTGAAAACTACCTTTAAATTTCAATTACTTTGATCATTCTCGAGGTTACAGAGTTTGGAATTTTTTTAAAAATGTCCTTTAAATTCATTGTCCAACCCTTTTCAATGACTATTTTAAGCTCCTCTTTGATGTTGTAAGTTTTACCATTTCAGTAAACTACATGCACAAGAAATTCCCAACAAAAGTTTTGTTGGATTTAACCCTTTAACGTTCACTACTTAATTTATTTTAAAAATTACTAAACTAATTTTAAAAATGGCTTTTAGACTCATAGCTGATCATAAATATTAAAAAAAAAAAAAAAAAAAAAAAAAAAGCATTGTTCCTTTACCGACAAGAAAAACTCCTAAAAGTTGCATAGATCCCAACATTTCAATTTATTCCGGAGTATTTTAACCATTTGCGGCGCAAGGTAATTCGGATTATTTAAATTACACTGCCACCGGAATTTACGACCATAATTAAAATAGAAGAAATTTTAAATTTTCACGTTAAAAAAAAAAAAAAGGGCCTTTTCTGCTATGTTGTAAATGTAAATTTTTGTAAGAAAATTTCCGGGATGAGTTTTTGCCCTTGAGAATTAAAATTAGGTGTTCCATCAGCGGGAACACTGCGACTGTAAGAGTTAAACAAAGGCTTCTTGACCGTCACTCAAGCAGTTGTTTATGATTTGCTAGGGTTCAGGATTTTGTATATCTTGAACTCTGAATGGACTGAAATAGCATTAAACACGCTGGAAATCACCAGAGAGCCATCACTAAACTGACGCTTAGACAAAAAGGTTAGTTGACTTTAAAATTCATTCCAATAACATCTCAAACTGCCCTACCCATGAAAATGGAACCTTTTTGGTCAAAAACTTCGACATTTCATACTTAGACGTGTTTGATGCTTCATTTTGTTATATTTTACATACTTATTTTTTGATGTTTTATTGGATATAGTCAGACTCGGGCAAGAAAGCGTAAAATAGTTTGTAATTTGAGAAAAAGAAAACTTTATTTGCGTTTCTCGCCTGACAACAGTTTCCGTTTGTAAATGCAGAAGGAGGTCCAATGCATTTTTATGGATGATAATTATCACTATTTTCATTAAGTTATTAACCACACTTTTAAATCTGCTAAATACATAGCTGCCAATATTTTAATTTATTCCGGAGTACTTTTAGCCCCGCCTTTATTTCGCACCACTTTATTTATTAAAAAAAAAAAAAAAAAAAAAAAAAAAAAAATCTCAAATATTTTACTTTTATTACAGCCTCATTTTTCAGATTGCACATTTTGCCATTACTAGAAGTCAAACAATATTGCATATTGTTTCTTAAGGTAATGTAATTATTTTTAAATAATAGTAAGAATTAAATTTTATAATAATAAAAGATGAATTTTTGATATTCGAAACTTAAATGTATAAACAAAGGGTTAAAATATTATATCTTTTTTTTTTTTTTTTTGTTTTTTTTAATCGTGAAGTTATTAATTATTTATTTCTAGAAAATGAATTAAATTTATTTAATTTTATAACAAAGAATACTGATAGAAACAAAGAAGCTTACTCTCAAATCGGGTATACTCGAAAACAGTTTTCTTTCCGTAAAAATTATTATTATTATTATTATTTATTTATTTATTTTATTTTATTTTATTTTTTTATCGCCAGTTTCATCAGAAAGTATGCTGTAAATGTTTATCTTTTAGACCTCGCAATGAAACTGTAGATGTTTAAACAAGATTTCCGTAGTACAAATATTAAAGTACTTTGCTAAGAAATATTATTTTCCCGAATAATATTCATTAGTTCAAAAAATGGCCTAATACTGCGAGAAATTACTATGATAATTTCCTCTGAAAATGTAATTATGTTCACGAATAAATAGAGATGAAGCTATTACATTTCTTCCAAAATTTTAACGTTGACACATTCAATTCTTTTAAAGGATAATTATGCATTTTGCTTTTCATTCTTATTAGATGTGTGGAAAAATATTATATATATATATATATATATATATATATATATATATATATATATATATATATATATATATATATATATACATATGTTGTTGTTGTTGTTATTGATTTATGTAGTTTGCCTGTAGTTAAAAAAAATGCAATATGTATTAAGAAAAAGAGGTATTATAAAAGTTCATTTGCATTTATTATAAAATGGTATGGTTTCACATGATGCATATTTCTAAAGTTAGGTTACCTTAAATTTTCTGATTCAACATCTTGATGCTAAAGGTATGATAATTTGGTCAATAAAGCCGAAGGTTTATAATTTACACCAGTTCATTCAGTACTTCAGTAAAGAGGATATGACTACTCATGATCAGTGTTGCCACATCTGGCGATTTTTTTATTCAATTATCATGAATAATTTTGAAAAGCGATTATTGATATACATAACAGACTGTCAATCTTTGAAGTGATTAGGCAAATGTTACAATTAAAAGTTATTTTGTTGATTCTTGAACAAAAATTCCTCCTGATCTGGTAACATTGCCCATGATATTAAGAGCAGATAATTCCTAATCTCGTAGACAGGCGTGACCAATGTTATTCTGGGAAAAGTTTTTTTTTTTCTTTTTTTTTCTTTTTTTTTTTTTTTTTTTCCATAAATACTCATTGCCTTGTGTACTTTTTAACACGCTTTTATTAGCTTCACCTGTATGTATGTATGTATGTTTGTATGTATGTTTTCATGTTTGTAACCGCAATGGGAGCAAACAAAAAATCTATATTGCAAAAAAAGACTTTCCCTACGTGAACGGCGTGGCGTTCAGGTAAAGCTCCGCGATACGAACCTAAAGGTCTAGCGTTCGATGCCAGTCAGGGGAGATTTTTTAAAAATGGTTTTTGTTTAATTCTAAATTATTTTAATTAAAGATTTAAATGTATGTAAATATTATGGTGTGTCACTCACACGACTTTCTCTTACCCTGCATTTTAATACTAAGATAGATATTTTGTGCTTTTTAGTTCACATTTCTATAAAAGCGTGTTCTTTAATTTTTTTAAACTATAATATTATTTAAATTACGCTTTCACATTCTAACAATTCACAATCGTTAAATTAGTACTCATTTTCTAAAAATTCATTTTTTTAATTTTTAAATTTTAAGAATAAAAAATTTAAAAAATCTATTTTTGGAATATAAGTACTTATTTAACAACTGTGAATTTTCTTAATATGAAAACGAAATAAATAAATAAAAAATGCATTAAGTGAATCATGGAAAAAAAAAAAATCTCACATGGGTCTCGGCTGTAGGCTAGATTACGTATTGTCCGTCTCTAAAGCTTATCGTGTTTGGGTCGTGTGGCTCGTATTTTTACCGAAAAACTCTGGCGAGAAGTTAAATTAAGTTATTTAATACGTATAATTTAAAGGTTTGATAAATCAATTTTACACCAGAAATATAAGTTAACAAATAAAATTATATTTGAGAAACAATAAATATGATGCTTCTGACAGAAAGTTACAAACTCAAAAGACTCCTTTATTCCAAAATGTGTTCTGTGAAAAACGAACATTATAATGAAAACAAAAGAGTATGTGTTTCCAACCTCCCCAATTTTTCATCGCCTCCTAGTTGAAGGGGTGAGGATCTATTAATAGAACTATCACGTGATTCTTCATCTGCCTGTTTTTTCATCAGAATAGATTCTGATTTAGTTTGTGTTTATGTTTTAGTATGTAAAGTGAGAGAATATATCTCGCTTCCTTTTAATTTTCTTTTAATTTTCATTTTTCATTAAATGTACAAGTTTAAGTTTCAAGAAAGGTCTCGAAATGATTTTTTGTATCACACTAATAAGATTATTATTTACAGAGAGAAAATAATAATTATAATACAAAATAGAAATACTAAGAAGATGATATACGCCAATGGGACGCCAGAGTCTTCAGAACAGAGAAGGTAAGCTCATAATTTTTCATTACTTCTGTTTTTGAAGAAATAAATAATTTCTTTTGCAACTTTGTTTAATAAGCGTTTAATGAGCTACCGAGTGATGGAAAAATATTTCCATTAGTTTCTTCACTAACACACACAATTTTCTTTCCTCTAGGAATCTGTTCGTCGTTCAACTCTTCAAGCAAAAAAATAAAGATAAATAAATAAAAATATAGTATAATATAATGTAATGTAATAAATAAATAAAGCTAAACTCTCAGGGACAAAAACACCTTAAAGAGACAATTACACTGCTAAAAAAAATTAAAGGAGTACATGGTTTTAACAAAATTATGAAAATATTTATACCGATAACTAATGTCAAACAAAATATCCAAAATTTAAAGCGCACGACATGAAATAACAAAATTATGGATGTTTTATTTGACATTAATTTTCTGTATAAGTATCTGAGTAATTTTGTTGAACCATGTGCTCCCCTAATTTTTTTAGGAGTATATATATATATATATATAGTCATATATATATATATATATATATATATATATATATATGACTTTTTAAATAGATTATACTGCATTGTAACTTCCAATATAATATGCTATAAAAAAACTTCTTTAAAAATACCTTCCGATGTAACTATATATGAAATCCAGAATAAGCAATAACTTTATATTTATAATATACCTGAATATGTTTACCAGGCAAATATTAAAAGTACGATTTAAAAGCCACAACTGTTCTATGATCTTTATATCAATTTATGTAAAGGTCTAACAAAATTCGAAGTTTCAAAGAGTCATTTTCCATTATGAACACAGATTCTACAATTTCAAATAATAAATGAGTTTAATTTTAATCTATTGTATTTAAAATATAAAGACTATATTCCTAAAGCTACAAAATTTACATAAATACATTTTCTAAAAATATAGTTTTAAAGAAATCGGTATTGGAAATATTCATGAACTTCAGTAAATTATTTGTTATAATATAAAAGGAAAACGAAAACAAAAGTTATACTTATATATCTATACATTAAATGCAAAAAAGATGGCAGTTTAATAAAATAATTTTATTTTTCTAATAATCAAACTTTTTGATCTTAAGAAATTTTTATGTTCCTCTTTAATATTTTATATTTTGTTATATATTTTGTTTTTTGTCTTTAACAAGATTCTACACAATAAAAAAAATAATAATAATAAATTCATAGAATACTGCATAGAATGTGTTTCATCACAGCACAATTAATTTTTTTTTTTTTTTTAATAGTTTTATAATTTTGAAAATTATACAAATTTACGCTTTCAAGCTAAAAATTAAGATGATAATTTAAAAACTGCTTTAATAAGGATTTCAAAACTATCTTAACTTGGAGTTTTACAAAAATATTTCATGTCTATTCTAATGACAATAAACTAAAGTTATTCGCTTTGAATTTTTTTCATTCATTAAACATTAATCCTCGATTTTTTTCAGTATTTACTGCTAATTAGAACATAATGTAAAATAATGTGCATATTTTTTTTTTTTTTTATGAAAACCAAAATTATTTTAGTACTGCTTCTTTAGGTGATTTTTTACACGAAATAAATTATACAAATGTATTTATTTACATTAAAATATACTTAAAAACTTAAAAGTCGATATTTTTTTAAATCTCTGTTATCAGGTCTAAAAAATTATTGCAAAAATTTTCCTGCTAATTTCCAAATTTATTGTGAAAAGAAACATACAATTACATATATTTGTATGTATATAAAAGAAAGCTATTAAAAAACAAATACTTAATGCAAAGGGGAAAAAAAAGTCAAAATTTAATATAAACAAACAAGAATACTATTTTTAAAATTATAAAAGATTGCATGCGAAAATATTTTAAAGTAAAGCAGACAAAAATTAAGCCAAAATTTATACTATAACTAAAATCATTGAAACAGTCTGAAAGGGGAGGCACTCGATGAGGGAAGATAAAGTAAAATACATCAAATGCTGCTAAAAAGAAAAAAAAAAAAAAAAAGAAGAAGAAGAAGAAGAAGCGTAGCACAATATAGCAAGAATCGAAAGAAAAGAATAAATTTATTCACTTACAATATAAAAATAAACAAGAAGAAAGATCATGCGTTAAGCTTTGATCATTAAAACTTTCCAACTCTACTTACTCGCTGCATAGTTTAACCTTCAATATTATTTTTCTACATTATCAGACAATGAACAGACAGGAGGACAGAAAGGCAGCCAGATAGACAAATTGAATTCAGAATCACAATTAAACATTTTTGGAAAGTACTAAAAATACTTAACACAGATGGAAATGCAATTCCAGCAATTTCCACTTATAGCTTTTAATGCATTTGAATATTTTAGATTATCCTGTAAATCAGAACGCTAAGCATATCACATTCTAAACAAAACATTATTTTACCATGTTTGCAATAAATGTGAAAATTAATTTTTGTGACAAAATCCCTTATGAACTCACATATCTTAGCAAATAAATTAAATAATGTAAGAGTTAGAAGACAATAAGAGTTTTTTCAATAAAAAGAAGTTTCAAAATGTGGATGAATGAATTGGTTCTCCATATTAAATACGTGGTATGTGAAAAAGCCTTATGAACTTTTAACTCTGAAAAATCTCTGAAATCTTGCTAATTTTTTCCCCGATAATTTGGTTAATTTTTATTTTATTTAAATATGATTTTTACATATGTTGCACAATATACCTATCTCTAAGCCTACAATACTGATGAAAGAAATTCTATCGCTTGTGTAGGCGAAGTAAAAAAAAAAAAAAAAAGAAAGAAAGAAGAAAAAGATAGAAATAAAGTTGCTACAAATACTGACATTTCATCGAAAATTTTTCGTGGGAATTTTGTGTTACGGGACAATGTCTCTCTAATGCTTTACCAAAAATTTAAAAGAAAAAAAATTGTAAAATTTTGCCGAAATTAATTCGTGTTATAAACAAGAAAACGTACCAAATATTTAATATTTTTTTGGAAAAAAAAAAAAAAAAGTATATTTCTAAATAATTGTGCTATTCGCACAATATACATGTATATATATATATACACAAATATTTTATATAGAAAGTAAAGTTGTGTGTTAAAGTTATATGTCGTTTGTAGCATTTTATGATACATGATAACCCAACATATTTGTGTGCTTCTTGAATTTGTGGTTGGTCTCCTAAATTCGGTCGTGGTTAAATGAATAGTGGAGAATATGAGTTTTTAAATGTTCTTTGTATGTCTAAATTTCAAAGACATTTTGTTCTGTATTTTGTTAGAAAATAGAAAAAAAATGTCATAAAAAAAATGTCATGAAAAAAATAATAATAATAAATAAATAAAAAAATTAAAAAACCTCTAGTTATTTCACTAACACCGTAAAGTTTTAGTGTTTTTCACAAAACTAGAACCAATCAAATGCAGTATGAATAATATTATAGATCTGGGCATATTTGATTATTGGAAAATAATTGTGAGTGGCGAATTAACCATTCTCTTTATGGAAAAGTGCAGTCAATTGGATATTCGCTCACGATTATCTCCAGAGTCTATTGTAAGTACGTCGATTCTTGTTAAAGATACTTACAAAAATAAACAATGCATATTATGCCATTTTACAAAGAAATCATTTTTTTTGTAATTTTAATTGCATAATTTTAGTTACTTTAAAAGAAGTAAAAAATAGTGTAATATTTTCCTCCTCAGAAAGTAAGAAGAAATAGATTAATGAATTAAAATTAACTTACTACGTATTTTGTGTATAAATGAATTATTTATATGTGTAGAAATTAACCAAAGTGAGAATCGAACTCATAGTGTACAGAAGAAATTGTGGAAGCAATATGTAACAGAAGACAAGGAAAAAAGATGATCAGAAATTACTGCTAGTATTTATTAAGAATGCATCATTTTTATCAAATAAGATAGATGGTTCTTAATTGTATTAATTCATCTTGGAGTTTACAATGGAAAGAATGTAAAAGAAATGATATTTTAGTTTAAATGTAGGTGCGATGTTGATTGACATGAATACAAAGAAAAGCAAAATGTCCAACTGTTGGATCATTGGCGCTATCGTATATATATATATATATATATATATATATATATATATATATATATATATATATATATATATATATATATATATATATATATATATATATATATATATATATGTATATATATATAATATATATGTATATATGTATATATATATATATATGTATATATATATATAAGTATATATGTATATATATATATATATATATTTATATATATATATACATACATACTTCCAAATATCTCATTAATAACCGTACAATTGTTAACGCCCCCTGAAAAAACGCCCCTTTTCTCACACCAATAGATTTTTAGAGTTATTCTCTCCAACAGTTGTTACAATTAAATAAGAATAAAATTACTTTAAAATATTATTGGTGTGAAAAAAAGGCGGGTACTAAAAATTGTACGGTTCATAATGAGACGGTTGGAAAGTATATATATATATATATATATATATATATATATATATATATATATATATATATATATATATATATGTATGTATATATGTAAACTTCAATAATTGCGACATTCTAGCCTTTTTTTTTTTTAATACAATGATGTAATGTCATCAATAAATTATACTTTTATAAGCTGCATGAGTTTACAATGAATTAATTATGAGATGCATTCTTTTAAATATTATTTAAAAGGTCTAGCTCAGTTTTTGAAAGGATCAGAAGATGCTTCCCGATATTCTACAACCAGATATTTTGTAAAAGGCTGTACGGAAATAACTTTTATAAAACAAAAATATTTTTCTCAGATTAAGGCTTAATTAATTAAGCAAAACTATTTCATTGTTCAAATGTTTAAAATAGAATTAATTAACTTTTACGGAGTGTTAGTTTATTAGTAGTAAGTTTAAGGGATGAAAATTTCTATTGCTTAAAATTTATTCAAATGACATTTATTTAATTTGTTTATTCAAATTATCTAATATTTATAAAGCTTAAGTTGTAAATTTTGAAATTGAGTATATGTTTCGATATTTAAAACTACAAAATTAAAGATAGAAAATTTATTAAAACAAACATTTTTTTAAATAAAAAATAATAATAAAAATAAAATTACTTTAAAGAACATACGACTATGATATTTATAAAATAAATTATTTACAAAAACATTTCTAAATCTATTTTTATTTTCTTTATATTGCGTTTTATATTATGAAAGGTGCATAATGAATAATTTATTTTTAGTTATTTGTTTAATGAAATTCCTGTTTAAATAACATTTCAGGAACTATGTTTTATGTTTTTTTTTTTTTTTTTTTTTTTTTTTTTTAAATACTTTAATATAATAATAATAATAATAATAATAATAAAACATACATTCAATTGAATCTCGGAATTTAAAATGATTATTTGATTACGTTAGATTAAATAATAATAATAATAATAAAAACAATGTAATAAATTAAAGATGTGTAATAATTAATGCATATCTAGAACTTTGTATTTGAAAATTTAAATTGGAAATATTGTTTTCCAAAAGAAAAGAAATAACATTATGATAAACACTGGAATAGTAAACAATATCTTAAACAACAGTATAAGTAATAAACTAACACACATCTATTTCGGTAGCATTTAGCATACTGTCACCTGTGAATAAAAGAAACGAATTGAAAATGCTCACATTTATAAGAAAATAATCGCATTTTATGAGAGTTCAATCAACCAATAAAATTTTACGGAATATGGAAAAATAGCCACTAAGAAATTGACAAAAGAGGTGATTAAATCTCAGAAGATTAAAACTCTAACTGCATGTCACTGGACAACACATAGAGGCGAATCCCAGACCGTCACCAATTGCACACTGTGAGTCTATTGTGTATTGTTGAACCCACACAACCTCAATTTCATAACTAGCCTAAATTTTCTAAAATTAGAAACGGATTATATAATTGCGACTGTAATCGTGAGAAAACTATTCTTTCCAGAATAAGATTTGGCTCATTGCTACTTCAGAGCAACAGCTCAAATGATACAATATTAAAACATATTTGGTTTATCAATATTAAATATGTGTACAAAATTATTCTAAGCTATTATTTATTTAAAATACTTTTGTACATGAATGGTTTCTTTTTTCAGATTCTCATATCTTAAACGGTTTTTTTAACATGAAATCAATCTAAAATAATCAAGAAAAATAATTTGCTGTATTTTTTTTTTTAAATGGCACATTTTAGAAAACTGCATAATCAGTATTATTAATTATCCATAAAGCAGAATTAGTGTGACGTTAAAATCCAACCAACCGACCAACCACCCAATAAAGGTTTACTTTTTAGAGATGACGCAATATATAATTGTCCTTGTCCTCAAAATATCTAAATTGATAAAATAAATTTTTGTAATTTTCAATTATTATATAAATCCTTAATACGTGTATGAAAATTTTTAATAATTCTAATCGATATTGAATATTTTATAACGTTATATTTGGTTATTTTTATTTCTCGTTTTCTTTAAGTTAAGGGGAATAATGGACATCATAGGACGAAATTTCCGTATGAATTTCATTTAATAAAAATACAATATCGTTTAGTTTTGAATACAAAAATGTATCAATAAAACAATCATGTTTTACAAAATAACTTAATTTTTAGTAAAATTTACAACATTTATATCGTTCTCTATGGAAATTCATTTTGAGGAATTTTAACTATTCTCCAATAAAAGAGTGGATAGTGCATATTATGGAAAAAAGTTATTAATATGATACTATGTCCCCAAAATTTAGGCATTGTTTAAAACATTTTACTTATTTATTTATTTATTATTTAACAAATATAGTTGTTGGTTATTACTAATTTTCAACTTTTTAATGCAGATTGTTGAAAGAATATTGGATCAAATTTAGCGATCGATTAAAGAGTGTCATAAGATTCTATTTTAGGTACAACTATAGTATTTCCCCACAGCTGAATTTGGCGATTTGTATTTGGCGAGGATTTGATCGATAGCGATGTCGTTATGGAATGTTTGCGATATAATATGGCAGCCTGCATGCTATTTATTTTGGATTTATGATTTTATGATTTATGATTTATAACTTAGCTTATGATTTTATCACTTATGATACATGGTTTATGATATATGATTTATGATTTTAGATTTATGATTTAGCCATAATCGCCAAAAATAAATCGCCAAATTCAGCTGTGGGGAAATACTATAGTTGTTCCATTTTTTATACAAATAATAATAATAATAATAATAATAATAATAATAATATATATTTTCAAGAAAAGAAAAAAGAAAACTCATTACTGGGTGAAAATGGGGCTATATTCAATACTGATAATTGAAATAAGGCCCGAATTGAAACTTAAAAACACAAATTTTCGATCAGAAAAATTAAGATTACAAATCTCTCGTAAAAGTGTCCGCAAAAGTGAAATCGCTTCTTTGTGATTTTTTGAAGCCTAAATTTAGTCCTATGACATAAAAAAAAATGGTTTAAAACATTTTTAATTGCTTGAAAGAAGATTCTGTTTCGGTTTATGCAAAACTGCCAACATGTCTTAAATTGCATAACTGCAGGAATAATACAAATTTGTTTTATGCAAATTACACATTATTCAGTTTTCGGTTAATACTGAGTCTCGTAGTAACAATTAATATTCTTGCAAATCGACAATGTCCCCAACAATATATTTCCATGCTTTGTTTTGTTAAAATGATATTATGAATGGAATAGCAATTAGCGGCGTGCTATGAAAAGGTATCGTACAGTAAACCGAATACGTCTAGGGTAAATTATACCGCAGGTTTTGGTGAAAATGATAGTAAACTTTGAATACACAGGTTTATTATCTTTTGCAAATGAAGTCGAAAATCGAAACCACACAGTTATATTGAATTTTTCTAAAATTAACGTTTAGTGTGATATGATATATTGATTTATGTTTGGATAATTTTTCTTTGAAAGGCAATCGACAGCTGGGAAGGTGAAATGCACTATGATCTTTGGTTCTTAAGAGTCAATGCTAAGGCATTTCATGATGCTTTAACTCCAAAAACTTGGCATTAGAACCAACGATTTTTATCCAGGAAGGGTCTTCACCTCATGTTTGAAAATGTGTTACAAAGTTACTTTAACCCTCACTTTCCGAAGTTGGGATCAGTTTGACCCCATTTTGTACTTGAAATTTAGTTAAGCCCGCTTCATTCAAAAAGTGCGCTAATTCGCCAGAGATAGCATACGTAATCAGTAGAATGTTGCAACTTCTAAACGACACGAAAAGGCGCGGTTCTGTTGATTTTCACCTAACGTGCCAAGCGGCACCTAAAAACAATTTTTCTGCAGTAATGCGTTGATCTTTGGAAAGCGAGGGTTAAATAAATTTCATGGATGACCATTTTCTAGGTCGAAACTTCCGACTTCGTGGCCATTTCAGTCCACAAAATTTAACCCCGGTATTTCTGACAATGATCTTACATCGAAAGCACTGTTTATAATGGTAACATAAGCAGTTTGGCGAAAGGGGCGTACTACATAATGCCTTAATAGAACGGTAAACAAAACTTAATCCCTGTGATTTCTAGCTACGTAATCACATCAAAAATAGTTGTTTAAGGCTATAACATAATGAAATTTCTGGAATTTAAAAGGTACGATACGCAAAAATTTCCATAACTGTTTTACTGATATACCAAGAGCTTCTGTTTATAATATAGTGAAGCGATTTAACATTAAACCTACCACGACGGGTCAAATGACCCATTTTAAACATTTTGTCAGAATTTCTTGCAAATGACGTTATCATATCGTCCATGTTTCATGTACCAAAATGTGCTAAATAAAGTATTTTTGCTATACATATTAATATATATAACATTTTCATGACGCGTCACTTGACCCGCTTTGGTAGGAACCGGTAGGTATACATGAAGTATCGGTAGGTTTAGTGTTAACTTGTTTTCAGAAAATTTTGGACGTCACATTTAACTTGTTTTCCAATACGTTGAATGTAATATATAATTTCTACTGCTATAATTTCTATAGTAAAATGTACAAGAAATTCTGCCTGTTACAACAAACTAGATTTTTAATAGAACTAGAGTTTTTTTTTTTTTTTTTTTTTTAACATTTGTATAAAAATCGCGTGATTTAAGTTCATTAATACTCCTGGAAATTGTAAAAGTTATTTCTTAGGAAAGAATTATAATTTGTTAAATATTCCGTTATTTAGTTCAAATGAAATGTTGTATTTTAATTGAAGAAATATTTTTTTTTTCTTTTTTTTTTTTTTTTTTTTTTTTTTTTTTTTTAAATAAGAAGAATCATTTGTTATTCAAATGTTTAAATACATAACTAGAGCAAATTTCAATGCATTATTAAAATTTGTTGCAAAATAATAATTTAGAATATAACAAAAAATGAAAAAATAAAATAAAATAAAGAAAAATAGTAAAGAAAAACCACTATGCTACATTGCGTTAGTTTAAATGTCAATACTTGTCAATATTACAAAATAAAATGCATCGTAAATTTTACAAAACGACAAATTAATTGCTTAGATACAATCAATTTCATGAAAAAAAAAATGTAAAAAATAAATATATTTCATTTAATAGTAGTATTAATAATTTTTATTTAAATATTTAACTTGTTAAAAGGATATGATGGCTTCAGGGAAATAAATATTAGTACTATAGATGGCCAAATAAATTTTAACCCGTTAACGCCCGAATTAATTTTGCAAAATATTATTATCTGATTATTTCACTTCGAAATTAATATACACAAATGACAGTAAATTATATTAACTTAAACAATTCTTCTGATAGATTTAAATATAAATCCTATCATCATTTATTGACGTTAAGTATTTCAGCGAGAAAACTTCGAGATAGAAAAAGTTTGAGATAACAGATCTTTCCTATTATATGTTGACAAAGATCTCGAAAGTGTTATAATATACATTATTATTCTACTTGATTTAAGTTAGTATACCTGCGCAAAAAGCAAATACATGTGCGATGTTTGAAAAATCATAAAATGACTATCCAATTTGGGAAATAATAATTAATAGTAGGCACATAAAACTTTCAAGGATCATTTAGAGTGACGCTATAAACTGTCACCAAAAAAGCAGAAATCATTCCAAGAAACTACAAAAAATATACGTGCCATTTTATTAGTTGTTCTCAGATGAGGACACTGGGCCATTACATGAAATTACATGAACCATTTCATGAACCATTACATGAAATGTGCAATTAAAATATCTCAATAAATTTATTTTCAAACGAAGAGAAAAAAAAAAAATATTAAAATGTCCTTCTCGAAAAAATCTGCTTGAAAACGATTTTATATCCTATAATAATGACAATGAAGAAGTAATTAATTATCCATATATTTAAATAATGAGCCTATGAACGTAAAATTTGCGACAATAGCTATCTGATAAAGATCTCTCCATATTTAAAAATTGCTTCCGTCTGCACGCAATCGTTACCATGGTAAGTCATAAATCTAAATGAGTAAAAAAAAAAAGATTTTATTCGTTCTTCAAACCTTGACACTGTTTTATTTGTTTGGGTATTTGAACTTTTTATTCATTTCATTTATGTGTGTCCAATATACGTTTTTCCCTTAGAATTTATACACACTGTATTTTAATTGATTTTATTATTTTATTTTATTTTATTTATATGTATATATTTTTTAAACCATCGCAAATATTTATAAGTGTAAGGTGTTGTAAATGATAGTGATAATTATTATTTCTCATAAATGATTTGGGAAATATTATGAGTTGTACAATAAAGATAATATTTTACTTTAAATTTGTATGAATATATTTATATTCTTGTCACTTCTGATACCTTTATTCTTCATATTTTCAGGTGAAAATACACGGTGATTCATACGGAATGAGATTATAAAAAAATGTAAATGATGAAATTACTTTGTTTTGATAAATTAAATTTTAATTGAAATTATAGTTATCCTATTTTTCATTGACGTTTTATGAGTGCTCCTCCAGTTACACGCAAATATCAATGTGGTATTTGAATTCTTGCTATACTCGTGATGAAACTTCCTTAGTTAATGATTCGAGCAATTAATTTATCCGATGTATCAGTTGCTGTAAGTTATGGGGAAATAGAAGTCCGAATACTTCATCAAAACCCGTAAGTAAAAATAAAAATTGGTTAGATCAGTGGATCTTGGTGGCCAACAAAAGCAATGGCATATTGTTTGATACGACTT
Organism: Salticus scenicus; assembly: GCA_963930645.1. NCBI lineage: Eukaryota > Metazoa > Arthropoda > Arachnida > Araneae > Salticidae > Salticus > Salticus scenicus. Next base: position 91,536,554 of record OZ005654.1, read on the forward strand.
GTCCGGAGTTGAGGTAAACTATCGTTCAAGTACTGACGTACGTTCAGATGCCAAAGCGGTGGAGCATCATATAAGCACTGTTGTCAAATCAAATTTTGTCATTTCACTACTGGTAGTTCAAAATTTCCTTACACTAACAATAAAAGTCCCTACATTAGTAAAAAACCATGAAAAATGCGGAAATTTTTAAACAAAAATCCATGCAAATTTCCCTAAAAAGACACAAAACAGTACTCCCAAAAGTTTCAACGAATTCAAAATATGTGTCTGCATCCTGAAGAAAACTGCTAAAAGTCTCTACGACTAAGGAAAAATCCCTACAGTTGGCGTCCCAATCCAATTTGAGCCCCGATGACTAGCGAAGACACGTCTGGAGACGCCCCGAAAAAAGGAGGGATTACAACCTGACTGTCACCAGCCATACGTCCCGACAACCAGGAGTGATGGCTTGGGTGCCATTTCATTTAACAGCAGGATCCCTTCGGTTGCCATGCATCTTTAAGGAGAGTGGTACGTCGATGAATTTCTGCGTTGTTTTGCATTTTGTTGTTTTTCATATGTCGAAATTTTGAGCGTATAGCTCTACATGATAATGCCCGCCCATGTACGAAGATAGTTTCTACTGTTCGTTTTCTTCTTTGTCCAACATTATTTTGGCCTGCAATGTCGCCGGATCTCTCTACCACTTAGAATGTTTGGAGCATCATCAAAAGGGTCCTACAACCAACTCGGTATTTTGCCAATCTAACACAGCAGTTCGTCAGATTTTGGCACGATATCTCGCAGGAGGACATCTGCCAACACTATCAATTAATGCCAAGCCGAATAACTGTTTACATAAGGGCCAGAAGAGGGCCAACACGTTATTGACTTGTTCGCTTTGTGAGGCTCTTTCGCTTGATTAAATCCTCCTAAATTTCTGAAAATGTAATCATATGTTTTTCTCCATATGTACATCGAGTATTAAAGCATTTAAATGCTTTTTTGCTATCCGCCGCGCATGCGCAATAATAAATCATTTACTACAAGTGTCTGTATCGCTTTGATTATTAAATATATTTGTTTTAAACTACAGTATGCAATGATTCAGGCGTATGACATCATGTTTTCCAAAAATTTCATGAAGTTTCAAGAAAAACCTTTGGTGTTATAAATTAAAAACTTGCGAAAAAGTTTTGCATTTTTAAATAAAATATTAATACCTCTATAAATATCCAAGATATCCACACAAAACTCTACATACGTATAAAATATAACATCTATAACCATATCTAAAATTTGCAGATCAATAGAAGCTTTTCCATGTACAGGATTATTACAAATATTTTTTTTTATTTTATTGTATTTGTTGTTTGCCCCCTAAAGACATTTGCGACTAAATCTTTGCTAAAAAAAAATATGAGGAAAGACACAGTTTCCTTATTCCCAAAATTCAAGAACAGCACGTGAAGAACTTTTCAAGATATTCGACAAAACGTAAAAAAGCGAAAGTGTTCACATTATTTTGTACAACACCTGTATATATACTATTATATTAAAGCTATAACTTATTGTTTTTTTTCTTATATTTGTTAATGAGGTTACAGTATATTTTTCTTAATCATAAATTCATTTATTTTTGTTATTGAGCATTTTCGTGACATTTCATTTTCTGTTATTCTTATTCCTAGTATATTACTGAAAAAAAAAAAAAATGACAATGAAATAAATGTGTAAGAAATTTCTAGAAAAAAATTACGGTAGACAAAAAGTCTAAAAGTTGGCGTCTATGATGTTATATCCGAAAAATACTTGCTTTTATTACTTTTCAACTATTTATTTTAAATCAGTTATTTAATAAGGTCAGGACACAGATATATTTGATAGCTTTGCAGATTTACGAATATATATTTTTATTTAATCAATAAAAATACTGGGCATCAACTGGTGACTTTACTTCAGGTTTTTCGATCGTTTCATTCATTTTTTTAAAGCAATTTTTTATAGTTTATATTCCCGATAACGTATCATTAAAACTGTCACGTTTTGCAATACCATGTAATTCTTAAAATAAATATTATATATATTTTTTCACTTACATGATTTCACTTCTATAAAGGTTATTGTCAGGTATTTTGATTTTCCTTAGAAAATAAATATTTTATTTTCGAATTCGAAAACATATACCATTTCTAAGAATTTCTCTTTGACATCAAAGTTTACGCTGAAAAGTAAATAAATAAACTGCATTTTAAATCAATAAGTTTATTTTCCAATTATTAAGTTTGTGCAAAATATTTATAACTTAAACGTCATCGGAAAGAAAAATATATAATCCAGATTATAATATTGTATAAATCATAATCATTTCAATATAATTGAGGAAAAAACCAGACAAAGGTGCAATATCTTTTATCTTTTCCTTGGCTAAAGGGCAGTTGAAAGGTCGTAAAAAACTTTTTTTTTTTTTTTTCTTTTTGATAATTTAAAAGTAATAGTATTTTGATTATTTAAAAGTTCCAGGGTTTTTATTTAATAACTCTTAAATCAATTATCCGTTTGAACTAAACATTACGGGTAGCTAACGCTGCAATTTTGTCCTGATTGGTAAGTGTACTAATTTTTCTCAAATCTAAAAATCTGGACATGGACAGTTACAATGATAAGCTTTCCTCTTTATATATTTTAAAGAAAAACAAAAATGATTGCACGTTCATTCAAACTGCTTGAAAAAAATTGGTAATGACGCAAAAACGCTAGAAAACAAAAATAAATAAAAATAAATAAAAAATAAAAATACCAGTAAATACAACATTTGGTTCTTCTAAAATTATGCGTTTTTAAGTCACTCTAAAAGACACAGACAAAGACCAAACGTTAAAAAACTTGAGTACGGTAATCAGGAAGCCTTAAAACGTGTAAATATACAAAAAACAAGCGATGAATATTTAGCTTAAAGCATACATTATTTACCATATCACTATATGGAATTTATTTCAATTCCCGACCAGCTTTCCTGGAAATTATTAGTAAAGCACATCTACTAACAACAAATGACTAGTGCGTTGTGGCCACCACACGACTTTCTTCTATATTTTCCTATACAAATTCACTCAGTAAAAATAATTTATTAAAATTATTGTTAAAAAAAAAATTATCTTCCATGATAATGCAGACGATTTCCATATTAGATAAGTAGTATAACACTAAATATATAATAAAAAAAAAAAAAAATGAATTTAATCTCAATATTACATAAAAAAAATAATAATAATAATGAAAAATACAATAACTCTATTTTAAATTATCGCATATCGATGGTTCAACCATTCGTTTCAAAGGTATTGGCGAGCTCTTTTTAAAGATACACATCATGAAAAATTACTCCTCTCGAGGGGGAACGGTGAGGATCCTACATACACAAAATTTTTTTACCAGTTGACTATATCTAGTACAAAAAATATATATTCATTTGTTTAGTGCAGTCTATAGATGACAAACTCTACTTACTTGAAATTTCCAACATAGACGTAATATCCCTGTACACGAACTATTTGCTTCATCTTAACGGAAAGCTTAGTGTAGCATCCCTATATGATACACATTTAGCATACCGAGTTTGGAATTTCTGCTACGATTAGTTCTTGAGATATGCTGATAACACACACACAAACACACATACAGACACACAGACCATTCGCTAAAAACATGATTTTCGTATTCAGGGCACCTCAGTACATGTAAATATAACAAAAACTCACGTTCGAAAATGTGACCCTAAAACAATGCTTTCGCGACCCTATGGGTAAAATAAAGTAAAAAGAGAAAAACAAGACTAGATAATAAAAAATAACATTTAGTTACGAGATTATATGTTTAACTTATATGTTTAATAAAGTTCCTTTTCAGTCTGAATGGTTTCTTGTTTGTTGACCTAATGTGTCGTTGTCTATAATCGTTGCACTCATTGTTATAAATGATGCAACTTTCATGTGACCATCTGCCACAAGTAAAATTTTTAAACAAATCCATGGGAAATCGTCTAATTTAAAAATATTTTATAATACTATCATTCTATAAAAATTCCTAGAAAGGGTTTTGAAAATTTAAGCAAACATTTTTGAAAACGAGACAAAATAACCACATATAATTTTAGACTGTTAAAGCAATGAACATGCACATTTAAGTGGGCACTCCACTATCGATATTGTAAAACTACCTGGAGTTTCAGAGCGCCCATTATCTTCCTTACTGTCGATCCCTTATGTGCGCAGTCTCTCCTACCGCGCAAACTCTCCTAGCTTTACCTTATCAAAAACATATTTTTTTTTCAATCTATGAATTATATACCGTGAGTGAATACATTACCCCATTACTGTCTTTGTATATTTTTAATGATAAATATAAATATTACAAGTTTCTCTTTTTGCTTGTGTTTGTTTTATGATTTATACAGAGTGACAAGAAATAACTTGGACGAAGTTTCAAACCAAATATCTGTAACTACCACTATCGCAAACTCATTTTGGAAAAAGTTGTCTTACCTTGGTCGCAAAAGTTCTTTAGAAACAAAAGATGGACCTTCTAACATGATTCCGCACCTGCACAGAGCTAAAGGCACTCAAGATTGGTGCAAAACAAATTTACCTGTCTTCACTGGAGATCAAGAAAGGCCACCATATTCTCCAGATTTGAACCCAGTGGATTATTCTCTTTGAACCATCTTGGAGACAAGGGTGTGTGCTAAACCTCATAAAAGTTTGGCATCCCTAAAAGAATTTTTATGCAAGGAATGGGATAAAATATAAGTAATTGAGTTGCGGCCCATAGCAGAAAATTTTGTGACACGTTTAAAGTTCTGTATTAAGGCTATAGGTAGCCACTTTGAAAATTTGTAAATATAATAGACTAAATAATGTATTCATATTTATTGAAGTTTGGTCGTAATACTTTCATTAGCATTAAAGTTATAATGTATCATGTGTGCCCAAGTTATTTCTTGTCACCCTGTAGTAGATAAATATTCCAATTTAAAATTGAAATAACTAAGAAATGCTTAGATATGCTTTCCGACAAAACTTTTTATTTCATAACTTATATATTTTTTCGAAATATACTTTTCAAACGTATATAATATCTGTTTTTGATTATGAGGATATTTGAGAAAATAATTTTATTATCGTAGTTATATTTTAACAGATTTTTCAAGAATATTCAAAGAATATGTCTTGCATCTTTAAAGTACATACTATTATTATCATTTCCGCTAATCAGGTAAAATAATGTGAAAGCCAGATGCTTCAATCAATAGCTTCTAATTTACATAATTCTACTTAAAATGGTTATCGACAGGTGTGTCATTACAGGAATATGCTTTTAAGAGAGGAGGGATGACAGACTAATTTTAGGAATTGAACTTTATTATATGCATATATTTTAATAAACAATACACATGAAATATTGAATAATAATAATATAATTCTGGAAATAAAAAAAAAAATATTTTTTCTCACAATCATTAAACTAAAAATACAATTAGAGTACTGATTTTATTGTTTCTACTCCGAATTTAGTAATACCTAACAACAGTATATACATAGTTGCCAACATTTAATTTTTTTCCGGAGTGTTATTAGCCCTGACTTTCTTTCGTACCACTTTATTAATAGAGTAACTTTTTGCAATATATAACTTCGATAACATAAGAAAAACTTACTCTTAAAAAAGTGGCATGAAATAAAGGCGGTGCTAAAAATGCTCCGGATAAAATTAAAATGTTGATAACTCTGATATATACAATCTAATCACATAAATTCATATTAACTGTTTATTGAAAACAAATAAATAAAATTTGTTAAATTTATACAACAATATTATATATATATATATATATATATATATATATATATATATATATATATATATATATATATATATATATATATATATATATATAAAAAATAAAAAAGAAAAAAAAAAAAAAAAAACACCAGTATAGAAGAACTGATTATATTTTACGATTGTTTCTCTCTTAGATAAAATAATATAATCTTTTATTCTAAATCCAAATTTTCATTGTTATTTATCGTTATTAAGATATAAAAGTTATTAATTATTAAGAAATTTCTTACGTCATTTTCTACAAAATAGAAGAGCATTTCAAACTTTAAAGTGAACGAATAGTTCATATGAATTCATACAAAACTAGTTGTTGCATGTTAATACCGGGATTTTTATTCAGTCTTTTGTGGAGCATCTTTGTTCTTACTAGTTCATCATTCTAAGGGAACAATCTGAGCAAGTTTATTAAAAAATTATGTTAAATAATATATTTAAAAAAAAAATTATCAAAATCAAATATGTCAGCTTAAATTAATTAAAGATAAGATGAAATTATGAATGTCTCCCCAATTAATTGAATATTTTCAAACGTCATTCTGGCGGTTGCTGTGAGCTAACGATTTTAATACAAGGCCATGATTACTCATAGCATCACATGAACTACCAAAAGTTTAAAATCATGAAATAATATAACATAAAATAATAATAATAATAATTAATAATAATAATAATAATTAAAAGCATTTTCCAACCCCCCTTTCCACCCCTCTTTTGAACATGTGTCCCGCATCTTCTGTTGTTACTAAACGGACTGAGGACTTTATCGTAAATTTTAGAACATAATAAAACTAAAGGCTAGAGATTACAAAGGAAATTTAACTACAAATAATAATAATAATAATAACTGAACTAAATTTAAAGAAGAATTCGATCAATTTTAGAATTACAATATTTTAAAATGTGAAAATTATAGATAAATTGCGACTGTTATGATTTAATCATAACACAATTCATGACCATACAAATCGTATCAGATACCACCATTGGATTGTTTCAGTCGATTTTCTCTAATTATTCGCTTTCGAAAAAGTATTATTTTGATCATAGATTTACTAAAAGAGAATACAGATCGTTTGTTGTTGAAGTAGATTTTTTTTTTTTTTTTTTTTTTAAGAATATAATGACATATTTACTACCGCATTCGCAAATAGAATTATTAGTGTTTTCTTGTTTATAGAAACAAGATTTGCAGAATAAATGAGTAGGTCAAATTTCTTTTCTTTCTTTTTTAAAAATATCTCACACTACGGAATTTAGATATGCATGTGTTGTTTTTGATAATGGTTGTTGTGCATTCGAAAATTATGCATTTTGCTATTCATATAAAGCCACAAAGCATTATCCAATGATTCTTTATTCAATGTATGCAAAAGTGCATGGGCCGAAAATGAAGGTTTAGCAACCAAATGTCGTATATTCAAAGGTTCATACACATCAAGGTAACAGTACCCAGTAATGTTTATTGTTCTTGTTTCTATATGCTCGAAACGTGCGTAGGAAATGTGGCAAAATGAAACTGATCTTCTGCTACAACATCATTGCAGCATTATTTTACAAAAAGCTGAATACTATCACCCTCAAATTAGCCCACTTTATTATCAATAATCAGGTCCCAATTTTTTTTTTCTTCTATTTTTTGGAAGAAACTCCTGGGAATCCTGTTTTAGGATGATTCACAGTGTCTTGAATCTCTTCCGTGGTATAAAAACTACATCTTTTCATCGGACTTTTAAATGTGGGAAAAAAGGAAAAGTCCGGAGAATAAAATAAATGAAGCAAAATGTCAGTTTTTTTTTTTTTTTTTTTTTTTTTGGATGTGTGAGCAAGTGCATTGTCATTGTGCAAAATCTAAGTCTTTGTTTTAAACAACCTAATCCTCTATCTGTTCACATTAACATGTTACTGAACTAAACGGCCCAGATATTTCTTTTTTCTAAAATTTAAAACCATGTTGAAAGGACATCGTTTCGAAACTATAGAGGAGATTCGGGGCATTTTGTCATCCCAGAAAGAGGCGTTAAATTTTGGAAACGGAGTATTAAGAATAAGGAGGGACTACTTTGAGGTAGATATTGCTTAAAATATTGTAAAAAAAAAAAAAAAAAAAAAAAACAATAGAGTTGTTATGTATAAAGTTCAGTTATTATTATTATTTCTTTTTAATTTAAATCGTACATGCGTGATAGCCGTGCTCACTTTTTTTTTTTTTTTTGTAAATGGAATTTAAGGCATTATCTTTCATATAGCAAATAAAATACACGAAAGTGTGATTCTTCTCGAAATAAAAATAGATAAAATGTAACTTGTTATGTTATTAATAAAAAAATACAACTACCATTTGTAAAATATTATTAATAAAACACCCTCATGTAACACATTAACAAAAAAAAAAAGTATGAATAGGATAAAAAAAAAAAAAAATAAATTTAAAACTTATTATTTTGATGTTCAAAATCAGAAACAGGTTAGAAGACCCTTTTTATACTCGGATCAATAAACAAGATATTTAAATATCAACAGATTTTTTTAATTAGTTTATCAGTTAATAGATAGAATATACGGTATTTGATTTTTAAAACAATGGCTATCAAATGTTTAAGAAATTAATGTTTTAAATAGTGGTTATTTTGTCATATATATATATATGGGTGTGAGTATATACCGTAAAAACAATAGCAGAATGCAAGAAAATAGATGATGTCATTACCTACTAAAACTGAAATGAAAAAAGAAGAAGGAAAAAAGAAAAAAAAAAAAGAAATTAAAAGAAAGAAAACGAAAAATATAGTAGATACAACCAGTAACAGTTCAATAAAGGTATGAAAAAAAATAATCGTCACTTTGAATACTACCCTTAAAATCTAGTATAACAAATAAGGATCTGATTTAAAATTAGAGTAGGGAATTGCACCTTGTCAGAGTCAAAAACTTAAAAAAAGGAACAATGAAAGCTGATAAATGAATGAAACTAAAAATTTATAAAATGAAAGAAAATTTAATTAAATAAGTTGTTTAATTTTCGTCAAACAAACAATTCGCGTAAAATGTTTCAATTAAAATTACTATTTCTCGAGCTTTTTATTAGTTCTTTAATATTTTCGTATTTGCCTTGTGCGGAATATGCTGATATTCTCTATAAGCAAGCAGTCTTTTTAGTTAATTGTATTAAAATATGATGCATGTTGTTTTTAAAATATTTTTCTCATATTGCTTTCTTTTTAGATTATTGTTGATCTAATCTCTCTAAATACTAAACACTGTTTAAGAAAGCTGTCTTTTTAATTAATTGTACTGCTGTATTAAAATTTGAAGCATATCGTTTCTTTAAAGATTTTTAGTATTTCTTTCTCTTTTTACATTTTTGTTGATCTAATTTCTCTAAATACTAAATACACATACATATATACACAAACACACATACACAAGCACACACAAACACAAACAAATCTTATTTTATATCAAATGAACTATGTTTTCTTTATTTTGGTCATATAACTACTATGTCACATAATTATTTTTTTCAAGAATTTTACGTTAAGATTTAATTTAGGTTTGCTTATTATTTTTTATTTATGTTTAGTAATTATTATCTCTTAACACGTTCCACTCCACTTAAACCGTGGTGCCCTCTGCTCCTTCTTTTAACTATTACTATTTTGTTTTATTTTTTACGTTTCACAATGTTCATAATTGTTGAATATGATTTCATCTATCATTGTCAAAGACACAACTCATATTTACCTTTTTCATATCTTTTGCCTTTTATAAGAATTCACATACATATGAATTCTTTATTGGGTTATTCATACATATACATATATATATATATATATATATTTATACTATATATATATATATATATATATATATATATATATATATGTGTGTGTGTGTGTGTGTCTGTGTGTTCGTTAGAGCATACAGTTAACAAAATATTGCTGTCATAGACACATTCTAATATTAAACAAAATAATATCAATTATTGACTTTAATTTCTCCGTTTGTTTCTTCATTCCTATAGAAAAAAATTACAATTTTCTTTTCTTTTTTACGCTAAGTTGATAAAATATCCTTTAAATTGTCACGTTTTGCAATATGACACGATTCTGCAGAACATTCATAATATTTGTCATTTTGGAAAAAGAATCTATAACGGATATCTTAATTCGTGTTTTGATACAACTGTTGAAGCTTCGTATTAGAAATAAAAAAGAAGTCATAATTTTCTTTTTTGGTTTTTTACGTAACACACACACACACACACACACACACACATATCTATATGTATAAAAGAACACTTCCTGAGTGAGTGAGGGGGTGATCTATCAACGCCCAGACCAAACCCCTGGACCTAGAAGCATGAAATTTCGTGACAGTGTTCTTTCTATGACGTAGGCATCCACTAAGAAGCGATTTAACAAAATTCGCCCCCCAAGGGGGGGGAGGGGGGTCAAAACGTGATTTCACAAAATCCTTCATATCTCAAACAAAAAAACAGATATCCGTAAAAGTTTTGCTTTAAAATATAGCTAATACAAATGTCTAAAAACCAATTTCTTGAATTTTCAAAATTCGGTCCCCAAGGGGGGCGAGGGGGGCAAAACATGATTTCACATGCGTAAAACGTGATTTCGCATAATCCTATATATCTGAAACAAAAAAATATATATACGTGAAATTTTTGCTCTAAAATAAAGCTAATGCAACTATCTAAAAACCAATTTCTGGAATTTTAGAAATTCAGCCCCCAGGCGGGGCAGCAGGGGGGGGGGGGCGGGAAGCTATGGGGCAAAAACAAATAGAAATACAGTTAAGGCGTTCAAAATTGATACAGATAGGTTTTAGAGGCCTGCACGTCAAATGAGGATATTTTCGATTGTGTAAAGTTATTAGGAGGGGAAGGAAGGGGGGGTAGGGGAGAGGGGGGGGGCAAAAAATAAAAATAGAGTTAGATCGTTCAAAATTGGTATATAGAGGTTTTCGATACCTACAAATCGATTGCGAATATTTTCGAAGTTGTAAAATTATTAGGAGGGGCGGTAAGGGGGTGGGCGGTAAGGGGGGGGCTATGGGGCAAAAACAAATAGAAATGCAGTTAGGCCGTTCAAAAATTTTACAGATAGGTTTTCGAGGCCTGCAAGTCGAATGGGGATATTTTCGAAAGTGCAAAGTTATTAGGAGGGCCGGGAAGGTGGGGGGGGAGAGCGGGGGGGGGCAAAAAAATAAAAATAGAGTTAGATCGTTCAAAATTGGTATATAGAGGTTTTCGATACGTACAAATCGATTGCGGATATTTTCGAAGTTGTAAAATTATTAGGTGGGGCGGGAAGGGGGGTGGAGCGGTAAGGGGGTGGAGCGGTGATGGGGGGGGGCTATGGGCAAAAACAAATAGAAATACAGTTAGGCCGTTCAAAATTGGTACAGATAGGTTTTAGAGGCCTGCAAGTCGAATGGGGATATTTTCGAAAGTGTAAAGTTATTAGGAGGGTCGGGAAGGGGGGGGGCAGAGGGGCAAAAAAAAGGAAAATAGAGTTAGATCATTCAAAATTGGTACATAAAGGTTTCCAATACCTACAAATCGATTGCGGATATTTTCGAATTTTTAAAATTATTGGGAGGGCGGGAATGGGGGGGAGTAGAGCGGCAAAAAAATAAAAATTGAGATATATCGTTCAAAACTGGTGCATAGAGGTTTTTGATACTTACAAATCGATTGCGGATATTTTCAAATTTGTAAAATTATTAGGATAGACAGGAGGGGGGGGCGAAGTGATAAAATAATAGAAATAAGGGTTAAAGCATTTTGGGAATTTTTTCCGAAGGCAGTGAGAACCCGGTGCGACATTTTTCCTACTCAGGTTTTGTTTCTCTTTTTTTTTTACGTGATAAAAATTAATGCAATTTTGAGAATTCATTATAGTGATTCATTTAAAAATAGGGACCAGCGAAGCGGGCGTTGCCTGCTAGTACATATATATATATATATATATAAATGATAGATAGCATAATAAAATTTAACATTAAAATTTAGCAATTAATAGAACTAAAACAGTAACAACACAAAAATATAGAACTGAATTTAACTAAGAGGAAAGAATGTATACATTAAATATTTAAAAAAGTTTTTTTTCTCATTTCTACAAGTCATTTAAAATTTAGAAAAATTTAAGAAATTTAAGAACATGTTTATTGTTTTTGCCAGATAATAGGCAAGACGTATCAAACCCTTGACGATAGCTACCAAACCCAATGCCTTCCGGAACTTCGATGACTTTTTTCTAGTCAATTTTGACTTTTTATTCTTTCCTGTGTTAGCCTTCCCCCCCCCCCCCTCCCCCTGTTTATTAGTTTGCAAATAATTTCTTAAATGTATACACATGAAATATGAATGCGAAAAAAATCAAAGGTTTAGACAATTGGAATATATATATATATATATATATATATATATATATATATTATGGCAAGTATATGAAATACTATGTGTATAGTTCATAGTTTCTTATAATATCCTTAACACTTCCGAATGTTTTATTTTTTACATAGTTTTAGACTGTTCTTACACATCTTTTTACAGAAAATATTGTTTTTAGTGTTTTTTTTTCTAAATTGATCTTTTGCCTTATTTACACATAGTTATGTTCTAGCTCTTTGTTGGTGTGCATTCCTCTGTGACTTCCTTTGAGTTTGTAAATCTATTACAGCTTAACTCAAAAACAAATAGTCATAATAAGTCAAAAATCGTTTTAAAATCTATTTCATGTGGGAACGTTTATAATTTCTTCTTGATATCTGACAAACTGTTCATTTAAATGCGCCAACAAAGTTACCGAAATACATTGTATGTATATGATAAATATTTCTTAAATAAATTTTAGGACCATTCGGTTGCACTGAAGGAACAGTTTTATGCATATTTTTTACATACCAAAGCAATTTATTAAATTAGTGCAATAATTTGAAATGATTCTAAGTATACAGGGTGAGTTTGACATAATCTGCCAAACGAAAGGAGGTGATAGAACAGCCCATGGGGAGCATAAAACACCATAGAAACCCTGTCCTATCTCTAACCGTTTCCGAGTTATAGTAGATAGAAGAAAAATCTGTTTTTTTTCATCCCGTCTGAAAAACCCCAAATTTGTTAGCTTTCTGAAGAACTTACACGCAAATTAAGTACATATTTGGAAAGAGCAGAAAACATACTATCAGGTGACATTATTTACATCTGGATACTTTAATTTGACGGCGAGCTACAAGCGCTAAAACATTAGCGAAGTTTAAAATCGAGTTGTCGCCAAATTCTTTAAACGGCAATTCTGCAAACGCCGTTCAAGCTACAATCGGTCAAATTTATCAAAAGCTTTTCCATTCCACAAGCTTTAGAATGAGCCAACAACAAACCATATCAGTATTCTAGTTCAGGAGAAATTTAGCCTTTTGTTTGAAATACATTCATCACTGAAATCGACGTTCGTCGAGAAGGAGACTAACGGGTGCCATGGTCGTTCCTGATTTTATGTCCGCCTTCAGCCCGCTGTTTTGTCAGAGGCAAAAAAGAAAGTTTTAAAGACAAACAAGAAAAGTAACAGTTGTATTAAGTTTACAAACACAATGGAATGGAAACAAAAGAATTATGACGTTTTTCACGTCTTTCACAAAGGAATATGCAAAAAAAAAAAAAAAAAAAAAAAAAAAAGACGCATCTTTCACAAAGGAATATGCAAAAAAAATGGCGTATCTCACGTTTATGATTAAAGCAGATATGCATTTGAAAGGATGTGGGAAATTTAGTGCTGTTGCTGAAATTGGTCACACCCACACCTGATACATACCTTTGCCCGCTTATGAACGGAAACCACAGTAGCTCTTAGCGAAAGCTCATCCCTCGTTTTATTATTGCATCATCGAGCCGGATGCTTAAATCTTGCAAACTGACATCTTCTGTGCGGTAAACTTCTTGCTTCAGGAAACCCCAAACATAGAAGCACAATGGAGTGGGATCTGGCGATCTAGGTGGCCAAGGAATTGGTCCATTACGACCGATAGATCGTGGATACTGCTGAGTCAAGAAGTCCCGAGCGGCATTGGAAGAATGTGCAGGGGCCCCATTGTGTTAGAAAATGATTTCCGCTCATTGGGGTACAGTAATGACATCAAGTAATCCTGGAAGATGATGTTCCAGAAACTTCAAATATGGTCGAGTACGGTCGAGTGGCAGAGCAGCGACCATGGCCCCTTTCGTACACCACACCGAACGACCCACTCTCCCTAAGCCTTCCATGAATTACGGCAAATACAGCACGGTTGGACGCACGACGATGTGGATAACATAGATGGTACTCTTCTTCAGCTCTCCGAGAGTTACCATCGCAAAATCCATACACAAAATGCATATCCACGTACTTTGCATTTGTAAAAATAGGCATTTCTGTTTACAGGTTGGAAAGCGTGACAATTTGATCCCTGTGATGACTTCAATTGAAAATTAAATTCAGAAGGGTAAACAAAAAGGGATAAAATTTTAATATTAATTTACAAAGGTAGAAGAAAAATGTGCTACGGAATAAGAACCAACTTGGTTAATTCGTACCAATGTAGGAAAACATACTAAGTACGAACTACGATAGAGCAAGTAGACGTGAGAGCAGCGTGAAATAAATCGGCCGAGCTCAGCCAAAGTCCAGAAAATGCTAAAGCAATAGGCAGCATAAAACGTAAAAGAAGCTGACGAGCTAATGAGCTGTTACAGATTGACTCGTCTTTTGTACCTGCGAGTGGGATGCGCACACAGGAAGGTTGGAATACTCCTGCATATCACTAAGATTCCATATGCAGATAGTCACGAATTTGCATACGTTTTATTTACTCACCATCGTTTCGTTTCCCGAATTTCGACGAACGCCGTTTTCTGTGATGTATTTCAAACAAAAAGCTAAATTTCTCCTGAACTAGAGCACCGATATGGTTTATTGTGGGCTCATTCTAAAGCTTGTGGAATGGAGAAGTTTTTGGTAAATTTGACCGATTGTAACTTGAACGGTGTTTGTAGAATTGCCGGTTAAAGAATTTGGCGACAACTCGATTTTAAACTTCGCCAATGTGTTGGTGCTTGTAGCTCGCCGTCAAATTAATGTATCCTGATGTGAATGGTGTCACCCGATAGGATTTTTTCTGCTCTTTCCAAATATGTGCTTATTTTGCTTGTAAGTCTTTTAGAAAGCTCATAAATTTGTGTTTTTTCAGACGGGATGGGAAAAAACAGATTTTTCTTCTATCTACCATAACTCGGAAACGTTTAGAGATAGGTTGGGGTTTTATTGTTTTTTATGCTCCCCATGGGCTTTTCTATCACCTACTTTCGTTTGGTAGATTATCTCAAACTCACCCTGTATGTTATTATTATATTTATCATTATTATAGTTATTTTTATAATTATTATTTATTATTTATTTAATTTATTTTAATTAACAAATTTATTTTATTTTATTTGCTTGCTGAATTAAGGTCACAAAATTTGGAGCATATATATATTACAAATAATAAGCATGGTTATTTAAAATTTGTGGAATAAATTTTTAAGAGTGGTTCTAACAGAAATTGTATGAGTAACTTTAAATAAATTTAAAAATTTGATTATAACATTAAATACTTCATGAATAATGTTGTAACATAAACTGCTCGACTTTGAAAATGCAACACAAGAAGAAATGATAATAACGGAATGAAATTTTTTGGACACATACATTATAGTAGGAAGAACAATTGATTAAAATTTCAGGAAATTTGGAGTAGTATGTACTGAGAAAACAGAACATAAATCGAACAGTACATTCATCGATCGAAGTTACTGGTGAGTGGTCGGGGGCCAGTCGCTATTCAATGAATAAACAGTAATTTTCATTGGTGCAAGATCAGGAGAACGCGCTGGCCAGAGCAACAGTCGAACACATTCTGTATCAAAAAAGGTCCGGACAATACAAACAACTTGCGGTCGTGCATTACCTTTTTTAAATTTTGCGCTACGGAATCCTTGAATACAGGGCAGAGGTGCGGGTCTTAACTCATCAGAAATTTAATAGCCGCTGTTCAGACCTCCAGGAATACGAGCATAAAGTAATCGAGACGTGTATCCAATGGAAACCCATAACATTATTGCAAATGACGGAAAATATGATGATGTCGAATCCCAGCTGGCAATGTGCATTATTCATAATGCCGTTAAATACGAATAAGGCAATCTGGATGCTGTAAACAGGATTGTGATTTGTCTGAAAAGTGACTTCACGCCATTTCTGCATCCAGGTTCATCGTTGCTCACACATTAATCGCGCCCATATCAGTGATGCAGTTTTAAGGGTAATCAGAATTTTGGTAGCCACATACTGAGTCACCACCTGGATTGATGGTATGTTATACCATTGGATACACGTCCCGGTCACCTCTTTTTTTCATTCCCGCCACTCTGAATACCAGCCATTACATTTCTGACGAGTTATGGTCCATAGCTCTGCCCTATGTTCAAGGCCTACGAAGCGCAACATTTAAGCAGGACAATGCACGACCGCAAGTTGCCATATTATCTGGACCTTTACTGATGCTGAATGTGTTCGACTGTTGCTCTGGCCAGAGCGTTCTTCTGATCTCGCACCAATGAAAATGACTGTTTAATCATTGAAAAGCGACTGCCCCCCCCACCAATCACAAGTAACTTCGATCGATGAATTGTGGCATCGTTTTGAAGCTTCATGAAGTGCTGTACGCGTACATGTCATCCAACCGCTGTTCGATTTAATGCCTAGGCAGATATGTGCTGTTATTGCTCACAGAGATCGCTGATTTATGTGCTGTTTTCTCACTACATATTACTTCAAATTTCCTGAAATTTTAATCAATTGTTCTTCCTACTATAATGTATGTGTCCAACAAATTTCATTCCGTTATTATCATTCCTTCTTAGTGTTGCATTTTCAATGTCGAGCAGTGTACAAATATGGAAATGTCGACAATGGTAGCTTGCTTAAACTTAATTTATGGTGGTTGGTTGTACGGTTTGAGGCGGAATGACTACACCATGGTCGTAGGCCTATAGACTGAATACCCTGCGTGTGGGGGGTTTCTAAGATCTTCCTATCTCATATTCAAGCGAATTTAAGAGGAATCCATGGAAAACTTCGAACTAGACTTAATTTATATATATATATATATATATATATAAACTATATTATTTTATAAACCATAATATATTAACAATATGTATTTTGATTTTATTTTTTTTTTTTACATTTAATCAGAAATCATATATATCGCTTATAATTTATGCCTAGAGTAATATATGTTATCAGGCAATAGTCTTCCTAATGCAAAATATTATATTTATACGGATATATTTTAAAATTATAAAATAGTTTACATTTCTTATTTCAGACAACTAAAGTAAAATTTCGTAGCTTTTTTTTACCATAGAGTTTTAAAAATTTAGGATTCTTGAAAATTAGCTGAGGTTTTCGATCATTTATATATGCAATTTGTTGTTTTTTTATTTCTTGCTTGAATTTTGTAAAGGTACAAATGTAAGTGCACATGCGTAATGTAGTTTATAAATATACCTTTTCTCGTAACATTGGCATTGTTTCGGAACAATTGTTATTTCGAATCGTATATGCTACGAAATTTTATGTGTATTTATTTACTTAGTAAAGTATTAATTCACAGTACATTTATAGAACTATTACTTTGCTCAGACAAACACGCTTTTATTCGTAAGAAATCAACTGCAAAACTATTTTTGCTAGATTTGCAATTTTTAAGTATAAATGAGAGTTTTTTGAACATAAATAAAATTTACGTATAAAATTTGGACTATAATTACTCGTCTTAAGAAAAATAACACTGGTCTACAATGGTTCGGTAACAATGGTCAAATTATTATTTTTATTATTAATTCCAATTTTTATTTAATGATCTGCAAGCAAAAAAGTCCCACCACGTCACATTTTTCTGTTAGAGTATCAGAAAATGGCAATTTTAAGGAATTTTTTTCACATTTATTACTATTTTGTTAAATAAATCCTTATCGAATCATTTTCTTAGACTAAATAAGAACATGACTCAACAAGGATTTATTTAACAAAGCAGTATTAAGTATACTTTTTTTAGACAGGGATTATTGCTTCCAGTACAGATTAAATAATCGTAGCAAAAAATCTGTACGTGTTACAGATTTTTCACTATTATTTTTGTATTCTGCAGCACTACAAAATTAGTTGAAAATATCTAATTTCATTTTTGTTACCCTCAATTTTTTTTTTTCTTTTTTTGCCTTTTACTAAATATTTACTAAAGTTTAAATATTCCGTATAATTTTAATCAATAAAACAGGTCTGCGAAATCGTACTTTTTTTCTTTTTTCGCTGCATAGTGTGGCTCTAATGTGTATTGATACGCTTAATTCAGAAGTGCTTGTCTCTTCTTCGTATCACGTAAGGGTTTGAAGATGAAAATGGGAAGAATATATACAGAATCTGTAACAAATTCGAAACTATTTACGTATAAACTACAACAAAATAGGCTCTTATTAACATCTTATCTTTTTAATGTGTTCCTTTACGTCGAAGTTTCGTTCAGAGCGTTTCTCTTGTGCACGTCTTTGAGGGTCTTGAGAGAGGGGGAGGGGGGTTTTCACTGGAACATCCAGCAATAATCTTCTAACATATTAACACTACAGTATCTCGGAAACCGCCTATACATTTCATTAAGGTCTTGTTCAATTAAAACTTCTACTTCTTCACTGATATCACCTAGAATTTCCGCAAAAAAAACTTAGATGGGAGTTAAAAAAGTGGAGTTTAAGTTTCAAAAATTCTCAGTTTGAGTCAAAATTGCATGTGATGGAAACGTTTTAATATATATATATATATTACTTAATCAGCATTCAACAGAAAGCATTAATTTGAAGAAACAAATTTTTCGCAGACCTGTGTAATATTTTTTGTATAGCTTTTAGCGATTTCTTCAATAATTTCTTTTGAGGAATTTTTAATATTAAATGCTCGTGAAAAGCAAAAGAAAAAGGAAAAAAATATATAAAACAGATATAAAATTTAAATTATTTTTCAGTTAATACTAATTATGCACACATTGACAACAACAACCTACAGTTAAATCATTCCAAAACAGGTTTTTAGTCACGATGCGTTTATAAGATATCTCAATATAAAAATAGTATGAAAATAAAAAACGGCTGGTTCTGTGAAACGTTAGATTAAATAAATAACATTTTAATGTGGTCATACTGGATAAGATCTGGAGCCTCTATACAAGTCTGGAACGCTACTGTAAAGATCAAGAAAGGAAATTTATGGCACTAACCTTTCGCCGGCCATAACACTCTAAACTTGTCTGAACAGTCTTGCTAAATTTAGGGACTCATTTTTTCAACTGTCAACAATAATTTTGAGCAGTGATATTTAATGTATATAATGGACAATTAACCTTCGAACCAAACGTTACAGTTAAAATTAGTGGTAGATATTGAATAAAAATTTCCCTAAATTTGGCAAAACTGACCGGTGGAGTGAAGTTACGCAGAACTCACAAAGGATTAATACTGAATATAAATCTTTGAAAAAAACAAAAACAACGGAATAACAGATTCATGCGCTGCATATTTGATTATCGACAAAATGTTTGTTCAAATGTCATAATTTATAGCTTGGAAATATATTATAACAAATGTACAGAGTAGTATTATATACATATGTAAGAAAAGGTGGGTATAGATGTCATTTCCAGTATTCATTTGCAATTTACCAGAGACATTTTTATAGTAACGAAGAAAAAGTTCTTCAGGCAACTATAAAATTTTTGAACCGAATTTTTTTTTTAACCTTTTTTTTCATTTTATTTATCGACATGAACTGCATAATGAAATTTGTATTTATTACGGTTTAACTGAATCTAACACAAAACGCGGGGATTTTGTTAAATAACTACATTAATTATAAACGTTTCTAGGTTAATTTCAAAATTGTCACATAAACTGATTTTACAAAACTATAAAATACTTTATCTGTATCAAAATGCAAAAAAAAAAAAAAAAAAAAAAAAAAAGAAAAAGAAAATAGAAATATCTGCTAGTTAAAATACCGATGTGAAACTGCGTATTTTGACGCAAAACTCTTTTTAAATCGGTAATATTCGAATAACAGGAAATACTTGGTTCAATGTAAAGTATAATTTTATTAACTCTCCCAAATAAACTAACCTGCATATATGTTTCTTTAATAAAATTATTCGAATCTAACTATCACTTTAGTAAGAAAATATTTACAGGAATCAGCTGCTTTTTTTTTGTTGTTGTTAACTGTATTTAACGTCACACAAGTGCTGCACATTAGGTAATTGGCGACGGTCTGGGACGCACCCCTAAGGACTGTCCGGAGGCATGCCATCACTATTTTGGTCCTCTACTTACTGGGATCGGTACTGCACGGTCATTGCACAGCTGGACAAAATTTAAACAAAACTTCTAAGATTTATACCAAATGTTTTTGTCATTCCTACTTGGTAAAAAAGTTTTGTTATTCCTTTATCTACTGACAGAATTTTAAGGTGCAATTAGTTTAAAAAGCGTACAAAATTGAATTTATGTAAGAAACGCCAAAGATATTTACAAGAAAAGAACGTTTATACTTTACTATAATTTCACCACAAAGCACTAGGCGATACATGTAGCATTTTTCGTTCCTGAAAGGAAATTTTTAGTGCGCTCTCGCTGATTTTTCCGGGCATTTTTTACAAACTTTACGTTTGTTGTAATTAATTCTTATATAATTTCAAGAATCCCCCAGAAATTTTAGAAAAAAAAAAAACATAAAAAGTAAACTTTTTTTAAACTATTTTCCGGTTAATTTTTTTCTTTCGTTCCCTGTGTACCACTGGAACACGAAAATACCTCCTCAAATGATTCTCATTATTTACTATTATGAGGTGATATACGTAATTTTTATTATATATATCTTTAAATAATACTTTTAAGTAACTAAACATATATATTTCAAATACGATTTTTCTCTTTCATAATGCGATAGATAAAAAGTTAAAAAATAAAAAAATACAGTAACTTTCATACATTTTATTATTATTAATATCATTATTATTATTTACATATTTTACCGTTTTGCATAATGAAAATTTAATATAAAAGGAGGATTGGGAAGCGGCAAACAACAGATAAAATGTGATTCTAGGAGGTAAAGTATTTGCCTACTTTACCTGTCTGGTAGAACAGCCGAATTTTAGGTAGATTTTGTACGTGATTTTTTACATTGTTCTCCAAGGAAAAGTAACTGTTACTATCTGTCTCGTTCTGTTGCTGGAAATTTCTGAAAGAGAATTTTCTTATAATGTACGGATATTTTTTGGGACGTTTATAGCCAGAAAAGTTTTGACAGCAGGGTATATATATATATTTTTTTCTTACAGTGCTTTCTTCCATGGCATTGTCTTATTATTATTAATATTAATATTATTATTATTATGCCTTTTTCTTTTAAATCGCGATTGAAATACATCCTTATAGAAAGAAAATGTTTATTTTACAAAACTACTTAAAAATAAAAGTTTAATGTATTTTATAAAGTAATTGTATTTGTATAATACTACTTGTATAATCTAATTGTATTTGTATAATCTACTTGTATAATGTAAAAAAAAAAAAAATCTACTGGGGAATATTTATTGTGGAAGTTATATAAACTGTGAATGCGAAGTAAACGATATCTTAAAAAATCTGTTTCGTATACTCAGTTTAATAGCTAAGTTTATTTCAATTAACTATTTGCAAGTACATATCATAATTATTTATTTTTTTATTTGATACAGAAGTATTAATTTTATTTTATTTTATTTTATTTTCCTTATTTATTTTTTGAGAAATAAAACAATTAAAAAAAAGTAGAAAAAAGCATAAAAATGATTTATAATCTCAGTTGTTTATTTTTAACTGAAAACTATTAAAAATTTAAAATGTCCATGGATAATTTTTTCCACAAATTTCCATTTTTTTTTTTTTTTTTTTTTTAATAGTTATTGGAAAATTACATTAAAGCATGACAAATACACGTTCTGTATATTTAAAAATGCTGTTCAATAATAGTAGTAGTTTACCTAAGAAAAAAAAATTAATAACAGATAATTAAATTTTAATAATAAATTACTTTAAATAATATATATTTAAATTAATGATTTTGATTCGTTAATTTTAAGTCAATTAATTAGCATGAAACTTGATATTTTATCTACAGAACTATAATTTAAGAATCCATATTTTACGAGTAATGCAAGAACTTTATTACTTGTATAAGAAAGAAAAAAATGAATGAAAAGTAAATGAATGATTAAAATAAATAAATAAAATAAAATAAAATAAATGTGATGACTCATGATGAGAAGCAATAAATCTTTTGGAACCATTAACTTTCTGATGATCTTGAGGATCATTTCAACATAAAACTGGTATATTGACTTCGAGGAACGGAAACTCCAGGAAAAGCATAAAAGCTATAAAATGAAAAGAAAAAAACGTGGCTTTATTGTAAAACGAGACAGTTTTATCACTGGCCTATTGTGATCATAAAGTAGGACGTCATTCTTTTTAAACATATAGAAAACAGTAAAGAAAAAAAAAAAAATGAAAAGAAAAACCGACAAATTCAGTCACAGAAAATATTTATATTTAATAAAATCATAACTGATATTTATGGCACATACGCAAAATATTATAAAAATGGAATAAATATAAGTATTTAAATTTAAATTCTACAAGCGGGAAGTATTGTATATTTTTCAAGAAATATATTTCAGCAAATATATTTATAAAAAGAAAAGAGAAATTCAAAATATCAATATTTTATATAGAAGTTGACTTTTCATACCAACTATGTAAATTATGCCAGAAATGGGAACCGAATCCGGGCTGTCCGATTGCCTTCCGATGGTTAAGTCATCAAGGCAGATTTTTCACACTGCTTTTATAACATAATATCCATTACCAAAAGTTACCGTTTTTGCCACTACGAATAATGACTCTTTTTAGCTATTCGTAGTGTGCACTAATTGCATACCTCACGTTTATTATACAAAGATGATAGCTAGTGCCTCAAATTTGGCGTCTAAGTATAGTGAAGTGGCTAAACTGTAAATTTTGAAATAAATTACGGTTGCTTCCTGGCAGCAAATAGTAGATTTGGCGTTTACATTTCGAAAAATTGTAAAATTTATGAAAAAAAAAAAAAGATCTTAATTTGAAAGATTTAAAGATTTCTTTTTCAGTTTTCGTTTAGTACAAAATTACACCTTAAGTACGATATTTCAAAGACTATACTTTATGCAACGTAAGCATTTATTTTTATTTATTTAGTTAGTTATTTTTTTATAATAACAGTTAATATAAATATAACGACTAGAGTAACGTAAAACCCATTTACTTATTATTATCATAATTATTGTTACTATTATTATTACGCACAATATTTCCCTAATTCAGAACATCAGTGTAAATGATTACTTTAAATCAGTAAATGATTACTTTAAATCAGTAAATGATATTAAATTAAAGGCAAATCTTGCTCAAGTAAAGAACTATGTATATATATATATATATATATATATATATGTGTGTGTGTGTGTGTGTGTGTGTGTGTGTGTGTGTGTGTTTAACTAAGCACAGTAAAGTTGAAAAAAAAATGAAAGAAAGAAAGGCTCAGTTTTTTTTATATTAAAAAATAAGAAAAATCAATTTTGTTTTATCATTCACAAATTTGGTTCGATTTAAATCATAGATTATTTTTGCCATTTCTCTCTCTCTAGAATTATTTATTTGTTTATTTTCTTATAATTTTATGCACAAGTTTCATTTTTTTTTTTTTTTTTTTTTTTTTTAAATTATTACCATTTTATCTTACTTTTTAAGTAAAATTTAATGGTAAGCCTACTTTAAAAAGCGCAATATTTCTATTGGGAAATATGAAATCATTTTTCAAAAATTTTTATCTAACAGCCATTTATCAATTTCGGAAGTTATTGATCAGCTGTCGATAATTTGGAATATAAATTTGATATGTAATTTACCACTTGTGGATGACATTTAACGTTAAACGAAAAGTACTAATAAATAACTTACATCATAATATGTAGGATAGAAATTCTATTTAAAAAACTTTGCATATGTATTTAAAAAATAATTTTAATTAATATATAGTCTTTTCATCTCTGTCCGTAATAAGATTATCATTATCACTTAACACTTGAATTGTCAAATTTAAATTCAAAATTCCCTAATAATCACTGATTTCATAGCATAGTGCAGAAATTTCTGAAAAATAAAATTAATTTTCTTAAAAGCATAAAGTTTTCAGATACTAAATTAATGCGATTCAGTAAAATACAATAACATGTCTTTCATTAAGTACTGAATCTCGGGAATAAGCATTAATATTTATTTTTCGTTATTCCTTGTGAAAAAAAAAAAAAAAAAAAAAAAAAAAAAGCCAGTTTTATAAAGTAATAATAATAATAAAAAATCATAATGTACAGTAAAATTTTAGCTATGGTTAAGAAATAATTAATATATCACAATAGTATTTTTTCTGGATATTAACAGATAATTATTTACATTACTTTGAAAATTATATTATATTTTGTTTTATTTTACTTTATTTTTAGGTGTAAAATTTTTTTGGAAGCCGTAGATTAACGTAACCAACACTCAAATATCTAACGACAAGATATCATAACATACAAAAAAAAAAATCTGGTGTGTAACAGCCACACGACTTCCATTACCCATTACTACACACATTATAAACATTTTATTTTCATTTTTGATTTAAATAAGTAACAAAATTGCTCTATCCGTCAAATAAGTTATTTAAAATAATAATTAGAAAAATAATAATGGGCGGACCTGAAATTGAGCTATTTATACAGGACACCAGTCAATTTTCCTGAACTAAACAACTATATTACTCGAAAGGACATCTAATAGAGTGTTTATATAGCAAATTTGAAGAAAATCGTTAGAGCCGTTTTTGAGATACGGACTTACGGTCCCACTTCCGGTTTCCGATGTCCCACTTCCGGTTAAACTCAATTATTGACAGGAAGACAATAATTACATACAAAAGCATATTTAAAAGTGAGTTAAAATGGCGAGTTTGAAAAAAATCCGTCCAACCGTTTTTAAAGGAACGCCTTTGCGAGGCCTCAAATTGAGCTATTTATACAGGACGTCTATCAATTTTCCTGAACTAATCAACTATATCATTCGAAAGGACATCTAATAGAGTGTTTATATAGCAAATTTGAAGAAAATCGTTAGAGCCGTTTTTGAGATACGGACTTACGGTCCTACTTCCGGTTTCCGATGTCCCACTTCCGGTTAAACTCAATTATTGACAGGAAAACAATAATTACATACAAAAGCATATTTAAAAGTGAGTTAAAATGGCGAGTTTGAAAAAAATCCGTACAACGGTTTTTAAAGGAACGCCTTTGCGAGGCCTGAAATTGAACTATTTATACAGGACGCCTATCAATTTTCCTGAACTAACCAACTATATCATTCGAAAGGACATCTAATAGAGTGTTTATATAGTAAGTTTGAAGAAAATCGTTAGAGCCGTTTTTGAGATACGGACTTACGGTCCCACTTCCGGTTTCCGATGTCCTACTTCCGGTTTTTCAATTTTCACCAAAATTTGGAAATTTCATGTGTACACCAGACGTATTTCAATTCTAAAGTTTCGTAGCTCTACCTTTAGTAGTTTCTGAGCTATAATAGCCAGAATATTCTCCACACACACACACACACACACACACACACACACACACACACACACACACACACACACACATACATACACACTGACCAATTGCCAAAAACCAATTTTTTTTACTCAGGGGACCTTAAAACGTGTAAATCAGGTGAAAACCCGATATCGAATTTTCAGACCGAATACAATACTTCCATTACCTACGGTAGTAGGATAATGGAAGTAAAATTAGAGAGAGATAATTGTTTGAAAAATATTCTGCATGCTAATTTATAATTTTGCACGAAATATTAAGAAATAGAAAAAAAACTCTATTAATTTTTATTTCTTTGGCTTATAAATTCATAAATATAAGTAACCTCGATAAGTTAAGAAGACCTTCAAAAGTTCAATTAACGTTGGTAGAATTACATGAGTGTTCGAGAACTACGTAAATAAGTCACAAGAATACTAAAAAAAAAATATTTATAGCAAAAAAAAAAGTTTCTACCCTCATTAATTTTACGAGTAATAATAATAATAATAATAATAATAAACTTTGGAATACTTACAGTCGGTAACAAAAGTGTCCGAACACTAGCAAAAATTCCTATGTAAAAAAAGTACACTTCATGCGGTTTTGTTAAATAAATCCTTATCGAATCATGTTCTTACACTGACTAAGAACATGATTCGATAAGGATTTATTTAACAAAACCGTATGAAGTGTACTTTTTTTACATAGGAATTTTTGCTAGTGTTCGGACACTTTTGTTACCGACTGTACCTATAACATTAAAAATAAACTTTATTCAGAATATTTAAAAATGTATGCGACTAAAAATAGGTAATGTTTAATAAATCTGTATTTTGAAGTTCAGAAATAAAGATTATTAATTATTTAAGACAATTTTCCTCATATTCTTGTTTAATTAAATATATATATATATATATATATATATATATATATATATAATTCAACAAAGCATTAAAAAAAATTAAATTAAAAGAAATATCGCAATTTAATACTTTTATATAAAATCAGCTAAAAAGTGTTCTTGTTCATGAGTACTTCCTCTTCATGAAGTTTTTTTTATTTTCCCGGAAGAATTATTCTAATAATTAAGGCCTTTATACATTATATGTTTAAGGATTTAATACTACATATAACTGTTTTTTCCTCCAGTGCTAAGTAACTGCATTTATTTTATTATTATTATTATTATTATTATTATTATTATTATTATTATCATCATTATTATTATTATTATCATCATTATTATTATTATTATCATTATTATTATTATTATTATTATTATTATTGTTATTATTATTATTTTACAGAATTGTACGAAGATCAATATATAGTAATGATGGAGAAAAAATCCAATAAATGGTTTAAGATTAAACCAATAAATATGGAAGGAAAAAAATGTTTGGACTGAATTTATATATATATATATATATATATATATATATATATAAATATATATATATATATATATATATATACATGTATATATATGAATTCGTCAAAACATTTATATGTATACATATAATGTTTTTTTTTTTTTTTTTTTTTTCATATTTGTACTTTATATCTCATTGGTAAATGTCTTATTGTCTAATGTCATACAGTCGGTAACAAAAGTGTCCGAACGCTAGCAAATATTCCTATGTAAAAAAAAAAGTACACTTCATACGGTTTTGTTAAATAAATCCTTGTTGAATCCTGTTCTTAGTCAGTGTAAGAACATGATTCCATAAGGATTGATTTAACAAAACAGTATGAATTGTACTTTTTACGCATAGGAATCTTTGCTAGTGATCGGACACTTTTGTTACCGACTGTACCAATACAGTATATTGAATTTTTAAGTAGGTAATTTCTTTAGATTTCTACGAGCATTTTTTTTAATATGAGCATTTATAAAAAAATTTCAAAAATGTAAAATAAATAAATAAATAAAGTATCACAAAATAGCAGTACACCTATAAGGATAAGAATGTAACACTATATCTGTAAGATAAAATGATAACAGTATTTCTATAAGATAAGAGTAAATCTTTTCGATACCCTTTCTACCTTGACGTAGTGCAACCCACTGCTTTACGGTCACAATAGGTTTGCAATAAAAGTGTCAAATTCTAAATATCAAAGTATTTTATGTATTAATTGTTTTAAGAAATATATTTTTTTCATCGTTATTTTTTTTTTTTTTCTAAATGACACTGTTCTGAAAGTGATATATGAAATCATTAAAAATTTAAATGCATTGCAGTAATTTATAACTATTTTACCATATATCATCAATTTTTAATTAATTGTTTTTATTTTAGACATCCCGATGAACGCATCCCTTTGAGCATTTTAGTATGAAAGGTAAAACACTGTAATCTGTATTTCTCGAGAAAATGAAAGATATTTATGAGATCTCTTCCGAGAAAAAATTTATTGATTTCCCAGCATTAATAAATATATTCTGAAAAAGAATATCAAATTTTGCTTTAAAAATAAGATAAAATACAACATTAAACTATATTTTTGTTTTGTTTTGAAATTTACAAGTTTTCAACGATATTTGATGTTATTTCTTTTTTTTTTTTTTTTTTTTTTTTTTTTTTTGTTGTTGTTGTTGTCTTAAAAAAAAATTTTATTTGAGGGGAAAAAAATTAACAAATAATAAACAGGTTTAAAATCTGAAAGTAATAAATTTTATGATTTTATATTCATGTTTTTTATTAATAAAACACTTATTTTATTATTATAGAACAAAAGTGAAAAATGGTAGTAGATTTAAATTTAAGTAAAATTATTCACAACAAATTTTCAATACAGTATCTTATCTGGTGCCTTAAATAGTCATTACAGATTTCGTTATTTATTCAAAAAGGCTAAAATAACTAAAAAAAAAAAAAAAAAAAAAAAAATCTGGAGTGACTCCACTCGACTTTCCGAACATTGAGTAATTAACAGTTTTGTAGATAAAGTAAAGAAAGAGGAGTTGTTAAACAAACAAAAGAGAGAAAACCATAATAGAGTGTTTGAGTATTTTTCTCCATCTATTACACGATGTTTTATTTAACGCTACTGAACTTTGAGCCAATAGATCATAATGATAAAGAATTTTTCGTTGTGTCCCTGTAAAAACCTATAAATGCTAAATTCACCAAAATGCTTATAGTTAGTGCAACAGTGATTTATAATGCTCATATAAATTTTCAGCTCAATTCAATAAGGCGTTTAGATGCTATCGTACTTTTAAAAATTTAGTCCCATAGGCCATAATGATAAAGAATTTTTCTTTGTGTCCCTGTAAAAAAACTATAAGTGCTAGATTCACCAAAATCTATAGGGTTCGTACTATGGTGACTTACAATATGCGTACCAACTTTCAGGTTAATCGAACAAAGCGTTTAGACGCTAGCGTGTTCACTCACACACATACACACATACACACACACATACATACATCATCGTAAAAATAGTGAAAACGGACTCAGGGGACCTCAAAACGTATAAAAACATCAAAATCTCGAATTCGGATTTTTGACATGATTACAATACTTTCCTCACTATAGTGTTCGGAAAGTAAAAAAGACGGAAGAAAGAAATTCCAAAAGCATTTTGGATTGCATATATATTTTACACAATGTGATACAGTTATACAATTAAGCAAAAGTTTATTGTGTTTAGGCAAACAATTACAATAAAAGAATCAGCATACTTTCTTAAGAATTTATAAAATTAATGCAGTTTATGGTTTGGGAAAAGGAACAATTTTTAATCATGAATTATATACATGACTTATTTTCTTTAATATGAATGATATAACCAGCTAACTGTATTATGACATAATATTGTAAATTGAGATATTTATATCGAAATATTTCAAATTGTCGCATATTTTTATATTCAGTTTACTTAAAAAATAAAACTGGGTATGTTCATTTGTGTTACCAGAAAAAGATAAAATGTCGTATTTTTACCCACAGTGCATTTAAAATTATTATTAGATGTGATAATTTGTGATAGCAGTTAATGAGGGTCAGAATTTTCTAATTTCGTACTGATATTGAAAACTTTTAATTATTACTAAAAAATAGTCAATTATTAACTTATTTGATTTTCTTTAGTCGTTATAGATAAATTATATATTTTTTCCATCGTCTTTATTTATTATTATTATTATTATTATTATTATTATTATTATTATTATTATTATTTTATATATATCTTTCTAAGACTGCAACAGTGAAGTAGCGCGGATAGGACTTAAATCAATCTGCAGTCAAATCATCGTAGATATCTGTAATTTACTACATGTGTTATTTGAAGGAATTGGTCAGTTTTTGCGTACCAAAATTCATTAGAACTATAAAAAGTTAATTTACAGTGTGTCCTAAAAGTTCCAGTACACCAAATTAAATAACTCATTGTGTCCATGATTTTTTTTTTTTTAATATTACATTTTATCGTCTGCTTACTATTGCATCGAATCTTTAATTTTTACAGTTTCTTTCTTTTCTCGCTCAAGTTGTGTGAGAGTAAATGTTAATGTTATTTTATTATTCATAGTGAAATGAGTTTATCACGCATTGAGATAATTATGCTGTTTGAAGCTTATTTTGAATGTAAATCGTATGAAAGGTGTAAAGATGTTTGGCGATATAAGTATGAAGATGATGCAATACCCAGTAAAAATATGCTATATCAGCTCGTTCGACAATTTCGTAATACAGGTTCTGTGCAGGTGTGTACAGGTTTCTCTACAAGAAGTCACTCCTAACATGTTAAAACGCGTTTCTAAACACATGCGCAAACAAGTTCAGCGTTGCCTCCTAGAAAAGGGTGGACATTTTGAACATTTATTATAAATATAAGTTCTGTAGTTTTTCTCCGTTATTTCAAATGTGTCTTTTATCATTAACATAAAAATAATCGTTTTAAGGTTTGTTATTTTGTAAATAAAAAATACATCAGCGTCAGTACTAGAACTTTTAGGACACACTGTACCATTACAAACACCAAGGTTTTAATCGGAACTCAAACCCATATTTGAAAATTGAAAACAATAGCTTTAACTGATTTGCTAATAAATGAGCTATGTAAAAAATGGTCAATTATTATGCAGAAAAAATTTAAAAGAAAATTTTCTATTATTTTTTAAAAGACAAAATTATTTAAACCATAGGATACATCCACATGAGCATTTAATTTAATAATAACGTAAATTAAATGTCTTTAAATGTCCTATCTCAAAAAGACAAAAAATGATGTCCACAATATTTTTCAATTGACTTGAAAAACAGGAGAATTGGCACCTATGATTTAAATTATTTAAAGTATAACAAACAGAAAAATCTAGATACCGACTTCAGAAATTTTAGGAATTCGCCTTTTGAATGGAGGAGAGAGGGGGAAAACACGTCTTCACAAATTATTTCATAGCTCAAAAAAAAAAAAAAAAAAAAAAAAAAAAGTTGCACTTCGGGAGTGCCGATGGAAGTGAAAACGTGTACAATTACGTGTGTATTTCTTGAATCGTCAGGAAATATTTTATTGTGTAGGAAATACTTTTAAATGAAGTGTTTTTTTATTCATTAATATAAACTACTACTACAAAAATTATATTACAATTTTATTCAATGCGCTAACTCCAATAGAGACAGTATCCGGAGATGAGAGAAGTCGTGTAGAGCCGCACCAGATTGTAAAAACGTGAGAAAAATGGCGTCTTTGGCCTTTCTCACGGTTTTGTGAGGTCTAACTGGAATAGAGACAGGGTCCGGAAATGAGAGAAGTCGTGTAGAGCCGCACCAGATTGTAAAAACGTCAGAGAAATGGCGGCTTTGGCCTTTATCACGGTTCTGTGAAGTCTAACTGCAACGTTTCCGGCTGCAATCTTTAAGAGACTGTGGCCGGAGATGAGAGAAGTCGTGTAAAGCCTCACCAGATTGTAAAAACATGAGAAAAATGGCGGCTTTGGCCTTTCTCACGGTTTTGTGAGGTCTAACTGGAATAGAGACAGTGTCCGAAAATGAGAGAAGTCGTGTAGAGCCACACCAGATTGTAAAAACGTGAGAGAAATGGCGGCTTTGGCCTTTATCACGGTTTTGTGAGGTCTAACTGCAACGTTTCCGGCTGCAATCTATAAGAGACAATGTCCGGAAATGAGAGAAGTCGTGTAGAGCTGCACCAGATTTTAAAAGCGTGAGAAAAATGGCGGCTTTGGTCTTTCTCATGGTTCTGTGAAGTCTAACTGCAACGTTTCCAGCTGCAATCTTTAAGAGACTGTGTTCGGAGATGAGTGAAGTCGTGCAGAGCCGCACCCGATTGTAAAAACGTGAGAAAAATGGCGCTTTGGCCTTTCTCACTGTTTTGTGAGGTCTAACTGCAAAAGAGACAGTGTCCGGAGATGAGAGAAGTCGTGTAGAGCCGCACCAGATTGTAAAAACGTGAGAAAAATTGCGGCTTTGGCCTTTCTCACGGTTTTGTGAGGTCTAACTGCAACGTTTCCGGCTGCAATCTTTAAGAGACAGTGTCCGGAGATGACAGAAGTCGTGTAGAGCCGCACCAGATTGTAAAAACTTGAGAAAAATGGCAGCTTTCGGCTTTCTCACGGTTTTGTGAGGTCTAACTGCAATAGAGACAGTGCTCGGAGATGAGAGAAGTCGTGTAGAGCCGCACCAGATTTTAAAACAATATACAGTATATAATTACTAATACTTCACATTAGCAAGTTAATTGTATGATACATTATTTGTATCATACAAGGATGGAAAGCGTTTCGATGACGCGAATTCAACGATTTTTGTTCACCCAAAAGTTTTCACTTCAAATGGGAAGCGTCAGCTGACGATGACGGGAGTTCAAAGATTTTTCTTCACCCAAAAGTGCTCAACGCGCCTAAAGAAGTTTTCACTTCAAAAAAAAAAAAAAAAAATCCATAGTTCTATTCTTTAGAATATAGCATAGAAAGTAACTTAAAAGCTAATTTTAGAAATTTCTGCCTTTCAATGTGTTTGATATTTGTGTTTGTGAGGGAAGAGGCAAAACCTGTTTTGATCTACCCCAGATAATTTAAAGATTAAATGTATATATATATATATATATATATATATATATATATAATTTTTTTTTGTATTTATAATTATTTTATTGCAATGTCACAACTCAAAAAAAGTGCAACTATGTATGTCTAATGCATTGTACTATACCTAAAATAATCAGCAGAGGTTCATATACACCCAAGTATAAAAACGTATTTCTTCAATAGTATCAGTGCACTTCTAATCCAAAAAACACCCAAATTGAAATGCTCGGGCAAGACATTGTAGAGGGTAGTACCAAACACAGTGCGTGCGGGAAAGGTACTGTCAAGTGCTGCGAGTAAGCAAAACAACATTTAACACAATTTAAACTTTTTTGTTATATTATTTACAAAATGATATATAAAAGTGGAGATTCTACTTAAAAAAATATATTTACTCATAGTAACTAGAGAAACGATGGAAACCTGCTAGTTTTATTTTATAACTGAATGAAATATTCAGACCACCAATGACAAAAAAAAATTATTTATTATTGTTTTGCTTTAGTCATATTTTAGCATTTAATAATTTATTTCTAGTTAAATTAAGCAGTCTATTATGTATCTAAAAGACTCGTTTCGATTGGATAAAAAATGAAATTCAAATGATCAGGGCCGAGAATTTCATACCAGCGTAAATAAAACTTTTTTTTTTTTTTTTTTAACCAATGATATTATGAATAGAATAAAATTTTAGGCAAATACTGGTATAAGTTTTGTGCCACTATTTCATCCTTAAATGTGATGCCAGTTGTTATATTTTGTCTTACCCTGTAAGTTACCCTGTAAGTTACCCTGTAAGTTACCCATACAGCACAGAATGTTTCAAATAAGTTATAAAAAGCTTACAATCTTTCAAAAACGTAACACGATTAAGTATTTTCTGTGATACTTTTCTGAAACATTCGCACTTTTCGATGTTCCATCTGTTAAGTAATTGAAACGTTTCTGTTACGTATCCAATTTTTTGTTACGATCGCGAACATTTCTACGTTTTTAAAACTAATCGGAAAACAAACTGAACGTTTCTAATCGTTTCTGAAATATTTCTAATGCTTTAACGGTATATGATTTTTACATTTCTAAAACATTTTGTGCTGTTACGCTAGTGAAAAATTTTTTTTAGAAGTGTTAGCTTTTACGAAAGCAATTCTATTGAAACTGCAATAAAAAAGGAGTATGTAAGTGTCAGAAGATGCTTTACTCTCGTGTTTATTTTATGACTTCACATTTAGTAGCAATGCTCAGAATTTAGAAGGCGTCAGAAAAATATTCCCTACGTATGTGGAAGAAATTGTGAATAAGCATGCAGACAGAAAATGAATCCGTCGATTTACATCGTGACTTCATGGCGTTCAGAAAAAAGATCGATCTATAAGTCCACTCTCAACGAAGTACCAGTAATACAAAACCTTAACCGTCATCCACTGATAAAATACATTGAAATTACGCTAGGATTTAAGTGCTGAGGGCAACTATGAATTTGAATTTCTACAACCATTTAAAGATTTAAAAGCTTAATAATTGATTTTCCACACAATTTGACTGAGAAAACGAAATTTGGGCTGCTCAACAATTACTCCATTGCTGATACATCACAAGAAAGATGCATTATTGTACCAGATATTCATCTACTACGAGATATTTGTATTAAATAGTAAAAAGGATATAAAACATTATCCCATACAGCACCGAATGTTTCAGTTATGTTGCAAAAAGCTTACAATCTTTCAAAAACGTAACACATTTAAGTATTCGCTATGATATCTTTCTGAAATATTCGTCCTTTTTGATTTTCTATCTGTTAAGTGATTTTAACGTTTCTGTTACGTATCTGATTTTTTGTTACGATCGCGGACATTTCTACGTTTTTAAAACTAATCAGAAAGCAATCTGAACGTTTTTAAACATTTCTGAAATGTTTATAATGTTTCAATGTTATATGATTGTTACGTTTCTGGAACTTTTTGTGCTGTTAGGGATTGGTCTTCCCTTTCATCTGTTATCTTTTTCTCCAAACAAAACATTTATCAACAGAAGATACTGCTTTGTGATTAGTACACCATCGCTGGTATACATGTTTTAAGTTTCTAGAACGTGGCAAAGCAATCATAGCGGAAGTGTATATGTCCCAGTTCTAAAGAATTGCAGCTGAGCCGTTTTAAATGTAACTACTAATCATTAAGAATGGAACAACCCTTCTTCAAGTCAACGCCAGATTTCATATAGCGAAAGCAAATGAAGGGTGAGCACACATACCTATGAAAAGTTTTACCCCATTGTAGTTACTCCAAAAGCATTGCACAATCTGGAAACCACACGACTTTTTTCATGGATAACGAGATTAAGCAAAATAGATTAAGCAACAGTTTCAAGATCAAAATGAAATAATGTAGACCATAAGTCATTTTTTTCTGAACTAGTAAAAGGAATTCTCACAAGCATAGGATTGAAATCTATGCATCTGGCTGAGAACAAGTAATTGGTTCAAAAAACTTCCTGGATAAAATGCCTTTGCGAGGAATAATCAAATAAATTATTACAAGCATTTCGGATACATGGATAAATTAAATGTAAGTTAAACTTGATTCAAGTACATTTTCTGAGGAACTGCATGAGTTTTTGTTTACCCTCAAGTGACCCCAAGAAGCCACTTTAGCACAAGCAGAACATATATATACATATATATAACATTTACGTAATGGTGGAGTTAATGAAGAAAGCAGTTTTTGTAAATCTTCGTCAAATATTGACCGAATTAAATTTTAATTACGTTCCTTGTTTTTTGTTTTATTTTATTTACTTATTTAGATTTTTAGAAACTTTACGATCTAGTTTTCTTGTTTAAACAGATATTGTCTTTTAAAATGGATTACATGTTCTTTAAATATTAGTTTTATATTTATTATTTTATAGAAAAAACCTATATAAATATTAACAATTGTTTTTTTTTTTTTTATTTAATATAGTTAAAGCTAAATTATTATTATATATTTTATAAAAATTTTATGTAAAAAAAAAAAAAAAAAAAAAAAAAAAAAAAATTTGATTGCTATTATCCGCATTATTAAATGCAATTGTATAATAAATTTCTAAATTTTTTCACCTTCATCTAGAAATTATTACAAATCTTATTTTAAATAAATTCTCACGCTCATTACATTTGTATAATATTCCTTGTTATATATTTTATTTTACACCGTAAATCTTCTTTAAAAATATATGTTGCACACATAACATAACAAAAAAAAAAAAAAAAAAAAGAAGAAGAAGAAAAACAGATATCAACGGGTGGATTTTTTTTTTTTTTTTTTTTAAACACCAAGATTCCGATAAAGTATTATTAAAATTGTCAAGTTTCGCAATATGACGCAGTTCTTAGCAAATTTTATCATATTTGTCGTTTTTATAAAATTTCCGAAAGACATAACTTAATTCTTTGTATACAATGATTTTCTGGACTTGAAATTTTTGATTCCAAAAATCATGTCAGGAATTTTCTTTTTCTTTTTAGTATTTTAGATTTTGAAATTTCATATATGAATGATGTTTGAAGGTGTATGGAAAAATTTGCTACGCTGTAAACACTGGAGATATTTCAAAAATTAAAAATTCAATCATTCATGAAAGTGTTCATTATCTTGAACATTGACTTACATAACGTAATGTATATGGGTACAGCATTTTAAGCTTATACTTCCCTACAAACATGAGCTGTTGGCCTATCAGCAGGTAATGGCTCGTGCGATCGGCACTTGGTTAGACGTAATGGTTTCACTTGACCAAGAGCCTTTTTTTTTGTGTGTGTGTGTATGTGTGTGTCTTCCATTCTCATTTTATTTGTTGGGGTAGTGATGGTTGGGCACCACAATGAACAATGTTTTTAGTCCAACATTAATTGATGCGTTGAATTTACATATAAGGACTCATGTCTAAACATTGCGTAACTTCAAAGAAAATTTATAATTTTATTACACAATTCGAAGATATTTAAAATTTGCAAGAAAGTATAAAAATTGGAAATGATAAATACTAAACTATTTTTATAATGTAAAAAACTTTACATGGCCTAAAGGTTTGCCATCTAGTCAACGGCCATTTATAACCGTTGGCCAACAAGAAAGAACGTCCATGTAGTTCAGTATTATAAATGTGTTTTTTAAGTGGAAGGATAATTTCATTTCCTCGTATTTCTAATGAAATTCGAAGATCTAAAATTGATGAAGGAAATTTGATCAAACGTTGAACTGCTGGTTCGATAGGAGAGAGATCTGATGCAAAATCAGAGTTAATTTACAGAGATCGAAGACTCATAATACCTCTTACTGTTCAAAATTCCTCTTACTCAAAATGACTGCTGCTGAATTTGCTCGTAATTTTTAACGAAAGGTTGGGGTCCACATTTATGCATCTTTAAAATAATTAATAATATGTTAAAATGAATAAAAACCTGTACTAATCAATAAGCATTTAATGGAGGAAAGAACGTCTGTGTTAAAGTTCAATAAAGACAATGTAAAATGGTAAAATGTTGCATTTTCGGATGAAAAACATTTTATTCTTGATTAACCAAATGGTTTTAACAGTTAATGGCACGATCTGAAGATAGCGAAAGACAGAGCAGATTTTTTAAAGGCAGATATGAATCGGACATTTTAAATGTGGATCTATGTCTCTCTGGGAAGCTGTTTCTACTGAATCCAGAATGCATTTCGTAATTTTTTCTATTATTATGAACATCAAGAGAATATCCATAAATTTTAAACGTGGAATTCTCAGATTTTTGTTAGATTTTTGAGAGGGGTGAAGGGGGGTAATATATTTTTTTTTCAACTAGACTTACATTTTTGCTTTATTTCTAGAATAATAGAAAATAGTTTGAAGAAATAAACTTCTGTATTATTGCCTTTCCCGTGGCCTAAAAGTTGAAAAAACTTTGACTTATCATTTTAGAAAAGTGCATGCCAGTGGAAAGCAATTTTAAATAGTTTAAATGTATTCAGAATATCATCTATGCTGTATGAAATGGTATTGAAACTGAATATTAAAAAAAAAAAAAAAAAAAAAAAATGCATGTATATATATACCAGAGAGAATGTCTGAGTGTTTAACCTTAAAAAGAGACCCCATAAAATATTAATTTAAAGAATAACTGAAAAAAAAATTACTAAGAATCGAACTGTCTTTGTAATTGTAAACACCAAAAAAATCTTTTTTTTTTTTTTTTACCGCATTTAAAGTTTTTTAAGATAGAAAAGGGATAAAACTTTTTAAATATCGTCTATTAATGAAATTCAAATTAATAAAATATATATTTGTTTGAATAATAGTGTTCGGTGTTTAGTTAATATAGAAAAACGGGTGTCCTTATAATTATGATAACCAGTGTTATGCAGTGAGTCTAATATATATATGAAGATATATGCCTTTTTGAAATGTCTGCTTTCAAAAGGAAGCAATAAGAATAATAATAAATTCATGATGATATAGAATCAGAATATAATTGTATTGCAACAAAGAAATATAGGTTTTACATAATTTATATATATATATATATATATATACAGCCAATTTCCTTTTATCTTCCTTTTATCTTTCTTTCTTTCTTTCTTTCTTTTTTTTTTTTTTTTTTTATGCAAGATTGAAACTAGTGTTGTATATTGCTGAAAAGCTATACAATATTCGAAATCTTGCATTTATTGTTGACAGTACTGCTAGTTTCCTGATGAGATCGGTACTGGATTTCAGCATTTTTAACTCCATTTTTCCTTCATGCATTCCTTTTTATTTCAATAGTCATTTTGGTTAATTTCTTTCAATTCTTATCTTGTGTTGCATGAATTTACTGGACTAATGGATTAAGACAACTAACTCATAGTTTAGGTTTAAGTGATATACGTCATTTCTCTTCTGCGTAAGTACTTTAACATGTTTTTACTATTCAGTGAAATTTACTTAAATGGTAATTGTGACAATAAATTTATACGTAATACATCTAATTATTAAATTCATTGTTGGTATTTTCATCTTTCTCTCATTTGCTGAGTAATGTAAAGGAATTAAATAATTTAATATATATATATATATATATATATATATATATATATATATATATATATGTGTGTGTGTGTGTGTGTGTAACAAAATATGTTGCCTCAAAAATATAAAGATTATTTTTCTATTTAATTCAAATTTTGAAATCATTCCACTGACTTATCTTGAAAATCCTACCAGGCATGCTTAAAACTAGAGTTTGGGAGATGGTGTGGCTGTAGAAATTACCAACTCTGCTCTCTTTGTTACGTTAATAGATGAGTAATAGAAAATTGAAGATCATGGGCTTACACCTCTCTTGCAAGTACTCTCCAAAGGTTTTCAGTTGCCTTTAGGTTCCGACTGATGGTTGGCCAATCTATAGCAGTAATTGATTCTGTGTAAACCAAGCTTTTGTTGATTAGAAGGTGTGCATCGAAGCATCGTCCTGTTAGAAATTCTAGTTTTGCCCTCTAAGACGGCTCCAATTAGAAGGAGATTGCTTTTGAGGATACTTTATTAATCCCTAGAGCAATGTCGACCTTTAAGAAAAGCAATAACAGTTTTTTCATTAAAACATAACGCGCCCTACAATACAAGAGAATCCCCTGATTAAAGAAATCCTGATGTTTATCATAGATCTTGAAAAATTCTTTATATTCTAAAGACATATTTTTATTTATTTATTTTATTTTTATTATTTTTATTACAAAATTTTTGTAAAACCCATAATTTAAGTAGAATACTGTAGTTTTGACGATTTTAATTATTATTTTTTATCTAGTGATGTAAAACGTATTGGTTTTAATGGGGAGTTGAAATATTTTTTTAAATAATGAGTTGAATATTTTGAATAAATTCTGTTAATTTATAGATAAAAAATATTCCGAGTATAAATTAATTAGTTATTTGCAAAAACTGAATGGCAAACAAAAAGTTGGATTCTTGTCGAAGAATATAATTTATTCAATTCTTGTAAAGATCAAATAAACGTTTAGTTTTAACCTCAAAATTCAAAAGCAACAGTCAAAAAACAACCAAAACTATTATATACACTGGAGACCATAGATTTCTTTTGTTCACAAGCAATAAAATATAGGCTCTCGCAAAATCTGTGAAAGGCAAACGTCGACTTAGCACTCTGAATTCAACTGATTTAATTTTAGACTAGGTTGCTCATGTTGTTGTTTTGGCGGTAGTTTGCCACGAGAAAACTATAGATCGGTCAAAGAACATTCAAAAACTTCCTGCCTTTTTTTTTTTTTTTTTTTTTTTTTTTTGAACGAAATTATTTGAATTTTGAACGAGATTTGATTTTATAAAATTTTGTCACCGTTCTTGGTGTTGAAATCACCAAATATGTCACTTTTGTTACCGAGACTAATCTTCGTTGAAGAAAGAAAGAAAGAAAAAGAAAAAAAAAAGCATGAGATTGCTAAAAAAAAAAAAAAAAAAAAAAATCATATAATGCAGCGTGATAACGAATAAAAAAAAAATAAATAAAAAAAACCTATTGAAATATGTCAAATACACTCGAACCACGTTGACGTGAACACGCTCAACGTGAATTAATTTTAACATGAGCTGTTTCCACTACCCCGTTAAAATGCGGATTTATTTAGTTATATGAAAATTACTTACTGATAGCATGAACTAATGATAACATGAACACAATTTTTATTTCCCTGGAGATTCACGTTAACGAGGTTCGACTGTATATAATAAATATTTATGATATTTATGATAAATAATTTTGGAAAAAAAATAAAATATTTTATAAATTTATTTATCATTAATCATGCATATCGATGCAATACCTCGTTCTACATAATCAGAAGGTGAATAATTTGCGTAATACTTTATTTAAAAAAAAAAAAAAAAAAACTACTTTCTTTTAAGTTTTAAATTATAAAAGATTAGTAATCTTTATCACTTTCCTTTATTAATTTCCCTTCGAAAACAGATTCGTCTCGGGAGATACCGTTAAATCTACATTTTTCCTCGGGTAATATGTTTTAATTTCTTACTTTCTTTACAATAAAGAGACCAAAGAGATTTCTATCCTTAGAAAGCGAAAGATAAAAAACATAATTTTAGAATTGATGACTGGAGATAACATCTTCTAAAGTTACTGCAACCTTTAACTGTTTGACGATATTGTAATCATTTCAACATAAGAATTGTGAAATAACTTTAGGCTATAGGGCTCTGCTAGAAG
Source organism: Salticus scenicus (assembly GCA_963930645.1). Classification (NCBI taxonomy): domain Eukaryota; kingdom Metazoa; phylum Arthropoda; class Arachnida; order Araneae; family Salticidae; genus Salticus; species Salticus scenicus. The sequence goes on from OZ005654.1 coordinate 91,577,593, forward strand.
GGAAAAACAAATACAATAAAACAAAGCAAAATTTGGAATAACTTTAAACGTGACAGCTTTAGAAAGTTTGATAAGGATATGGTAATAGAAAATTAAATGTCATTTTCATTAAAACAAAAATTACAGAATTAATTTTACTTTTCAGTTTCAATTCACGTAGATATTTAAAAATTAATAATACTTTTCTATATGTATGTCGAGATATATTTTACTGGTGTACGATATATATGTAATTCAATTCATTACAACAAATTTCACAACTACGTTTTTTGATAACAGAAAATTAACTTTAATTTAAAATGCTTTTAAAAATTTGAAGTTTCTTCTATTTTCTCTCTCTTTCTTTCTCTTTCTTTCTCTTTCTTTATTATTATTTATTACTTTTCAATAATGTATTGTTTGATGAATATTTGAACAAAGCAAAAGAAATTTTCTATTAATTTTATGTTTTCTAAAAGTTTTATGATTTCCTTCAAAAAATAGTACAAGAAAATATCCTCCATGCATGTGTACTCAGAGTTGGCAAAAATTTAAATAATTAATGAAATAAACATGTAACGTAAACTATTAAAATATCCATTTTCTATTTATTAACGTTTAAATTTTCTATTTATTAACGTTAAATAAATATTATCGGTGTAATGGTTAATTTTTCTAACATCAGCTTGTTATTTCAATCATTTGTGACTTTAAATTGTATATTAAAAATTTTTTTTAGAGATTTTACTATTTACATTTCTACACTCTACGACATAAAAAATTATGCATCAAGAAGGAGTTATCCAAATGGGATGAAAATTGGTAAATGTCATGCACATGTGGATAAAAACAAATGATTGCAGTTTAATAAATTTTGGATGATTTAATCTAGAGAAAGGGCCTCACAAAGTAAACAACTCAATAACAAGTTGGTCCACTTTTGACAGTTATGTAACCAATTATTTAGCCTAGAGTTAATTGATAGATATGACAGATATGCTCCTGCAAGACATCGTGAAAAATTCTGTCCAATTGCTGCGTTACATTAGCAAAATCCAGAGGCTGTTTTAGGACTCTTTTGATGATGCTTCAAACATCTTCAGTGGGAGAGAGATCTGGCGACTTTGCTGGCCAAAATAATGTTGGACAAGCAAGAAAACGAGTAGTGGAAACTGTCTCTGTACGCCGGCGGGCATTATAATGCTCAAATATAAGATCAGGATTGTGTGATATGAAGGGAAACGCAACGGGACGTAGAATGTTGCCGACGTACCGTGGTGCTGTAAAGATGCCACGGATGACAGCCAAAGGGTCCTGCTATGAAATGAAATGACACCCCAGACCATCACTCCTTGTTGTCGGGCCGTATGGCTGGCGACAGTCAGGTGAAATCCCCCCTCTTTTCGGGGCGTCTCCAGACGCATATTCGCTGGTCATCCAGACTCAAATCGGAATGAGACTCATTACTGAAAATATTTCTACTCCTTTCAGTAACATTCCAGTTCTAACAATCCCAACATCACTGCAAACGTACTTGTCGGTATTCAAAGATTAATAGCAGTTCGCACAAGGGACTCCGTGAGCTCAACCTCATTTCTCTGAGTCGACGATTAATGGTCTACCAGTTGCACGTAGCATCGATGATAAATTGAATTTGTGGTTTTGAGTACCGTTCTGACGATTGATCGATTCTCACGTTCTGTCCTCTCTCTACGCCGACCACTTCCTCCCAGACGCTATGTTCGGCCATGGTTCACCTATTCCAGCCAATATCATCTAATAGTGGCATCTCTCCTATACAATTGTCAAACAAATCGCAGATTATACCAACCGGTTTCTTTGGGCCCAACTATTCATCACTCTTAAATGCTAACATCTGCACATATTTTTTGAGCACCTGTATGCAAGGCATAGTTACTGTCTATCTGAGTAGAAGAATAAAATTTTTAAAGAATTTATGACCTGAAATCAAAATTTCTCCATTTTAATATTCTGCCAATTGCGCAGTTAATATGCGCTGCAGCGTCACATGCTCATTCGATGGCAACCAAACTATAAAACATAATTAATTAAATATAAAAACTTCAATATGTACCTCATATTAATTCGTTAATATTTTCAGCTGGGCGCCCAGCTCTTTTCAAACGATTTTCATCTGTGCCGATCTCGTAGAGTTGTGGTCTTTTATAGATTTCATAAGTTGATTCCACATCCGGTCATGAGCCATTGCGTCACTGTCCTTGCACACATCCGGCGTTGTTGCGATTTCTATGGCTTCTCTAAACATCGCGTAATTATAATTACTGTAATTAGCTATATTTTTAGTTTTTTTTCAAATTAGCTAAAGCTGCATTTATTTTTCCTGTTTTGATAACGTTTTTATGTTCTTTGAGTCTGGTTTTAATCTTTCTTTTCGTTACACCGATGTATGAACCTGGTTTATTGTCTTGGTTATTTGTGTACGGTATTTGGTAAATTTCGGCAGCTTCCAAAGGGGGGATGGGGTTTTTATCATTACGTATTAATTGAAAAATATTCGGGTTAGGTTTTATAGGGATATTTACGCCGATTTTATTTGAAGTGTTTTTAATTTTATTCGATGCTCCGTGATCGTAAGGTACGGAAGAGGTGAATTTTAAAGGTTTTTTTTTGAAAATTAGGTATATAGTTACTGGCTTTTAATCTGGTTTTAATTAGTTTTTTAATGATTTTGTTACGGTAACCCGCTTTTTTAGTGAAGTCTTTAATTAAATTAAATTCATTATTTAGATCGGTAGGGTCATTACATATTAACATTGCACGATTTATATATGAACTAACGGCGTTAATTTTGCAACGGAAAGTGGTTTTAGATTTATAATGTATAATTTCATTGCTATTTGTTTGTTTGCGGTACACAGTAGTTTTAATTTGGTTTCCGGTTCTATTAATTTTAACATCTAAGAAGTTTATATGTCGCTCCGTTACAAAATTAACGCCGTTAGTTCATATACAAATCGTGCAATATTAATATGTAATGACCCTACCGATCTAAATAATGAATTTAATTTAATTAAAAGCTTCACTAAAAAAGATGGTTACCGTAACAAAATCATTAAAAAACTTATTAAAACCAGATTAAAAGCCAGTAACTATATACCTAATTTTCAAAAAAAACCCTTTAAAATTGACCTCTTCCGTACCTTACGATCACGGAGCATCGAATAAAATTAAAAACACTGCAAATAAAATTGCCGTAAATATCACTATAAAACCTAACCCGAATATTTTTCAATTAATACGTAATGATAAAGACTCCATTCCCCCTTTGGAAACTGCCGGAATTTACCAAATACCGTACACAAATAACCAAGACAATAAACCAGGTTCATACATCGGTGTAACGAAAAGAAAGATTAAAACTAGACTAAAAGAACATAAAAACGATATCAAAACAGGAAAAATAAGTACAGGTTTAGCTAAAATTTTCGATAATGAAGAAATTATAATAAATTTTGAGAAAACTAAAAAGATAGCTAATTAGAATAATTATAATTACGCGATGTTTAGAGAAGCCATAGAAATCGTAACAACGCCGGATGTATGCAATGACAGTGACGCAATGGCTCCTGACCGGATGTGAAATCAACTTATGAAATCTATAAAAGACCACAACTGTACGAGATCCGACACAGATGAAAATCGTTTGAAAATATTAATGAAGTAATATGAGGTGCATATTAATGTTTTTATATTAATTAATTATGTGTAAAAGTGCTTCATTATAATTTAAATTTTATTTATTGTTCAAACTGTAAAATTTTGAATTTTCCATAGAAACCTGTATGCATGTCAGTTTGTGTCCAATTTGCAATACTCCTTCTTGTGCGTCGTTTTTTATGTTATATGGTACACTTTCTTCCAAAGATAATCTGTGTCTTTTTACTTATAATTAAACTGGTGTTTATAAAAATTGCAACACCATGAAAGAATGCGAATATGAGAATAATATTTATTGGGCACATACATTATAGTAGGAAGAACAATAGATTAAAATCTCAGGAAATTTGGAGTAATATGTACTGAGAAAGCAGTACATAAAGCATCGACCTCGGTGAGCAATAACAGCCCTTATCTGCCTAGGCATTGAATCAAACAACGATTGGATGACATGTACGAGTAGAGTACATCATGAAGCTTCAACACGATGCCACAATTCATCGATTGTAGTTACTGGTGAGTGGTGGAGGGCCACTCGTTTTCCAAAGATTAAACAGTCATTTTCCTTGTTGCGAGATCAGGAGAACGCGCTGGCCGGAGCAACGGTTAAACATATTCTGTATCAAAGAAGGTCCGGACAATACAGACAACTTGCGGTCGTGTATTATCCTTGGGGCGGGCTTTATCTCACCAGAAATCTAAGGGTTACTGTTCAGAGTGCCGGGAATGCGAACAAGAAGTAATCGGAACGTGTATCCAATGGAACCCCATACCATCACTTCAGCTGATGGACAGCGTGACGATATCAAATCCCAGCTAGCAATGTGCATTATTCACGATACCGTTAAATACGGTTATGGCAATCTTGGTGCTGTAAACAGGATTGTGATTTGTCTGAAAGGTGATTTCACGCCATTCCTGCGTCCAGGTTCAACGTTGATCACACATTAAAGGCGCTCATATCAGTGATGCAGTTTTGAGGATAATCAAAATTTTGGCAGCCGCATACTGTGTCACCACCTGGAGTGATGGTATGCGTTAACATCAGATACATGTCTCAATTACCTCTTGTTTTCATTCCCGCCACTCTGAATACCAGCCGTTACTTTTCTGACGAGTTAAGGCCCGTCGCTCGGCCCTATACTCAAGGTCTCCGAAGCGCAATATTTAAGCAGGACAATGGACAGCCGCATGTTGTACGTATTGTCCGGACATTCCTTGATGCAGAATATGTTCGACTGTTGCTCTCACCAGAGCGTTTTCTGGATCTCGCACCAATGAAAATGACTGTTTAATCGTTGAAAGGCGACTGCCCCTCTCCACCACTCACCAGTAACTACGATCGATGAAATGTTTCATCGTGTTGAAGCTTCATGAAGTGCTCTACCCGTAAATGTCATCCAATCGCTGTTTGATTCAATGCCTAAGCAGATAAGTGCTGCTATTGCTCACAGAGGTCACTGCTTTATGTACTGTTTTCTCAGTGCATATTACTCCAAATTTCCTGAAATTTTAATCAATTGTTCTTCCTACTATACTGTATGTTCCCAATAAATATCATTCTGATATTCGCATTCTTTCATGGTGTTGCAATTTTTACAAACAGCAGTGTATTTCTACACCACTTGCAGAGAACTACAACTTCTTAGACCAAAATCTTGAATGATTGATAGGGTTTTATTTAAGTCTATATTTTTTGCAACTAACTTCTTTTTCTACAATATATTACTATTTTGTGACATAGATTGATGATTAGAATTGTATTATTTAAATAAGTATTAATAAATAGCACTGCTCTGCATGAAAATCAGTCCCAACATAAATTTTGCAAATTCTTATGCAAAATGACCTCCAAATTTCGAATATGACGCCCATTTTGCCCTATCACTTACCGTTTTTTGGAGACACCCCGCTGTTTTATCACTTTTCGATAATTCTATAGCTTCAAATTTGATTTGTAGGGGAGAAAATGATTATTTTAACTGTTAAATATCTTCTGACGGGCTACAGAAGTGACAAATTCTAAAATATGATGCAAGACCAAGACAATTTAGTGCGGGGGGGGGGGGGGAATCGCCACTGAAATTATAAATTAGATTTATTGTATTATTAATCAATTATTATTATTATTTATTATATATTATATATATTTTTTTTTCTGTTTCAAAGTGTTAAATAATACTTTTGCATTCTCCAAATGAAATTCATGGCCATAAAATTACTAAATAGTGATAAAAATTGTGGGAGGGGGTGGCGTCCTGAAAAAACGGTGGGTGATTGGACAAAATAGTGGTAATAGGTTCTGGAGATCGTTTTACATAAGAATTAACAGGAATGCTATTAGGGCGCTTTTTTTTTTTTTTTTTTTTTTAGCGCAGTGTAATTAAAACTGAGGATAAAGTATAATTGGAGAAAATAAGTAGAATGAATCCTCTCTATAGAATGAATCCTCTATTTTTTTTCAAATAAAAAAGAATATTCAAAATTTTTACAGTCTAAAAAAAAAAAAAAAAAATTGTAAAGTGTTTAAACAGACATGTACATAAATTTTACGAATAAATAAAAATAAGGAGAGGTATAAATATTAAGTAAAACATCCCTGGCTTAGTGAGATATTGAGTTGTTATGAAAATAAAATATGCTTGTGAAATTAACATAATATGACAGATGTGTAGGCATATTCACAGAAACGGCTGATTGGTAAGTGTTTGTTTCGTTATTACTGCGACACACTTGCAATGAAATAGATGTCAATAAAACTGTTCGGAATCACATAAATTGTAGAGTGTAAATTTCAAAATAGAAATTTCAGTATCGAAGATTCCTATTATACGGGCTAGAAACAAAGAAGACAAAAACCAAATTAGATACACCTTAATGCAATACAGATCACTTAAATTACAAGTTTTACATTGGAAAAAAGCATGGGTGTTAAATTTGGTGTTTGACATTGCTACCACAAAACTTACAGAAGCTATACACTGCTGCATGGCATTTTTATACATTCAATACTGGTGTTTTATACTGATTTTCGCCAGCTACAATGATGTGAGAGACTTTATCTAAAACTGAATAAACGGGTATATTCTACATTGAGATCCTCATTTACCGCCCCAAGAAAAGTTCAGGCACCGATAAGCCAATGATTTAGCATACCAATAAATCGGTTAAACAGGAGTCATCTAGAAATGTCCTAATGAAAATTTAATATGTTGCCAGAACCACTAGTTTAACGGGATAAGGGCACATCATTCTAGAAATTTATTAGTTAACGAAACGACGAGGGAAATTTATTACTATGATAAATTCCTTGCTGAAAATTCTGTAAAAAAAAAAAAAAAAAAAAAAAAAAAAAAACATTTTTGTAAGACGCAGTAATGTTTTCTCCAGAAATTCCTACCCAAACATACATAAAGAACGGTTTCGAGTTTCATGCATTCTCATACGTTTAATTTTCTTCTTAAAAACATGAATTGGAATTTCGTGGCATTAAATAGCCTTCTTTTACAAAACATGTCATTCAATGAACTAGAAAGATGCAGCAATCGAGATCAGTCTCACTTTGTTTGAACAATCAAAATATAAAATTTCTGCAGTGTTAATTAACCATAGGCGTCACTTTTTTGTCGTTCTGCAGACAGCACTCATTTACTTTGCAAGTAGGCGGGCATATACACAGGTTTTGGGTATCATTTTAGTACTTGTTCTTAGATTGCGATCTACACGACAGGGGATTCTTTTTTTTTTCCTTTTTTCATCATTCGGCATTTTCAATTGCTCTTCAATTATAGCGATTTCATTGAAACAGTCTTTCTTATATAACCGTCTGAGCAGAAGAGCAACTATCATACTGTATAAATTATACTTTTTTGGCAAATATTTCTAATCCAAGCATAGAGTGAAACAACTATAATAGTCCGCAAGTCTAATCGTGAATGCATTTGTCAATTCAGTTGCCTCAGTAAATAATTCTAAAGCGCTGGTTACAGTATAGTTGCTGTAAAAAGTAGTATGCCGTAAAAAAATATTTTCCGAACCTAAAAGGTTTAAGATTACGTATTTTTGTTGCGTTTTTATGCCTGTTCTGAAAATTTCTCTTACTCAGGCCTCGCAGCGTTCCTAAAATTTTGATGTCATTTTATTATATTGACACCACTATCGTAACTAAAAAAAAATTTCTTCAAGGTTTTGATGCTAAAACATGTCAAAACACTAAGCAAAAATGTATTACTTTATCATAGTGGTGCGAGTATAATTAAATGAGTGTAAAATTTTAGGAACGCTGCGAGGCCTGCTTACTGGTAATAAATTGCTTTGCAGACATTCTTAGTTCTTCACTTCCTTATATCATTTGAATCACGCAATTTATAAAAAATATTCATTTTATGTTTTATTATAATAAAGTGCTTTTTTTATAAAAGTAATGATACGCACTTTATGATCTAAACATCTAATATTAAAAATAAAATACAAACTAAAATAAGAGATCTTATCCAGATATCGAGTAATCGATCTTGCAAGTTTCAATGTCAGTTTATTTTAGAAAACAGCTCTACTTTCTGCTGCAAATGCAGTACTATGCGCTACAGTTATACTGTGAATACGGCCATCTTCCCTCTCAGGAGCTGCATGTGTGTTAAAAAAGCATGGTCTACTTGTGGCACGGCTTTCTTGCAATAAATTCTGGAATAATCATGCACAGATAAGTTATTTCCAAGTCTGCATGTGATGTAATGCAGGGTCATTTCCATATCTTGTATCCTTATTATAAAGGCGTGTTTAAACTCAGAAGGCTACTGGCTGTCTTTTTTGCCGAGCTTACAACGTCCAATCCGAACGAACAATAAACCTTACGAATTCTGCATCGCGCTTTTTAAGCAAACAACATTTGCATAATTATAGTAAAATTTGCATAGTATATATATTTGTATAGTAGTATTTGCATCATTTGCCTAATTATACCAATTTTATTTAAATTTGAATATACATTATTTTTAAATATGTGAACTCACCTCCCAAAGTTTGTTTATCTAGCACATTTCTTACTTGACGTTTGTTTCTTTCTTTACCTGTATAGTTTTCTCTAATTAAGATTATATACGAAATCCAATTTCGTGAAGTATTTATTCATATTTCATTTCAATAAAATATAAATATCGAAATATTTGTAAAAAATAAATAAATAAATAAATAAATATTTTATGTTAATTTTTAATTTAATTTATTTTTTTTTTCTTTAATTTTTTTTTTTTTTTTCAGGCCTCGTCATATTTAAGTGAAGTACTTCTTTAATTTCATAAAAAATACTTTAAATAAAACACTTTTAATTACAAAATATTTATTATTTTTCTTTTTATCATAAAATTAACAATACAGTTAGTACATTTTTACAGATTTAATCAGAAATGTTGGCGACGTTTCACGTTACAAAGCATGAAATCTTTTCTTTAATGGTCCTATAAAATTGAAAAGTATCGGTTTTTATTCTGTTTATAGGTTTTGTCAATAAGAATATCATACACTTTATCTTAATTATTATAGTTTAAAAAATTTCCTATCAAAAATTATTTAGAAAAAATATATTTCTTCATCCTGTAACTGAATTGATTGCACGAAACTTAACTTGCATAAATGAATATAATTAACAAATAATTTGAGATCATATAAAAAAATTGTAATTTAAATGAAAATAGAAAAGAAAACAATCACGTAATTTTTAATTCGCGATAATACCAAAAATACTCTCAATAGATCCGAAACCATGCATAATTCAATTGAAATTTAAATATATATATATATATATATATATTACAGACTGTAATAATATAATTTCTACTCCTCGAAATATAATCTTCGGACTATAATAAACAAGAATGAAAAATCTTGCGGTTTCCATAATTTAGACTGCGCTGCAAACAAACAAACAAACAAAAAAAAAAAGCCCTGATTCCATTCTTGCTGATTCTTATGTAAAATGAACTCCTGAATCCGAATATCACATCCATTTTGCCCAACCACGCACCATTTTTTGCGGGAAGACACCCCCTCCCGAAATATTTGTCACGGTTTTGCAATCTTATAACTATGGATTTTATTTAAAGGGTAGAAAATGATTATTTTATCTGTATATATATATATAAGGTATAATGAATAATAATAATAATAATAAATTGATAAAAATATAACAAATATAATTTCTAGGTTTAGGGGCGAATTCCCCCCCCCCCCCTCCAATTTTTCCCTTTGCAACAACTTTTTACGTTTTAGAATTTTTCATGTCTGTTGACCTTCAGAAGGTATTTAACAATTAACATAATCCTTTACCACTTCCCCAAATCAAATTTTTAACCATAAAGTTCCCGAACAGTGGTAAAACTCGGGTTGCGTCCTCAAAAAAACGGTGGGTGATAGGACTAAATCAATGTCATATTGGAGTTCAGGAGGTCATTTTACATAAGAATTTGCATAAATGGTATTGGGACCAATTTTCGGGCAGAGCAGTGTTATTAATGTAAATTCCAAATGTACGCACCTATAGCCTCGTTTAACCTTCGTTGTACTTTGCTTACATAATTACACAGTGAACAGACAGAAGCACAGGAGAACTTAAATACACACAGATAAAATGACTGAAATCCTATTCACAAGTAAACATTGTTGTGAAGTGGTAAAAACGCTTAGACCAAACGGAAATACAATTCCGGAAATTTTCAATTGCAGCCCTTAATGTATCTGAATATTTTATTGTATCCCTGTAAATCTTAAAGCTTAAGATACCATATTGAAAATATATGGACAATAGATGTTAATTAAATATGATTTATAAAAATGTCTTTTATAAATCCTAATGCATTGGTATAAATTTGAATTTAACAATTTTGAATTTATTAGTAATCAAACCATTTTTTACTATTTATATTATTTTAAATCGGAAGCGTGCCATAGTGAACATAAATAAGGTGATGTTAGAAGGGTATAAACGTATAGCTCGACAGACGGCCAATCAGATGGACAGAAAGATATACAATTAGACCAGTTTTCTATTATAACCACTCTTACGCATCGTTATAAATTGTTAAAAAAGGTTATTGCAAACGAAAATATAATTCCTGTGATTTCCAGTTATAGCTTTTAATGTAACTGAATACTTGTATAGGATCCTGTAAATATTTGTGTTAATCATACTATCACAGTATATTCAAAAAGAAAGCACTTATCATACTATATTCAAAAGAAAGCATTTTCTTGTGTACTAATTTTCTTGTGTAAATATTAATTTCATTACGATTTGTAGAAAATAAAAGTAGTAATATATGGCTTATGAATACACCTGTAAGAGAACGCAATGCTTTGGAAGTATTTTGAGTGTCTCTGTACACAAATCAGTGGTGGTATTTAACCCATTATCAACAGGGAAACTTCTATTGTGAATTTGAATAGTTGTGAATTTGAATCTGATTATAAAAAGTCAACGAATATTTACAGGAGTTGCGTCCGTTCGTCTTTTGCGCGGGTAGACGGACAGACAGACGGACAAATCGAAGTTATGAAAACTTTTCAACTTTGCTGGAAAGTGTTAAACGTTAAACATTCAGACCTTCTGATATTTAAGCAAGAACGAACGATCATGCAGTACGCATTGATATTTGACACTTTTCAACTGTACGTACTCGTTGTATCGTATCTTAAGTGTTCTTTGCTTTCACTATTACACAATGAACAGAAGAATAGAAAGGCAGACTATAGACTAACTGAATTCATAATCACTCTTAAATATTGTTGGAAAGTGCTAAAATTGCTTAACCAAATTGAAATGCATTTCTAGAAATTTCCTGTTGTAGCCTTTAAAGTGTCTAAATATTCAATGCAGCATTTTAAATATGAATATTAAACATATAATATTTTATACAAAATATTATTAAAGCGTATGAACAGTAAGAGTTTCAGTATGATTTTTGTAGTAGAAAGTAATTTAAATGTGATTTATAAGGATGTCTCACCTAGAACGCACTGCATTTGCATTTTTTGGGAGGTCCTGTATACAGGCCAGTTGTACAGAACCTATTAATATCATTTCAACATGGCACACTGAACGTAATAACATATATAATTAGTAAAATTGTCTGAAATTATTTACGTAACATTTGAGAGGATTGTTTGGCAGATATTCAGAAGGACAGTTAGGCAGATACATCAATGCAAATCATATTCACACTTAAAATTTTTTAGACAGTGTTAAAAACGTTTAATATATACGAAAATGCAATTCCAAAAAATCTCCAATAATAGTTTTTATATTGTAAGTAAGTATTTTTGTTTAGTCATTTTAATCTTTACTCTAGTAGTAGAATATTCTGCAGGAATAATTCTTTTATACATATTTTTTTATTATTATTATTAAGGAATTTCCTCAATGCTGAGGTTACCTTTCAATCATAAACAGCCTTTAGATTTTGTCTCCATCTTTCTCTGTCTTGAGCATCTTCCTCATCCATTCCATCCTCTGTCATAAGCTTGTTTTTCCACTTTTTCCGCGATCTTCCCCTCCTGTTTTCTCCTTCAGGTTTCCAGTTCAGTGCAAGCTGTGGTATTACATTCGCATTCATCCTTAGTACATGTCCGTACCATTGTAGGTACCATGTCCGTACCATGTCCGTCTTAACATACATCCTTGCTCTTATTTCAATACTGATTTTTTTTTCAAATCTTTTATACATAAGAATAACAAATTTAAATTTAATTAAGATGTGTGCAAAAATAAAGATTTTAAAATATGATTTATAGACTCATTTATAGATTTATAGACACTGATTTATAGATTTATAGATAATACCTCTCATAGAACTTAATGCTTCGGAATAATTTCGGTTGTCCCTGCACATAAACCGTTGGTGGTATTTGCTCCTTTTTCAGTAAAGAACATCTGATAGTGAACTTGAATAGCATATTTCAATTTCATTATGATTTGGGTAAAGCAAACTTATTAAAATATGCTTCATAGAAAACTTCTTGTAAAACGCAATGCTTTTGAATACTTTTGGACGTCCCTGTTAGGCGTTCTAAAAAATGGAGTGAAACCGTCCTTTCTAAAAATGGAGTAAAACTAGTAGTGGTATTTACTCCATTTTTAGAAGGGAATATCTGATTGTAAACTTGAATAACATCGATCAATTTAATGAAATTACATTAAAAATTACGGTTGTTAGAATGCGGCCAGACAGACACGCGGACTGATAATGGACAGACCGACAGGCAAATCGAAGTTATAAACACTTTTTAACTTTTATGGTAAATGTTAAAAAAGTGTATTTTAAAGAAAAACCGTGACTGTTTTTTTTTTCTTAGCACGCTTTTATTAACTTGACATGACGTAACTATTGATGTATGTAACAGAATCTTGCAATTTATGTTTCGGCCACTGTTGGTCTTTCTATGGACCTAAAATTTGGCACAGTACTTCATAATCAATGACAATACTCGATGCAAGTATTTCCATACACCTATCCCATCAGGGACAGGTTCCAAGGGCAAACAAAAAATCTATATACATAAAACTCTATCGTATATAGCACATGATTTTGCTGTATTTGTATAACGTCGAGAGGCAACAATTTATTTTATTATTATTGTTATTATTAAAGATTTAAAAGTATGTAATTCTTTTCTAAAATATCTACTTTTAACTAAAAATTATTATTATTTTCACATATTTTGAAATAAAATCTTAAAAATTAAATATATTTATAAATTAATAACTGCAGTTTGTAAAATGTAAAAGAATTTTGAAATAAAATAAAGTGCTAACCTAATATATATAATTCATGCGTATCTGGCTTTTGTTAGTTATACTAAACATTTGTTAGTTATACGATAAAAAACATTTTTATGAAGTAAAATGATATACTTTCAACCGCAAATCACTTCGATATATTATAGAAGCTTATATATAAAGTAATAAACTATTTCATCTGATAATTTTATAGTTATTTCATATTACACTAAAACATTTGTTTAGTAAGAGATTTTTAAATTTATTAATATAACTTGCATTTGACAAGGAGGCATGTGGCTCGACAGCTTAAAGTACAGTGTTTTTTGCTCTTTCGCATCAAATACTGCTTTTTAGTTCACATTTCAATAAAAGCGTGTTCTTTAGTTTTTTAAAAATATAGTATTATTACTCTTATACAATAAAAACCAAACAATTGAAACTCTTTCGAGTTCTAGCTTCTTTCATAAAAAAAGAAGAAAAAAAAAAGTTTGAAACATTTAATATCAACATTTTCATACATTTTAATTAGTCTGCATTAAAAATATATTTTAATACAAATATTTGAGCAATTTCTAAATAACAGTTAAACGAAAACATAAAAGTTTTTTGTGAATTCATTTGTTGGAACACCTGTTTAGAAAAAAAAAAGTTATTAATTGGAAAATAAATTAGATACTTGCATACATTTAAGAAACACAATTGGCTCTAATGTTCAGCACTCAAATTTCAGTTAAGTTTAACTCACATAATTTTAAAGATAAAAGTGTGTTATTTTTTAGTAATGATGTTGTTGTATTAAATAAAAATATTTTGGTCTAATATTTCGAGAGAGGTCGTATAAAAATTCAGAATATGTTGCTTTTTAAAATTTAATGGAAAGAAATTTCGTTAACGTATTCTTATTTCCTACCTTACTTTGAATATTTTTGCAATTGCATTTCCCACTTCTCTGTAATGAATAAATAATTAAACTGCATGTAAATCGTTTCGGATATCTTTTGTAAACCTTCAAATATCATATAACACTTAACAATAGCAAAACTAATGTAAGAAGGGAGCATTAAAAAATACCAATATATATATATATATATATATATATATATATATATATATATATATATATATATATATATATATTCTTAAAGGTTAAAATGTAATTTTTCTATAATGATAATAACAATAATAATAATAATAATAACAACATACACGAAACTTAGCGGCTGAAAAGTCTGATGCAAGCATAGGAAAAATTCCACTGAAAGGAAAAATATAAGAATAACTTGTGAAAGTATTACCACGGTTACAAAAGTTTTTAACAAAAAATGTGAATAATGAGAAAATAAACCATTTCTCCTTTCCATCTTGTTTACCAGAACCGAAATGTTAAAAAAAAGAAAAAGTTCAATATTCCGAAAAAAAAAAAAAGAGTAGAAATGATAAAACCTTGTAAACTTGTAATCCTCCAGACGGCTCCTACCGACCTTCGCTAGTCTAAGTTTAAAGGGTTTGATATCGTCAAAAGTGGCGAAGAACGCCAAATCACCCATGGCGACCAACTACTCTATGAGATGCTAGAGCAAAACATAGAAATTAGCTGTGACCGAAGGAACTAGGTTAGGACATTTTAACAGTAGACTTCTATCGTATAGCTAGGACGCTTTTCAATTTTCATAGCTTTTTTTCCCCTTGGACAGGGTGTTTGACCAGAACAACTGCGCCTCCAAGACTGCGCTACAGCGGCGCACAGAGCATGCGCCAGGGTGTTGGGTTTTTAAAATAGGAACAGACCTAGATAAGATTATAGAAAAAACAAAAACAATTTGAGAAAAGGGAAATGGGCAGGGGGAGGGGGTGGGCGCGAAAGGTGGTTATACACGGGAACTTACTAGCCGAAACAATGGTAGAACAAAGGTAATTTAACAGAAAAAACTGAGGTAAATTACCTGAACACAATTAACCCTGCCTATATATACGGCACTATTTATCCCGAGCTGTAACGATAAGTTTGGAATTATTTCTCTAAATTAGCTTAATGTTGATGGCTTAAACACAATACAAAATAATTTTACGTATTTTTATGCTTTAAATTAAGTTGGACGCTAATGGGTTAAGCACAGAAGTTACCAAAAATAGAAGAAAAAAAAGATCATCTTAATTTTGATCCACCACGGAGGGATGTTGCCCCGCGTTCAAAGCCTTACGAACTGCTAACGAACGCATCAGGCACTTGACGGTGCAGAACAGGTTAATGAGGACCAGACACCGCCACTCCCTCGGTTCAAAATGGAACAACATAATATATCATTAATATAAAGCTATACAATACTATATATACAAAACGAACTACATACAAAAGTGCTGAGGATGGAGCTGTTCTGTATTCCCTGACAATGACCAGTTGGCAACTGAGTAATTTGTTGCTGCATTGATTGCTGGTTTAGTGAGTGACCCTATATTGGGCGGCATAAGTAAGTATCTTTTCCACTACTGTCTTATACCAAATTTTTATCAGGTTTGGTTGTAATCCCCGACCTCTTGAGTCCATTCGTCCCAGAAGATTAAAAGGTCTGCATATTGTTTTTAATATTAGATGGTTGCAATGTGGTAGCCAGTTTAAATTTTTATGTATGATTATAACTAGATATTTTAACTGTACTTTGGATTCTAGTTCTCTATTTCCAATTTTAATGTCCTCTATTTTGTAGAAATTTGCGTTGGGGAGTTTACTCGAGTGCAGTCTGTTTAAGTACAGTAGTTCAGTCTTGTTCCAATTTATCGACAGAAAATTTTTGTTCGTCCATTTTTTGAATTTCTGAATAATGTTGTTGGCGTCTGTTATTAGTATTTCTTTATTCTTAGTATTGAGGATTAGAATAAAGTCGTCTGAAAAGGCCTGTATCTTGGCGTTGGCCCCTAAGCTGGTGTTGAGTGCTGTCTCCTCTATTATCAGCCAAGTATGTGACCCCAAGCAGCTCCCTTGAGGAAAGCCTGCGATAGTTTGTTTAGTGATCGCGATGCCGTTTTCCTCAAGTGTTGCGTATCTGTCTGTTAGAAAGCTGATAATCCAATTAATTTGGTAAGTAGTGCATTGTGTGCGTTTAAGATTGCTTATCAGTGTTACTATTTAATTATATCGAAGACATCTTTTATGTCTATGGAGATTAGTAACGTCTGCAATTTGCTGAATTTGTCTGGTTTGAATCTGTTAATTAGGGTGAGTAA
Organism: Salticus scenicus; assembly: GCA_963930645.1. Lineage (NCBI taxonomy): Eukaryota > Metazoa > Arthropoda > Arachnida > Araneae > Salticidae > Salticus > Salticus scenicus. The sequence goes on from OZ005654.1 coordinate 91,594,265, forward strand.
AGCGTTTTCGGTGGAGATGTCTCGTTTAAAGCCAAACTGGTTGAGATTCCAGTAGTTATTAATTGTTAGGTGATGATTTAGTCGGCCGTGAATGATTCGTTCTAGTATTTTGCTAAAAGCTGGAAGGAGACATATTGGCCGATAGTTTTTAGGATCTTAAGGATCTTTACCCTCATTGTTGAATAGAACTTCTATACCTTTTTTAAGAAGCTTCGGGAAGTGTAACATTGCTAAGCATTTATTTAGAAGGTTCAGTAATAGTTTTCGGCTAGCTTTATGGATACTTTTCTTTGGAATTTTTATTTATTTATTTGGCATGGAATTTTATTTGTTTAATGTTTTTGATAATCCTATTAATTTCCTGTAACGGGACTGGGACTGGAGCACATTCGCCGAAGCGGGGTGGGGTGGTAGTGAGTAGGTTCAGGATGCTTTCATCTGTCAGATAGATTCTAGAAATTTGTGTAGCGTACTGTCTATAGTTATATGTGTGTTCGGATCTAAGGGATTATAGAGTCTCGCGGTTGGTAATTTTCCAGAGGCTATTTTATATTGAAGGCCATAGGAGTTCATCGCATATTTGCAGAAGTTTTTCCACGATTATGAATTAATTCGAACTAAATTTGTATAGTAGACTTATCTCACAAGTGCATTTGACATATTTGTTTGCCAACTTTGCCTGTCATTTTGTTTCAAAGTGCCGGTCACTTAAAAATTTTAAACTCACATAAAAAGGTATTTATGAACCGATTTCCTTAAAACTCCATATGTACATAGCCTCTCATAATTGTTTGTTTTAATGATGTTTTTTTGCATGGATGTAATAGTACAGGGAAGGAAATTTGATAAAATTAATTTTCTTCTGTTGTAACATATATGCTTCATATATACTTATGAAGTAATATTTAACTCATAGAAAAAAAAAAATATTATTATATTTAAAATGAAATTATAGGTGCGATACGCAGTAATCATAATGATATTTCAGTAAACATATTTATATCATTATATTTATTTATAGATATATAGATTATTTTTTAATACATAGGACCGAACATCTGCAGTGTTTGGCTAGCGAAATAAGCCACTATCATTATTATTAATGTCTCATAATCATTATTATCATTATTATAAATATACTATAATTATAATTATTATTATTTCAACATGCACACACATTTCTAGTTATATATAGTACATATCTTACTCTTATATGTATACCGCACAGGGAAAAGAATGAATACATATTTTAAAACTAAATACAATTGCAAAATAAATGTAAAATAACGTATACTAGAATAACTCATTAGAAATAAAAATTTTAAAACTATTATTAAACGTTATTACCTTAAAATATGTTACAGTTAAATATTACTTACTACACTAAAATTAAATATAGGTAAGAAACTAATTAAAATACTTTTCCCCCTTATTAACAAAGTATGCAATGCATTTTTTTTAATTTAATTTTTAGAAAAGTAGTTAATTGGAACGAGTAATTACTTTAAACATCGAAAAATGCTACTTTATTTACTTTTCATGTGTGTCTTCATTATAAAATAATGAATACGTATATACTTTTTAATATAAAATTAACGCTTTTAATTAAAATATTATTGTTAAATTTACAAAAATGATATTTTTCATTTATAAAAATAATGTTAAGTTTATATATTTTTATACAAAAAATTAAATTTATTGTATTATATTTTATTTATATTTAAATTTGTTGAAAGAGCTCCCTTGTATAAGAGTTTCTTTTTTTTTTTTTTTTTTTTTTTTCTTTTTTTTTTTTTCTTCTGTGCCATTGAGACATTTTTTTTTTCTTCAAATTGAAAATCTTCTACTTTCAATCAAATTTGTATTGACTTTATATAATATAATATAATGTGTTTTTAATGTATATATTTAATATAAAATTGAAAAATGTTTACGACCTCGATTTTTTGTATGTGTATCCGTCTACTCGCGCTCTAATTTCTGTAATTGTTCTTTTTTTTTCCCCTTTCTTTTTTTTCTTTCATATATATGTATATATATATACATATATATAATTTTTTTAATATACGTTTTTTACTACAGCTTTTTAACTAATAAAATGGTGTATATAGCACAAATAGCTTGTGCATAGCGGCAACCGTTAAAGTTTATAATGTTATGATTTTACGAAAGAATTATATACGACATTACGATGTAAGTTTATAATATAACGTTATGATTTTTTTTTTTTTTTTTGTTAATGCGTAATGTATGTAATTGCCGAAACGTCAGTGGTGGCCCTACATTGGGACTCAAAACGGTTTTGGGCTGTGTCTGTCTGTCGCGCGATAGCGGCCGCACAAATAGAGCTATTGACTTGAAATTTGGTACACATGTTCATGAGCCCCACGAAATCAGCTGTATAGTTTTTGGTATGTATTCCATTTGTAGTTCGTATACAGGGACACTCCAAAGTTTTTCTTATCATTACGGCCAATGGGAGGAATTTGTATGTATCGCGGTAGCGGCCGCAAAAATAGCGCAATTGACTTGAAATTTGGTACACATGTTCATGAGCCCCACGAAATCAGCTGTATAGTTTTTGGTATGTATTCCATTTGCAATTCGTATACAGGGACACGCCAGAGTTTTTCATATCATTACGGCCTAAAGGGGGAATTTGTATGAATCGCGATAGCGGCCACAAAAATCACGCTATTGACTTGCAATTTGGTACACATATTCATGAGCCCCACGAAATCATGTGTAAGTTTTTGGGTGTGTATTCCATTTGTAATTCGTGTACAGGGACACGCCAGAGTTTTTCTTACCATTACGACCTACAGGAGGAAATTGTATGTGCCGCGATAGCCACCGCAAAAATCAAGCTATTGACTTCCAATTTTTGACGAAACGTCAGTGGAGGCCCTCTGTTGAGACTCAAAAGGATTTTGGGTGCCGTCTGTCCGTCTGTATGTCTGTCTGTCGTGTGATAGCGGCCGCAAAAATCACGCTATTGACTTGAAATTTGGTACATATGTTCATGAGCCCCACGAAATCAGCTGTATAGTTTTTGGTATGTATTCCATCTGTAGTTCGTATACAGGGACACGCCAAAGTTTTTCTTATCATTACGGCCTATGGGAAGAATTTGTATGTACCGTGATAGCGGCCCCAAAAATCACACTATTCACTGCAAATTTGGTACACATGTTCATGAGCTCAACAGAAATAACTGTATAGTGTTAGGCGTGTATTCCATTTGTCGTTCGTGTACAGGGACACGCCAAAGTGTTTCTTAACATTACGGTCTATGGGAAGTATTTGTATGTACCGCAATAGCGGCCGCAAAAATCCTTCGATTGACTTGCAAATTGTCGCACACTTTCCAGCTTTGCATATAAGTAGCTGTATAATTTTTATTGCTATATTGTTTATAAACTGTGTACAGGGACACGCCAAAATTCTTAATATTACGGCGTATGGGGTGAATTTCGTTTAAACGTATTTTAATACCATTACTTTGCAATCAAGAAAATGAAACTAGCGTACGTGAGTAAGATGCTTAAACTTATGTTGTTTGAAGAAAATATGTACTTTTAAGATTTCTAATTAATGTACAGGACCTTACAAAAGTGTTCTGACAATGTCACGGTGTCATCCAAACGATGTTAAATTTGGAACAATTATTAATTTTAAATGCAAAATAAGCTGAATAGTTTTTACTGGTGTATACAATGTTTATGGTTCGTTTACAGAGACACACAAAAAAATTTCGTAACATTGGAGCCTATGGACAAATTTTTATTTAAGCGCGCACTTTAATGCGTTTATGCTGAATTGAAATTAATAAAATTAACATACATTATAAAGATGCTTAAAATCATGTTTACTCTTAAAAAAGGGTATGTATCGACTAAATAATTAATGGGACCACACAAAATAATTACGAGTATGTTCTGTAATCATCCAAATAATGTCAAATTAGTTTGAAAATTAATGAGTTATAATTAATTAGGTTTATTCTTATTATTGGCGTTTATAATGATCGTGGCTACTTTACGGGGATACATAAAAGAATTTCGTACTATTACGGTCTATAGTCGGTATTTCTTAAGAGTATTTTAACATGGTTACACTACACCCCATCAAATATAATGAAATTTTATTAGAATTTTAAAAGCATTTTTTCCTGTTGAAAATTGTGGTATAGAATTGGTAGTTAACTTAAAGGTTTCGCAAAATATTTCCGATATGCTATGTTTTTTTTTTTTTTTTTTTTTTTTTTTTTTTTTGTATGAAATTTGGTAGTTATTAAATTTGGTAATTATGAATTTCAGGGAAAAAATACAAGACCGTCGTTTATTAAGAATACATATTGTCGCGTACTTGGGGGGTTCGGAAGTTGTCCGAGAATGAAAAGCGAAACTTGTAATAATTCAGTGATTTATTCACAGAAAGTTCCAGAAAAATACATGTCTATAAACCAAGTATCAGCTTCAATTCAACCAGTAAACACAGCTTAATCAATAGCCGTTAACAGCACAAACTGTTTAACAATAACACATAAAGCAAGTCTCATTCAAAAAGGCTCAAGGCAAAGCAAACTGACGCAGATCTGAGACTGACTGCCTCGGTGAAAAAAATGCTCCTTTTATACTTTTCTATCAAACCCAGGCTGTTCTGGAAAATTCTCGTATCTCATCAGCCAATGAGATTAGAGCGTCCATATTTGGTATATCCCTAATAAGGAATTTCTCGCCAAGGTCGCCAAAAAATCGCCAAAGTGGGAAACAGTCGCCAAATTTGGCGACAAATCCATTTCTTCCCTTTTTGGAGCTTTTTAATGCGTTTTTAAGGGAAAATTAGGCTATTTTAACACTAAAATGACTAGAGATGCAGAAAATTAGCAATTTATCAACTTACTAAGCCTCGTTGAAAGAATTTATGGAAAAGTAAATACAATTATTTATAATTCCGTATCACTTTATATGATATACAGATAAGTATACAAAGAGAGATAGAGCAGGGGGTTGAGGGAGGCTGCAGCCCCCCCCCCTCAGGAATGTATCTGATTATGATAACAAGTCTATCGAATCAATATATACTGTTATATAATAAGGAATAAATAAAAATGACCTATTGAATAATGTCTGATACAAATAGGACGTTGAGGCTCCTGATCTGCAGATCCACTAGTTAAAATTGCATTATAAACAGTACCTTTTAGCTATAGAAAGTGGGCTGCGTAGCACAAAATTTCACTGACATTAAATTTAATAGGCAGAACATCCATTAGATGCACTTGAGGAGTTAAAGTTATAATTTAAAAATACCAACCAGCTTTACTTTGCGTTACGAAATTTTAATTTAACAAATAAAATGAACTATGCTGCATGAAAAACTATTAAATAAATTAGCATTTGTATGCTGATTCCTTGTCTTGTAGCAAAAATAACTTTTAACTTAGTAAAAGTCACCCTTAAGAGTGACCAGATCAGAGTACCTTTATAACAGAGAAGCTTTAAAAATTGCTACAATTAAAGATGCCATTCTTAGTAAATAAGGGGTAAAAATAAAATATCAATGATAAATGATTTACTTTCTACTTTTTTTTTTTTTTTTTTTTTTTTTTTTTACTTTAGGTGGAGAACCCATAAGGTGGATGAAGTATTGTTTTAGGGTCAAATTTTCGAAATTGAGTTTCTGTTATATTTATACGTTTGAGGTCCCCTGAATATGAAAATGATGTTCTTAGCTGTTGTTCTGTGTGTCTGTGTGTGTGTGTCTGTCTGTCTGTCTTTTATCAGGATATCTCAAAAACAAATTATAGCAGAGAGTTTGAACTTGTTATTCTCAACGTTTATTATATAGTGATGCTACACTAAACATTTCGTTGAGATCCATTAAATGGTTAGTGTACATGGACGCACAATAGAATTAAAATAATTACGTCTATGGTGGAAATTGTTGGTAAGCAGAGTTTAACATCTTTAGACTGCACCGAACCATATGAAGTGAATATATATTTACATGCGTAAAACATTTTTCATGTAGAATATGGTATAAGAATCATTTACAGTTCGTTTTCAGGGCTATACAAAATATAATAAGTCGTATTATAATAATTAGATTATAATACGATAATACATGTAAATTGATGGAAGTAAACTTTAGGTTGTGCCGTGTATTATTAATATTTGATTATATTTATGTGCATCATGTGATGTGTATATAGCTTTCAGAAGATATACAGGGCTGCCAATATTTAAGCCATGACATTCATTTTATTTATAAGTGGAAGTGATTCACTGTAATATTTTACCATGCCCAGGAAAGCTGCTCAGGAATTGAAATTAAGTCCTCATAGCTATATGATAAATAATGTATTTTTTAAACTAAATATTTATCACTTTTTTTTTTTTTTTTTTTTTTTTTTTTTTTGTTTATATTTACTAGTTTTGAGGATTCCTGAATACCGAAGTCAAGTTTTATAGTTTAATCTTTGACTGTGTCTGTTAGGGAAAATTAAAAACAAATATTTTCAGGGGATCCAAATGATGTATTTTGAAGTTAATACATTTGTTACTAGAAATGTATGTTCAAGATTGATAAGTTTCAAGGAATGATGAGTGTGAAAATTGACTGAATGATTTTAAATAAACTATTGAACTTAATAAGACATGTGAATTCTATATAAATGTAGATAAAATAAAGTAACTAAGGGTTGAGGGGGGTGGTAGCCCTCCTCACACATAATTGTTTGTCGAATAGCGATATTCCGAAGCCTGATTTGAATTGTTTTAACATAGGTTTACATAGCATTACTGGTTATCTTAACTCATAATATCCAATCAGTACATTTAACATTAAATTTCAGGGTAAGAGAAAGTCGTGTGAGTGACACACCAGATTATTTTAGTTAGAACAATGCCTTCAAAATTAAGGCTGTCACCATAAAATGGGGACATTTGCATACTCTTAATTTCAGCATACCCTTAACGCTTTAGCGAATGTTTTGATGATTTAAAAAAATGTTGGTTGAAGTGCATTGATTTCAGAAAAGAATACATTGAAGGAGATGGAATAAATTTTGACAAGTAAATGGTCACTTTTTGTTTTTTGACGCTATTCCGTGTACTTTTGGTCCCATTAAAATGACTCTTACCTTCAATTTATGATAATATCATCAAAGTTAAGATGTATTTTGTTAAATGTCAAAATATTTGTTTCATAGGAAACATCTAATTTCATGGTGTTCATGTAATTAATTCCTTTTTTCATGTTTTAAGAAACAATGGGTTTTCAGTACGAAAACATCGATACTAAATTTTAAAAATGAACTTGAAAAATAACTTAAATCTTAAAAGAATGAAAATATTTAAACATCATGAATTTAATCAGTCATGAAAATTATTTTATAACTTGTACTCTCTCGATCAATACTCTTAAAATAACTCTGCTGTTAGACAAGAAGTGCCGGGTTCAAAGTCTTTTCAAGCTTTTCGGCCTAGCTGTTTAGAAATATTATTAGTGATTTTTGACAAGAATACCGCTTAGGATCCTTTGACTCCCCCCCCTCCCCCACAGTTTCTCGAATCTAGGATTAGGCCCTTAATGTTTATAACTCTCCGCATTTCTTACAACAGCATTTTGACAAACATTGAAACATACAGTCTTGTTAATTTTGTGGAAACGAAATGCATAGATAAAAATACTAAAAGAAACTTGTAGCGTTATGTTACGAATAATTTTTATAGCCTGTATGTCGTATTTCAGTCTTTATTTATTTTATTTATTTTCATTTATTTATTTTCATTTATTTATTTTTTTTCTTATGAAGAGAAATATTTTTAGCATATTGTACACTTATATTTTTATGACTGAATACCTTGCCAGTTAAAATTAAAGAAAATAAAAAATAATGCAGGAAAAGAACAACAAAATATATTTATACATTAAATTAAAAAATAAAGAAAACCGTTTTAGATTTTCATTTATTATGAATTTTCACTATTATAAAACAACAGTATTTTGTTACATCAAGTTTTCGTAAATATAATATTATTATTACAAAATGGAACTTGTTTATAGTTTATATTATATTTCTTTGCAATTTTAAAGATTAACTTTGATAAAAAAAAAAAAATAACATATTATGACTTTGTTTTAAATAATTTTTTACAAAAATTATAAATTTATCTCATGAGATTCCTTAAAATTTTTCAATTTCAGCAAACTTTATAAATTGCTGCTCCTTACTTTGCATATTAAAGTGACCAAAGGGATTTGTAAAGGGAGAAATAAAAATTAAAAAGGGTACTTAAAAGTTGATGACTCGTGATAAAAAATAATAAATCTCTCCGACCGATTAACTCCTGAGTAATCTTCGAATATATTTTCAGCAAAAAGAATATCGCAAAGACTTCGGGCTGTACGAAGCAAAGAGGAAAAGAAAAAATTTGTAGTAAACAAAAAAGGTATTACTGTTTTATTGAAATACGTTATTTTTATTGCTTACATGTATTCATCATAAATTAGAGATTGTTTAAATTTCAAGAAGTTAGATGATAGGGGATCAAGTATAATTTTGTATTATATTTATTTATTTATTTTGTTTTGTTTTCTCAAGGGAATGATTGTGAACAAAATTTGAAATTTATTAGAATATCTAAAAAATGCTACAAAAAGTATAAAAAGGCTTTTCTTTTCTTTTTTTCCAGAAATGCAGATACGTTATGTCGCCATAAAATGAATTTGTAATGAAAAGAATATAAATAAGAAATAACAATATTCATTAATTTGAAATCGGGATATTTAAACTTCAATTTTCAAATCAGAAATTCTTTGTGTATCTTTGTTATCTATATATGAAAATAAATTTGCTTCGTCAAATTAAATTTTATAAAAATTAATTATGAATTTTTGAAATATAATAAGACATATTTTTAAATTAAAAATAGTAATAATACTAATAATAATAATATTTTAAAAAATTTAATTAAGGTGCTTTTATTTCAATAACCATCTATTTTGGGTAACATAACTTAATACTTACTAATTCATGTAGTAGCTAAACGAATCTTAATGAATGTTTCGTTATAAATATTATAAACTTTTCCATTTTTCTTTTAAAGTACCTATATAAATAAATAGAAATATGTGTGTGTTTTTTCTTTGGTGTTTTCGCTCTGGTGCTCACACTATTGATTGCAACAAAACTGTAAATCTTTTCAGATTGATAGCTGGGACCCTGCAGGTGTGCACATTCAATTTTGGAATTTGAATTTTTTTATTTTATTTTATTTTATCATTTTTTTTTTTTTTTTTTTTTTTACTTTGGCTTTTCAGTTTCATTTTTCTGAAATGTATTCTTTCATTTCAATGGCCTGCGTATCTTGACAACGGCTAATCCACTAATTAATTTTTATTTATTTTATTCATTCATATAAAGGTGAAATCTTTTTTTCATTCTTTCTTTAAATTATTATATTTATTGAAATTCAAATAATAATTCAGTAGAAAAAAATAAATGTATTAAATTTTAAATTTAAAAGCTTATTTGTAACAGTTATGTTTATATTTAATGTATATTTTTTTGTAGAATAACAAATTTTATTTTTCATTATTTATTTTTTTTTTATTTATTTTTTTTTTTTTATAGTATTTATCGGAAGAAATTGGTAGTATGTAGTAGAAAGAATTAAACTTTTTAAAAGTTAAGTTTACGTAAATTTTATTTTTTTGTTTAATTCATTTTAAAAGAAAAACTATTCATTCATTTATTTATTATATTCGTCGGAATTATATGGTAACATAGTGTAAAGAGCGAGGGCTATAAAATGCATGATTATAAAACTAAAATATTTAAAAGATGCTGAGATACTGTCATCTTTAAAATCGTAGTTCTTAAATAATAGCAGATCTGCCTGGTATCGATAAACACCCAGTTTGAAGTACCCAGGCACGTAGGCAGTGGGAGCCTTGACTCGATGCAGTGTGAGCGGAAGAAGGAGCTGCAGTACGCAGCGGGTACCGATAGAGGTTTAGAGCGATTTCAATGTAATTTTCTTTTTAGTATTTATAATGTGAAATGAAACATTTAAAATAATTCATTATTTTTATAATGATTTATTTATAACAACGAAATGAAATTTCTTTTTAAAATTAAAATGCAAAGAGCAGCAGCAAATCCTTCTTATTCTAAGAAAATCTTTATGTTTTAGTACAAACTGGTATTCATAAATTTTAGGCTTACAGTCATAAAGCTCGAAAATTCAATGAAGATGAAATTCGACTTAAAATAAAGGTAAGAGAAACAGTGCGGTTTGGAAGATTACGGGCGAGCAGGTTCAGAAAAAAAAAGGATTAGACATAGTGTGCACTTCAGGTAGTTATTTGTATAACAACTATAGTAGAGTATTTACTTGAACGGGCACGTTTATTGTTTCGAGCTTCTGGGAGAAATCATTTCTATTTTGTTTTGTTTTCCCAGTTCTTAAATTTTCATAACTCTTCCGATGATTTTCTATAGAATGGCAGTTGTACAAAATATTTTTGAATTCAAAAAATTCTTTTAAGCTACTGACCTAGACATACGGTGGTAATGCAAGTTGTTCTTTGCAAAAGCGGCCATAAATAAATAAAATGTCGCCTGATTTCTTTCACCGAAATAGGAGAGTTTTCGCATCTGCTACTTAGGAATGATGCCGCGCTGTTTCCATTAGTTTCTGCGCAAAAAGGGATTAAAAAACTTATTGTTAATAACGTTAAAATGAGAATGCGTGCATTAAAAAAAGTGATACTGTACCAGTAGACAACTTTGAACTTTGATTAGATTAAATGTGATATATCTGTACTGATAAGTATAAAGGATTTAAGTCCATACTCTTGATTTTTCATGAGACGAAAAATAAAAGTAAACTAACTGAAAACTAATCAGAAGAATCGATTAGGAAAAATAGATTATGTTGATTTACACCCTTTATACCGTTCAGTGATTGTTAAACTTCAATTAATAAAAGGGAAAAAATGAATTAATATTTTATACTACGATTAATGCTAAATTTCTGACTTGAATCTTTTTTTTACCAATGGATTTTCTCAAAGACTGAATGACATGGATTTAAATCCTTTATACCAATCAATAGAGATTTTTTTTTTCTGAGTCAGACTATGTACTTAACTCAAAATCGACATTTTTGGACTTAAATACCTTATACTTATCAGTACAGATATGTGGCAGATGTTACAAAAGTTGCCTCGTTTTTAAAAATTTTTGGATGACAACTTCTGCGGGAAACAGAAATTAAATGGAAAAATGTTTAGCCTAAATAAGTAGTCTAGTAACTTAGTATTTTAAATATTATTATAATTATTATTATGTAATCTTATCTGGATTTGCTTTTTTCAGATTTCTTTCTTTTTTGCTATCTGATAGAAATTCTTTAATTTTTCTTAAATTTCATTAAATGTTTTGATTATTTTAACATTATACTAAAATATTCACACATTATACAATTATACTTGTTTACAAAAACATTACAAAAATTTTATTTATGTGCAGTCGTTGTCGTGAACATTTGTTTACAGTTGTTTCCTTACACTATTGCATTAAACTTAAGCATGGCAATAAAATATAAATAAAGATGCATAAAGTACAAAATGAAATCAATATTATTTATTTGTAGTTTAGCAAAAATAAATATTGAAAATTGTTTTATCACTAGTGACCTCTTGAACACTGGCATGAAAATGAATCTATTGGTAAACAAAAGGAGCCGGGTTGGAAAACAAGTCGACTTCTGTGCTTAACTGTTCAGAGATTTCCTTGATTTTATACAAGATTTGCATGAATACTTACTAGGCTCTTTGGTAGACTCCCAAGCAGGGCACTCTACGGAGGATTAATTCCTTATCGTCGACAACTTTCAGTATTTTCTACAGAAGCATTTTTAAACTCATTGTACTATACAGAATTATTATTATTATTATTATTATTATTTTGTATAAGTAATAATAATAAAAGAAAAAAAGTGTTAGGACACGATTTTATGAATTATTTTTGTCTCCGATATGTCATATTTGAGTTTTAATATTTTTGTGATTTTCTTTTTTTCTTTTTTTTTTTTTTCTTTATTCTTTTTTTACAGCTGAATCTTTTGACATTAAAAATAAAAGAAAAAAAATGCAGTAAAAGTACAACACGAAATTCTTTATTAAATCGATTAAAATGTAAAGGAAAAACAATTATAGCAATTAAGTAAAATGTAAATCATCTTTATTAACAAATAATAATAACAATAATAATTTAGACACATAAAGGTAAATATAATATAGTTATTGCAAAACTGTGTATAATTTAAATATGTTTATAGTTTATATTATTTTTCTTTGCAGTTTCAAAGTTATGCGCATTAAAAATATCCTTATGACTTTTTTTTTTTTTTTTTTTTTTTTTACATAAATTGTAAATTTACCTCATGAGATTTCTTAAATTTTTTCACTTTTAGCAGACTTTACAAATTGCTGTTCCCTACTTTGCATATTAAAGTGACCAATGGGATTTGTACAGGGAAAAATAAAAATTAAAAGGGGACTTAAAATTTGATGGCTCATGATAAAAATTAATATATTTTCTCGAACAGTTAACTCCATAGTAATCTTCGACTATATTTTTATCAAACAATATCGTAAAGACTTCGGGCTATAGGGAGCGCAGAAAAAAAGAAAAAAAAATTGTAAGCAAAAATTATATTACTGTTTTATTGAAAAACGTAATTTTTATTGCTGAATTATATACATCATAAATTAAAGATTTTCTAAATTTCAAAAATATTAAATGTTAGATGATCAGGTGGAGTTTTATATTACATTTAATTGTTTTTTCCCGTGGGGAAAGATTGAGAACAATATTTAATAATTAAACGTATTAAAATACAAAATAGTGCAACTAAAAGTATATAAAAGTATTTATTTTTTCAGAAGCAGATAAATTATATCGCTATAAAACAAAATTGTAATAAAAGATATAGCAATAAGAAATAGCAATTTTCATCAAGCTGAAATTGTGATTTTTAAACTTTAATTTCCCAAGTGTGTTTCCCAAGAAGCTACACCAAAAGGTTCTCTGTGTATATTCACATTCTGTATAATTGAAAATAAATATTATTTTGTTAAATTAAATTGTATTAAAATTAATTAAGAATCTTTGAACTTAAGTTAATAATTTTAATTTTTAAATTAAATGATAATAATAATAATTATTATTATTTAATGCTTTAATTTTTTATTTAATATTATTAGTGTTCCTTCATAAAATAACCATTTACTTTGTGTAACGTAGGCTGATACTTCATAATTAACATAGTAGCCAAATATATTTTAATGAACGCTATGTTATAAACATTATAAACGTTTCCCTTTTCTTTATACCCAAAAAATAAAGAAGTGATTGACACCTACCCCGAAATAATTAATAATTAAGTAAAAAAATAAAAGCAAATATTTTAGATATGAGAATTTTAACATTGTATGTCAAACACTGGAGCATAGGGTGCATATTACTGGTACATTTAAAACGATCAGTGTTGAACACTGGAGCACAGGGAGCCAATTACTGGTAATATGAATAATTGGCAGTGTCAAATACTGGAACATTGAATGGGTGTAAAATAAAAATTCATAATAATAATAATAATAATAATTATTATTATTATTATCAAATGTATATATTTTATCACACATGTGGTTCTGAAAAAATTTCATGTCATATATATTAACTTAAGATTCCTAAAAAATAGTTTATAATGCCTAAAACTTTAAAAACATGAGAGATTGCTCCAAAACTCTTCAGGCAAGGCGCTTCAAATACAAAAATGAAAAAAATAAAAACAAAATAATAAAATAAAATAAAATCGAAAGGATTATAGGAACACATATAGCTGAATTTCATTTAATGTGGTAATATTTTTACGTCGCGAAAAAAGAAAAAAGAAATATATATATATATATATATATATATATTGTAAAGTATTAAATGTTTTATAGTTTTAAGTAAAATGTTCTTCTGGACACTTATACGAAATATCATATACATTGCATCTTGAATTATTATTATTATTATTATTATTATTATAAATCGGAATGAACGGTGCATGCTATTTCATCAGGTAATTTTATTATTGTCAAGATAATTCATTTTGTGTTATGTTAAAGTAGATACTCATTATTAATAACGTAATAATTAGAAGCCAGGAAATGTTCTACTTCTCTACTCAGAATTAAAACAATAGAGTGTGCAGTGGAAGGTAGGGCGTACTGACCAACCACCTGTTCTCCTGCTACCTTCAGCCATTTCTACTCCACTGTTGTTGGCAGAAAACTTATTTTTCGTTATTATATAACTGATTAATAAGCTTAAATTAACAATTAAAAAATATACATAAAATGCAACGGAATATAATGTGTTTCGAAAGTAAATGACAGGCAGTAAGTAAATAAAACTGACAGTTAATATGTATTAGTAAGTATCTATAAATATCTATCAACTTTTGAATTCATGTCCCGAAGCCCATAATGACAATATAATTTTCTACAACACCAGAACACGGCTTTTATATTTAAAAACAATGGGAAATAAATACTGCGAAAAAGATAATATTTGCCAGGCGTCAAGAATCTAATAGTAAATTAAAAATTCGTTTCAAGAAAATATTGCTTAAAATATCATATCAAGCTTCTGTTTAATGTACTTGGTCGAAAAAATTACGATAATCAGAAATCATTTTAAATTATTATAGATGTGTTTATGATATTCCAAAATCCCCTTATAACCCAAATGTTTTACGAATTTAAAATTTAACATCATATTTAATGGTTTATTTTATTTGTATGTTTTCTTTAATTATGATAAGGAAAATAGAAAGTTTTCCTAAAACTAAATGCAATACTACGCACAAAATGATGTACAGTTGGTAACAAAAGTTGTCGAACACTAGCAAAAATTCCTATGTAAAAAAAGTACATTTCATACGGTTTTGTTAAATAAATCCTTATCGAATTCTGATCTTAGTCAGTGTTAGAACATGATTCGGCAAGGATTTATTTAGCAAAACCGTATGAAATGTAAATTTTTTTTACATAGGAATTTTCGCTACTGTTCGGACTCTTTGGTTACCGACTGTACAATGGAACGGCAAAAACTACTTCTAAATCACCTAGAAAGCCTGGCAGTGAATTGGAAAAAAACAGTGTAACATATGATCTAATTGGGGCATTTTGAAAAAAGTTTAATTAATTGTTTTCATACTACTACCTAAATTAACGTTTTACCACAGGCCTTCAGTTAAGAAAAAAATTTCCATGCACACAGATGCATCCATTAAACGAAGGGAATGATTTATATTGAACTGAATGATGATAATACTGAAAGTTTCTGCTTTACATATATGCATATATAAAGCTGCATTATGTTTAAATCGAAAGAAAATTATAAAAGCTTCAGAATTTGATGAGACATTGGATTCCTTAGCTGCCTAGAATGAAATCTGAGGCTTTTAACTAGTGCCAAGTATGCAGAGTTCAAAGAATTATGAGATATCATGTGGTTCAATGCATTTGCCAAATGTACTAAGGAAATACAACAAAATATCACGCATTTATTCTAGAAATTCAAAGTAGTTAACTTTTAAACCAGTAATTTAAATCAAATATATTATTCGTCGCGTGTTATTATAAAAATTAATAAATTTAATAAATAAATATGTTGTTCATAATGTTTACATTTAAATATTGTAAAAGAATAATTAATACAGTAAAGACTATTGAATGAAATGTTATAATTTATTAAAATTTAATATCCAATATATATATATATATATATATATATATATATATTCAAAGGATGTTGTATTTTTCATGGGAAAATAAAAGTAGAAAATAACGTTTCTTGTTATAGTTCCACGAGCTGTAATAAACGAAATATTATGTATGATAAAGCATATTTTTACGCTTAAGTTTAAAATTCTCTCTGATAAATATTCTTTTATGTGTTTAGCTCATTAATTACGCTGAAGAAACATAAATTCATCTCGGGAGATTTTCTTTAAATCTATATTTTCCCTTGGGTAATATATTTTAATTTCTTACCTTTTACACTGTAAGGAGCCCAATGAGGTTTCTATCCATGCAAAATTAAATATAAAAAAGGAATTTTAAGTTGATGATTCAAGATAAAGTGCTATGAATCTTTCGAAAATATTAACTTTTTGGCTATTTTGTAGATTCTTTCAACTTAAGAATTGAATATTCGTTTCTGGCTATTGAACTCGGGAAACAGGGAACAATACCACATGCAATTTTACACTGAAGTATTTTATTCACAATGTACTTTAAATTTTTTAAGAGACCGTGATGCTGTAGTATAATTTTTTTATACATTTAAGCCAACGTTTCTAGAAAAAGCATATATATATATTAACTCCACAATTAAATATATTAGAACTGTCATATGTACGTTTCTAGATGCAAAATTTGTGAAAATATGAATTGCTTTAAATTCTATTTCATTGAGAAAATTATGCATGAAACAAGGTTTTCTCTCAAAAGGATTCGTCTGGGAGATTTTACTGGGAACACAGTGTTACAAATAACTTTTAAGAAGTAAATGAAATAAAATGTTATCTTGAATTATTTAATTTTAAATGTTAATTCTGTTTTTTTTTTTTTTGAAGCAAAATATAAATATTTAAGTGAGAAAATAAAAAAAAAATGTATTTAACTTTAAACATATAAAATATGCTACTTTCAACAGTTTATTTGTTATCAAGTCAGTTTTATTGAAATTAACTCCACGAACATAACAAAATTAATTTGTAGAATATAATCTAATCCGGTTGCTGAAATTTACATACAAACTAGTTCAGACATTTTTTTGATATATATATATATAATTTCTAAAACGTGTATTATTTTTTTCCTAAGAAATACGTCAGCTTCCTTATCAGGTTTATCATTAATTCCTCCGAACATTTTAATGAATCTCATCATTTCTTCTTTTTATTGAAGAGATTTATTACTCATCATAGCTATATACATATACATTCTATGTAGAAGGGTCTTTCCACGAGAAATCAACACAGCTAAAAACTTCACCCCTCAGATTCTTATGAAATTGGACTCATTTATTTGTTCTTTAGAGAAATGTATGTATACCAATTAATAAGTTCCTAGCACTTCTAGTTTTGTACTATACATAGCTGCAAAAAGGTAAAACATGCAAATTTCCGAAATTCTTCTACTACAAATGTACCGATAGTTTATTTCCTAATTAACTTAAAGATATAAAATTTATATCATTAGAAAGCTTATAAAACAGGCTTTCAAATGATATATCACATGCATATATATTTTTTTTAATTTTCGTTTTAAAATAAAAAAAATCTGTCTTTTTACCTTCAATATCTCAAAAAGTATTTATTTAATTTTATTTAAAAAATTATATAATTCTTACATATATTTTCTATAATCATTGCGAATTTCAACATGGCACGGACGTGTGATGCTGATTTATATATTAAAAAACAACTCTTCTTCAGTACTTTCCTACTATCATAGCGAAAGTAAAAAAAAAAAAAAAAAAAAAAAAAAAAGTAAATATAATAAAATACATAATATAAGTGAAATTTAATTGCAAATTCCAATTGCTCAAATTCAATACTTGTACCTTATCTGTCACAGATGTGATAATTGGGATCTAGGTACTGTTCCCCAGAAAAGAAAAATAAAATAACGGCCTTATAACAATTATAGTAATTTTTGATAGGTTATTATTATTATTATTATTATATTGTTTTTATAATTATTATTAATATCATGAGACAATGAATGTTAATACAGTGTAGACACATACAGAAAAGGTTAATATTGTGTTATTTAAAAGAGGATTTTAAACAATTCTAGGATGAATATCCAGATATTAAAGTTTTTTTTTTTTTTTTAATTTTCAGAACTAACTAAATAAATAAATAAAAACTGCATTTTGGCTGTCGAGAAAGTGAAGCACATTGTGTTTATCATATACATGAATATGTTGAATGTGTTACATTAATGCTGATATAATGCAATTTAGGGGTACTCCGTAAAGAAGAAACGAATCAATTAAATTCATACAAAAATTGCAAAAATGCCATTGCTTTGTAAACCCATATACCTGCGTCTAGAAAAATTTAAACACTGTCTCCTAAAGAAATTTTCAAAGCTTGTGATCTTTTAAATTAAATGTAATTATTGTTCACCACTACAAAATTTCTTAAATCTTTGTAAATATGTTTGTACCTAGGTAATTTTTATTTATTTATTTATTTAAAAAATAGGAAAAGGGGTGTTGTCTTATTTTTATTTAATCATTTTAAAATCAGATTTTAATATGATTGTAAGTTATTTATGTTTTCAATCTATTAAAATCCAGAGGATAAAGACCCTTCCACTCACATACATACGCATCAATACTACCTGATCTATACTGATTTAGCCTTAAATTGTTGTAATTAGCAGCACGTTTAAAAGGAGTGCTAAACAAGCAGATTAACATTCCAAAATTGCAAGCTTTCATCTTTTTATTTTTTTTTAATATATATATATATATTACGTATTTATTAATTATAAGAACATTGTAATGAACTATTTTCCTTTAAGAGAATTTCTATACATGCTAATTTAGCCCACTCAAAAGCAATTATAAAATACGAGATTTTTTCCCCCATTTGAATATTTCATAATATAGGGAAGACCAATGTACCTAGTGCCATCATGTACCTAGGGCCACCCCACTTTATTTGAATAATATTTTATTTTTAAAGTGTTAATACTCAATTGGGCGATTAACAACACCAATTGCTACTTTTACAACAACTTTGGAACTTTTGAGGAGAGAGTTTTGACAAGTTACATGTAGAAAACGAATTTACATGGTTTGACGTAAAATTTTGCAGCTCAACTCGTTTGCTATTTTACAAAGGCCAGTCAAATATTTTTTTTTCATTTCGAGTGTATAATTTTTCTTGTTATATTGAGTAATAAATGAGATATTTAATTGGTCCTCTCTGCATGTGAATTTTTTAGTTCAAGGCATTTTGATTGAAGTTACCAAAACTTGTACCTAGGGCCACATCGCTGTCTTGTACCTAGGGCCAGTGTGTTTGGATCTTTTAACACTTTAGCGACCGCATGTTTTGTCTTTTTGACAGTTAAGTCCGCCTGTGGGCGTTTTTCTCATAAGTTACTGTTTTTCAAAACAAAATTTTCCGTATTCACATTTATATTACAAATGGAAATGCATCATAATCATACTCTCTCTCTAATCAAAGTATTTGTATCGATTAGTATACTGATTGTACAAATATGAATATTGTGTATATTTTTTAGGAGCAAATAACATACAAACTGCAAAAGGAAGGCCCACTTGTGGAGTTTCATATTTTCAAATGACGTGAATCTACGTCAGCGGTCGAGAAAATGTTAAGACACACAGTACAGCCTATATTAATTGGATGCTGGGAAACCCTGGTAAACCAATCACATATATGACGTTGCTGAAAATGTTGGCAAGTCCTATCCGTCGGCCTTTACTCCTGCAAACATTCTATCAGGCTTTCATGTATTCGGCATATAGCCAATAAATCAAAGCACATTCACTGAGGATGAATATTTAAGTTCAAATGTAACTGAAAGACAAAATCCCTCCAATATTAAAAAAAAAAAAAAAGGATTTTCCAGGAAGAAAGTGAACCAACAATGATAGAACTGGATGTCTCTGTTTCGTGTCCTGTTGAAATTTCGAAATCTTCAATATCTAACATCTTTTCGTGTATCATGCTTTAACAGGTACGAACGTAAGCAAAACATTTACCTAAAGCAAAACCTCCCCCATCAAAGAAAAGATGTGACCGAAAATCAGAGAATCTATAAATCCAAGAGACATTAAAAAAAAAAAAAAAAAAAAAAAAAACATTCTGTCAGAATATCTTAAAGAAAAAAACAAAAGTGAAAAATTTCGTGTTTTAATTTAGGCAACAACATTATAATTATTATATGATAAATAAATATATTCCTTTTGTTTCTTTGATAAAATACATGTTTATATGCTGATTTTCTATTCCTTACAAAGTGAAATCTAAATTTGAGAGAATGGCCCTAGGTACAATGAGGGTGTTGTACCTAGGGCCACGAGTGAAGTTTTTTTTAAACCTTCTATTTGTCGGAATTTATTACTTTGTTTGCAATTATAAAATAAAGTAAAAGTAAAGGGAATCTATAATATATATATATATATATATTGAAAACCTTTTCAAACATTGAATAGATGAAAACAAGAATCATTGAATGAAACATAAAAAATACAAAAAAAAGATTACGACTATTGAGCAACCTTACATTGAAACATGCAAATTCGTTCCGTTTTCAAGGGTATAGAATGAATATTGCATGTAAAATAAGTGCTATTTCTGTCTTGTTGTATGCAAATTGCTGAACATTTACAACAAGCTATACCCAATAACACCCACGCCCTCCTCTGCCCCCCCCCCAAAAAAAAAATAATAATAATAATAATAATAATAAAAAAAAAAATATATGTGAAAAACCAAATGAGAATTAAACTTATTCAAATTCAAGCAGCAATTTCAAAATTATTAATTGAAGTACTAATAATAATAGTTATTAAAACAAAAGTTTATATATATATATATATATATATATATATATAAAGTATTAAAAATAATAATACTTTTAACTATATAAAGTATAGAGATACAGTTACTATCCAAACAATTATATAATTATTTTTTAAATCAATACAGGTTCTTTTAAATTGTAGTGTGTAATCCGATGATATTAAATTATTACGGATAAATGCAGTGGTTCTTTGAAATATGAAGCAGTATCTTTAAATGTAATGTTAATTATTAATCAAAAACTTTTGAATTCGGTAATTACCCTTTTTTTTTTTTATCCTTCTATGCGTGTAATAAAATTTAAGCTCTTCTCTAATAATAACAAGTTAAATGCTTTGCGTGAAATATATGTATTAAAAAGGGAAACAGAAGTCTCAAAGTAAGATTTAAGCTCAGTTCGCAGTTATTTTACTATTAAAGCTGCTGTTGAAATATTGCAAGAATAGAAGTTTGTAAAATTTTACCTTTTGAATAATTAAATCTAAAATTTCAAAATTTAATATATAATAATTATTGAATATTTATGAGTTCAAATTTTAATAAAACCATAGTCTAAAAAGAATTAATTCTTTTTACAAAGTTGCCCAAAAATCATTGCTACAATTTAATTTAATACGAAGTCAAATGATTGACACACGAGAGAGCGGTTTGTGTTATGTTTTTACCATGACAAGTTTTGCTGAAATAAATAAAATTATTAGATCTAAATTTTGACTATAGATGACGCGGTGCCTTAATAACAGCTAAGTAAAACACTAAAAAAGCTAGGAGGATAATTAAGGAGCGTATTTTTTTGTGGAATTTTAACGATAATATTGCAATACGTGTGTCTTATGTAGCTTGGACAATATTCAAACGATCATCTAGATTAATTCGCGTATTCACTACCTTTTATTGAACCGATGTACAATTTTATAAATATTAAATAGTAAAAACCTAAATAACTATGGAAATACAAAGAACTGATTTAAAACATACATATATGATGTAGGAATTAAATACGAATTAAAATACTTCAGATTATCTGAAATGTCTGCAACCATAAAAAAAAAAAAAAAAAAAAAAAAAAAAACATAAATAAATAAATAAAATAATAAAATAATAATAATAATAATAATAATAACAATAATAGATAAATAAATTTAGGTTTTCTGAAACAAACAATATATATAAATATCCTGTATATAATTTCCCGTATATTGGTTTATTTTTTAATACTCTCAAATAAATATTTAATTGGCAAATTTTATTCCTCAGTCTTCTAAAATGGGGTTATGACTATCATTTTAAATGGAAGTTTAAAGAATAGTTTCAATTCAGAATATTTCATAAAGATTACTAATAATTTGCTAACAATAACTAGAAACTATGAGTAGTTTTTAAATGATTCAATTTATAATACTTATTAAGTATTTAATATAGTAAAGACTCTTATTACGAGTATTTACATTTTGATAAATCTATACTAAGACTTAATTAAGGGGTTAATTTATATAAAAGTATTCAAATGATAGATTTTATATTTAAAAATTAATGATTTCTGTAAGACAGAGTAAAAATATTACCAAACATTTAATCTCGATTTCTGGAATTAAAATGTCCATATAATTTAAAATATTCGAAATATAGATAGCTGAAAGTAATATTTTAGCATTTTACAAAATTAAATATTGGCGCAAGTTTCATTTTAAACCTTTGTTTAAAATGCATCATTATTTTCTTGAACATAGATAGAAACAATTCATTATAAATTCTTAAAAGAAAATACTACTGCTAATACCAATATTAATAAAATTTTAATATTTTAGTTTATTACAAATATAATGCCTCGTATGTTTATATATATACATATATAAATAAATATTAGCTATAAATTAAAAAATATATATAATCTTATATATATTTTTTGCTTAAATATAATATTAAATATATATATAGTGGAAAATTTTAAAAAATATTATTAAGTAATTATTATAAATCATGTATTAATTAAATGTTTTGGATTTGAATTTTCAAACATTTTATGGTGCATTTATACATTTCCTGGGTCAAGATGATTACGTTTAAAAAGAAATGTGGTTAATTTTAATTTGATGGAGAAGTTTTTAAATTATAACGATTCGTCA
Source organism: Salticus scenicus (assembly GCA_963930645.1). Taxonomy (NCBI): domain Eukaryota; kingdom Metazoa; phylum Arthropoda; class Arachnida; order Araneae; family Salticidae; genus Salticus; species Salticus scenicus. The sequence goes on from OZ005654.1 coordinate 91,617,102, forward strand.
AAATATAGAACTAAATTCGCTATAAATTTTCGAATTCACTAAAAAATAAATTATTTTAAAAAGATGTATCAGTGATATTGAAACACTTTTGAGAAATAAATCAAATTTCATTTATTATTATTAATTATTATTATTATTTAATGCTAGCATATTGTTCACTAAATCAGTGGCAACTCTTGGAAAGCAGGGAACAGCAAGCGTGGTAAAAATATTACAAATAATATGGAAACGTATAAAGCTTGTTATATATATAAAGAGAGAGTTTACTCCCTCTCCCCCCCCCCCAATCCCCAATTTTAACACAAACTTAAGTGGTGTATTTAAAAAAATGTATATATATAAATTTTCAAATTAAAAACAAAAGTTTCGTGTCAAAAACGTTAATGCATTTGGAAACGTATAAAGCTTGTTAACAAAAAAAAAAAAAAAAGAATAGAGAGAGCGAGTTTACTCCCCCCTAACACGGTAAATTACCTTACCGATACTCTTCTTGCATAGTGACGTCACTGCACTGTGTTTAATGAATAAAAGCACATAAATATTACATAAAATTACATATGTACTGTGAAATAGTTTTCATTACTAAACTAAATCCCAGGTATATGCATTTATTTATTAAGTCGAATTATGAAGAGATTCCAGACGCATATACTAAGTCTACCTAATAACTCAACACAACGAGTTGGTGCAGTACATCACCATTCTATGACCCTATAACAATAGTGCCAAAATTATGATCGACTGTAAGAGACTTCTATAAGTGCAGTGATACTAAAAATAATATATTAGTTAGGCAGCACGCTAAAAAATTACTCTGATTTTTTTATAGCAGAAAGTGATGGCACTCATTTTTGCAATCACATGTTACTGTCAAATGGAATAATTTACAATAAAAGCACCTGATAAGAGAGATTCTTTTACAGATTATACTGCTATGAATTATTCTATTTAACAGCAAAATGTGGTGGCACATTTTTTCTTCCAGCACTTTCTGCTGTAGAATTTTGACATACATTATTAAAAAAAAAGAAAAAATACAAACACTGTAATCATTAAAAAAACAACTATGAAATTTTAGTGTAAGTTTGGATGCCTCATTTATCGTATGTTTTATGGTCATGTGTGTCAGAGTGTGTGTGCAAGTTTGTATGCATGTAAGAAACCATGATAATGTCAAAACGTTTTGTTCTATTGAACTGAAAGGTGTTCGTTGTGTTATAGGTCAACATCACTCGAACTGCATGGGCATTGATGATATAAAATTATTACAGGGAGACACACACACACAAACACACGCACCCCCCCCCCCCCAAAAAAAAAAAAAAAAAAAAAAAAAAAAAAAAAAAAAAAAAAAAAAACACTTTTTTATGATGTCCTAAGAACTCAAATGATTCAAATCGTAATAGCGTCTAAAAGACTTATTGGATTTAACTAAAAATATATAAGCTTATTTTTGGTCTCCATCATACTAACGGTATTGACTTTTATTAGTTTATGAATTAGACAATTAATAAGAAATATTCAATGCAATATGGCCTCTGGACTGTTATTTATATATCAAATCATTAAATAAGTGCGACAGCGTCTAAACGATTAATCAATGGAGCTAAATTTTCGTAAGTAATGATAGGTCAGTGTCAAATAATTTCTGTATATTTTAGTAAATGTGAAACTTATAATTTTTTCACAGGAGTATAAAGAAAGATTCTTTATCATTTTCGTCAATGGATTCAAAATGTTTGAAGTGCGATAGCATCTAAACTCCTTATCCTATTGAGCTAAAAACTGGTAGCTGTTTTACAGGTTACCTCGCACGGTTTGTATAAATTTTGATGAGCGCAAGACTTATAGTTATTTTATATAAACACAAAAAGGAATTCTTTATCTTTACGGACTATAGACTCCAACTATTTCAAACGTGCTAGCGTCTAAACTCTACATTCAGTTAAAATATAAATTGATGAATATGTTATAAGTTATTATGTATAGAACGTACTGACTTACATGACTGTAGGACCTATAGTTTTATTATTATTATTATTATTATTACAGTCTGTGTACTAAAACTATATAAAGCTAGCTTTAGTATTGTAAAGCGCTTAAAAATTAAGACAGTGATAAATATTTGTTATTACGAACTCACAACTTACATTTATTTATTTATTTATTTTTGCAGAACGCCTTAGAGGATTTAGATACCTTACGATTCATTAAACGTATATAACTTAGAAAAGATAGTGAAGCACGCTATTATGTTATTTTTTTTTTTAGGTTATTTAACTAGATGTCTTATTAAAAAATTTTTAACCAGTCGATAATTACTAAATGTTTGTAAAGTCGAGTCGACACACTGAAGATTTTTTTTTTCACGTAAAAAATATTCTTTTATAAAAAAAGTAACTTTAGGCATTTGAAAAAAAGTAACTTTAGTCATTTTCCGCTTTGTTCTCAAATGCGTGTCATAGTTTCGCCAGCTCTGATATAAACAAACGCGATAAAGTGAAATGTCAGGTTGTTCTAATATAACTTATTTCACTTAATATTACCGATAGATAGACTAAAGTATACAGGAGATATAGCTGGCTGAATGGTACATTTTAAAGTAACGAAAGACAAAGAAGTGTACCATTATGTAAATTACGTTGCGTTTTTAATTTAACTAGAAATATTTTATTAAAAATTTCCCTTCAATTTATCGATGGGTATTAACTATATTTCGGCATATTTAAAAATTAATCATCAGTCATTTCTTTCAACGAAATTCTAAGAAATAAGCATTCCTTAACAGTTAAAAGAAAGACATAAAGGAAGACAGGTGAGTAAGAAGAAATTAAAGTTTTTTTGCAAAAGACAGATCTAAATAATTGAATAATTAAATCAACTATTGTTTAAAACAGAAAAAATATTGAAAGTTAAAAAAAAAAAAAAAAAAAAAAAAAAAAAAAAAAAATGCGTGAATGATAACGCACATGGTATATACTCTTTAACCTAGATACATGTGACATGTGAAAAAGATGCGGAATTTTTGGCACAAGACTTGCCAAAATGCCTTCTATCTTCAAAATAATAGGAAGTTTGAATTATTATTATTATATAATTTGATCATATAAAATTATTTTTCAATATACAAAAGTTATATCATAACGATTTATTACTAAAGCCAATATTAACTATATACAGTACATTTAAAAAAAGTCAAAATGGGCTGAAATACAGAATAAAATAATAAAATTACAAAATAAAACGAAATAAATAAAATAATAAAATAAAATAAAGAAATAAAATAAATGTAAATAAAATACAATTTTACGTTGAACATTTTTAACATAACATTTCGTTTATAAAATTATATTATTTTTTAATAAATTTCCATTGAAAAGTTTGAGAAATACTAGAAAGTAAGTTTTATTCTGTATTTCCGTGACTTAAGATAAAAAGTTTTAAACTTGAAGGATAATCACTATTATGTAAATTTAGTATTATGTAAATTTTTAAAACTTACAAATCTAGTAGATGAAATCTTTCATATATGCCTAATATTGTGTACACAGTATATATATTCCAATTGCTCAAATCAATCTAAATGCTAATAAATTGATGTCTAGACAGAAACTACCTAATTTAAGTATTCCTAATTTTGTATTCATTGCTAAACATTTTAATCTATAGAATTGTGTTTAAATGGGTTGATCTAAATGAATCTTATTTTGAAATTCTCGAGATTTCTAGATTACAAATTTATCATAAATTAATTTTATATAATAAATTGTGTATATATGTGAGAAAAAATAAATTTTAACGTAAACTTTGTAGTGAGTGTAGTTTTAAACCGATTTAACAAATGGAGAGATTTATTTTCAGCAATTAGATGTAGACTGTTAAAACATTGGAACGAGGATATTAAATATTCGAGGGAAAGAAAAAAAAAATAATTTGAAAACAACACTGGGATTTTATTTCATTGATGGAATTATTATGAAAAGGAGATACAAGAAACATACACTAAGGGAAAAAAAAATAATAATAATCTGGTGTGTCACTCACACGACTTTCTCTTACCCTAAAATTTAATACTATAAATACAGGTTGCAGATTAAAAGTAAGATAACGAGTACTGTTGCGTAAACCTGTGTTAAACAATTCATATTAGGCTTCTGAAGAGTTTTATATGATAATTAGTTTTGTGTGAGAGGGGCTGCCGCCCCCTCAAAGCCCCGTTTTATTAATGCACTTACATATATATAGAATTTAATTCGGTTATTAAAAAATAATTCTGTTTTTAAAAAATAATTTATTAAAATTATTATTTAAAAAATATATCATTTATGATAATGCAGACGATTTCCATATTATAGAAGTAGTATAACACCAAATATCCAAAAAAAAAAGTCCATTTTATTTTCAATATATATATATATATATATATATATATATATATATATATACGATTTTTTTTCTAAGATTTTTTTTTTTTTGTTGTTGTTAAAAGTAAAAAAAAAAAAAATCGATAACTTTATTTTAAATTATCGCAGATCGATGGTTCAACCGTTTGTTTTAAAGGTATTGGCAAGCTCTTTTGAAAGATACCCATCATGAAAATTTACTCCCCTCTAGGGGGGACTTCCCCCCCAGGGGTGGAGGCGAGTCTTCTATATACACAAGCTTTTTTTACCAGTTAACTCTGTCTATTACAAAAAATATGTATTCGTTTTATTTCGTTTAGTGCTGTCTATAGACGTTAAACTCTACTTACCTGCAATTTCCCCCATAGACGTAATGTATTAGAATTCTCTTGATTGTCCCTGTACACGAACCATTTGCTTGATCTTAACGAAAAGCTTACTGTAGCATTCTTATATGATACACATTTAGAATACCAAGTTTGAACTTTCTGCCGTAATTTGTTTTTGAGATATGCTGATAACAGACAGACACACACACAGACACATACACATACACACAGACCATTTGCTAAAAACATGATTTTCGTATTCAGGGGACCTCAAAACATGTAAATATAACAAAATCTCGCGTTCGCAAATTTGACCCAAAAACAATACTTTCTCTAACTTATGGTGGTAAGAGAAAGTAAAAATTATCTTTTATGATAATGCAGACAATTTCCATATTAGAGAAGTGGTATAACACGAAATATCCAAAAAAAGTCCAGTGTAGTCTCAATAAAAAAAAAAAAAAAAAAAAAGATTTTTTACTTTCTCTTACCCATAGGGTAGAGAAACTATTGTTTTTGGGTCAAATTTGCGAACGCGAGATTTTGTTATAGTTACACGTTTTGAGGTGCCCTGAATACGAAAATCATGTTTTTAGCAAATGGTCTGAGTGTATGTCTGTGTGTCTGTGTGCCTGTATGTCTATTGGTGTGTCTGTGTGTGTGTCAGTCTGTTATCAGCATATCTCAAAAAAAATTATGGCGGAAAGTTCAAACTTGGTATTCTAAATGTGTATCATATAGGGATGCTGCAGTAAGCTTTTCGTTTAGATCAAGCAAATGGTTAGTGTACAGGGACAATCAAGAGAATTCTAATACATTACGTCTATGGGGAAATTGCAGGTAAGTAGAGTTAATCGCCTATAGGCTGCACTAAACCAAATGAAACGAATACATATTTTTTGTAATAGAGATATATACAAAAAACCCTTAACTGGTTAAAAGTTTGTGACGCAGCACTGTACTTTATGGCTATAAGAATTAGAAATACGTGTCTTAAAAATAATGATATTAAATTTTCAGTGACGCTTTGATATTAATTAAATTATACATAGATTTTCTTATTTGAATTTGCTTTTTCCTTTTATTTATATTTACAGTGTAAACGTTATTTTCAACATAAAATAATACATAGCATTTACTCATTGATACCTTTCCATTCACATCTCTTATGCTATGAAAGCATGTGTTTTAAAAGAAATTATATGAAATTCCAGTAACGCAGTGGTGTTACATTAAATGATTTGTTTTTAAATTTCACTGCAATTATTTTGTTTTGCATATTAAAGTATATGTGCACATTGAAATATTGCTTTTAATTTTCAAATACGCTGTCAAATATATCACTTTCATTAAGCTTATATTATGTACTGAAATATATTTATTTCAATGAATTATTCTATTTTTTGCATCACGCCAGCAAAAACTGAAAAAAAATTCACAATTTTTCTTTGCAGCACAATATCTATTGCCATGCATTTTCAATTTATTTGGATGAAATGACACAAAGTAAACATTTTCATATATTTTACTTAAATTTTTTGATGACTAACAGTCCTACAGTACAGTTAGTTTTTTATATAATACAAAATGAGTTTAAATCAGTTTAATTTAAAGTTGTTTTCGTAAAGAATTTGCCTTTACGATTTTTATAATATAATGCAAATCCAAGTTACTGTAACAAGGTTTGTGTTAACAGTAATTATTAAGCTACGGAAAAATCATTTAAATTAGTATAAGTATTAATCGTTATTATTGTTGGTTTGGCCACGACTTTTAAGTTTTTTAACTGATTAATAAATTAGTTTTACAAAGGGAAAACAGTTACATATTATAAAAAAAAAAAAAAAAAAAAGAAATCCTTTGTAATCGAAATAAACACCCTTGAATCCTATTTCAACATCTATGTCATTTAATCATTTTAATGATATCATTCACAAAAAAAAAGAAAAAAAAAAAAAAAAAATCCTCAAAATTTTATGCCATATTTTTTAAAACAGTGTGTACAATATTTACAATGTTATTATTAATTTCTAATTTAAAAGTTGCAGATGCATGGTAATTTCAGTTTTATTTTATATCACTATTATATGTAAGAAATAAGTATATACGAGTTAAGCAGGATATTTTTATTTATTTATTTATATTCTTTTTTTTTCTGGAGTAGTTTTTATTGTTATATTCATGCCACCTCCCTACTGTTAAATTTAATAAAGAAAGAAAGAAACGCGAATAATTTTTTAGGTATAGATTTGATTTAAAAGAGAAAAATAAATAAGAATAGAAAAATCTTTAAAAAGTGAAATTTTTATACGGGTGAATATTTAAGTAGTATAGTTTGTTATGAATTTAATTGAAAAAAAAAAATCTTAATCTATTCAAAATTTTATTACAGCTTAACATTTTGTAATTTATATATATATACTAGAAACTTAATGAGCAAATTAATTGTTTTCAAATTCTGTTTTAAGAATTTTTTCAATCTGTAGTTTAAGTGATTTATCACCTAATTTCGAAAAAAAATTACAAATATTTGCATATGATTATCATATTATTTGTCATTTTTATGAAAATAAAGAAAAAATTTTTTGTTGTTGCAACCACCTTTTAAAATAAAACCAATTTTGAAAGTTAACAACGTATCAGCATAAAAACAATGTAAATACATTTTTTTTTTTTTTTTTTTGGATAAACAAATGTCATATAAAATACAAGTACCTGAATAAATAACTCATTTAATATATATATATATATTAAAGAAAGAATGACGCCAATTCCCGATAGAGGGAGCCAAAACGATTATTTGATATTGCGTATTTCAGATGAAAGAGAAGGCTGTATAAGTCTGCGAAAATGCTGCATCACGGTATTTTCGGAGTAAAAAATAGTTCGATTTTCAAACTGAGTTATAAAAAAAAAACAAGAGTTTTCCGAAGGAAAAGGGAGATGTTAGGCACATCAGATAAAAGCAATTAGTATCATAAATCAATTAAACGACATTCGCTCGAGCCATATTCGAGAACAAATTGTACTACATATAGGCCGTCCATTTATAACTTAAATAAGCTAATTCATATCTCAAAATATATTGCACGCAGAAATGTAGCGATTTCAGGGTAGGATCAGACAGAAGGAAAAAGACAATTTTGAAAATATCAGAAAAAACATCCCATATTTCCTGAGATATTAAGTGTCGGCGTTCAGCGGTTTCTTTGATCTCAAATTATCTGTATATATGTGTCGCAGTTTTCGTTCGTATTTCCCGCTGAGTGTCGCCGCTTTCGTTTTTTTTCGCTTGCGTCACTAGAAAAACTGCCGTTTTTCATGATAGATAACTGGGAAAAAATCTTGTGTATGTAGGAGCCTCGCCTCCCCCCTGGGGGAGAATTCCCCCTCGAAGGGAGTAAATTTTCATGATGGGTATCTTTCAAAAGAGCTTGCCAATACCTTTTATTTATTTATTTATTTATTTTAATTGAGATTAAAATGGACTTTTTTGGATATTTGGTACTACTTCTCTAATATGAAAACCGTCTGCATTATCATAAAAGATAATTTTTTTAAATAATAATTTTAATAAATTATTTTTTAAAAACAGAATTATTTTTTAATAATCGAATTAAATATATATATATATGTGTATATATATATATATATATATAAGAGCATAGTCTGTCTGTCCGCTATAGAATCCTAGACCGCTTCGCCGATCGGGACTAAATTCGGCACGGTTCATGTTTACGACTCGAGAATCTCAACGCCGCAAGCGATTTACAAAATTCGCCCCCCAAGGGGGGGGGGCAAACGTAGTTTCACAAAATCCTTCATATCTGAAACGAAAAAACAGATATCCGTAAAATTTTTGCTTTAAAATATAGCTAATACAAATGTCTAAAAATTGATTTCTGGAATTTTTGAAATTCGGTCCCCAAGGGGGGGGAGGAAGGGGGCGAAACGTGATTTCACATAATCCTATATATTTCAAACAAAAAAACTTACAAATCAATTGCGGATATTTTAGAATTTGTAAAATTATTAGGATAGACGGGAGAGGGGGAGGCGAAGGGGGAAAATAATAGAAATAAGAGTTAGAGTCTTTTGGAATTTTTTCCGAAAGCAGTGAGAACCCTGTGCGACATTTTTCCTTATCAGCTTTTGTTTCTCTCTCTTTTTTTTTTTTTTCACGTGATAAAAATTAATGCAATTCTGAGAATTCAGTAATTATAGTGATTAATTTAAAAATAGGGACCAGTGAAGCGGACGTCGCCTGCTAGTTCTATATAAATGTAGGTTCATTAATGAAACGGGGGGTTGAGGGGGGCGGTAGCCCCCCTCACACAGAACAGATTATCATATAAAACTCTTCAGAAGCCTATTATGAATTGTTTAATACAGGATCAAAAACGCTACTCGTTATCTTAGCTTTTAATCTGCAACCTGTATTTATAGTATTAAATTTCAGGGTAAGAGAAAGTCGTGTGAGTGACACACGAGATAATTTTAATTTGTAATAAATTCAAAACTAATGGTTGAAACAAATAAAACTGTCATGTTTCCATAATATCAAAGAGACGAAATGATGCATATGTACATTTTCGATGTAGTAATATGCTTTATTACATTCTACGAAGTACTTTATAAAAAATAAATAAAACTCCCCTTTTAAACGTAATATAATAAGCATATACTTTGTATTCTATTTTGGTTTAATATATGAAATAAATAAGTTATATTTTAACATATGAAATAAAACTATTTATATTTTAGATCTGAAAAACGACTTAATAAAAGTATGTATTCTGCATTGTGTTAATTCCACCATTAAATGGAATCACTGCTTTAATGCGCAATGACATAGTATTAAAAAATGTTTTAATATAAATCTCAGAGATTTCACTGTTCTAAATATCCCAAATGTTTTTTTTTCTAGTTCTTGCTGATTTGTAGTCTGCAAACTTCGAAACCTTCCCATCTCCTCCCGCCCCTTTATAGGCTAAATCTTTTCGTATCGTAGGAGATTTGAACTATTTGCAGGTCTGGTGAAGAAGAAATCCTGCGATAATTGTGGTATTTAACTTAAATCGAAAAAAAAAAAAAAAAAAAAAAAAAAAAAAGATTATTTATAGAAATATAGGTGCTCATGGATAGGTAATTTTAAGAATTTGAATCAAATAAATTTACCACAAACGCCCTGCAGCATATTGCATTGCTGAGATACATTCAAATGAGTCGACCAGGCACCACTTTTGTCATGGCTGTGTTTTATTCCGAGTTAATTAATCCCTGAACCCTGAAAATTTGCCCGACTGCTTGAAAAGTTATGAAACGCTGCACCATAATGTACGGAGAATGTGTCACTGAGAGTAATTTTATGTTATCAGAGTAATTTTCATTAAATCGGTCACATTTTTGCCGCCCTACTAGAATTTTTCATCATCTTGAAATAAATTAAACTTGACTCATGAGAGAAAAACAGATCAGCCCAATAATTAATTGATATATATTTTTTAATTTTTGGTCAACTATAGCCTTTTTTTTATTATTCTTTTCTGAATAATATCTTTTTTTGCAGATCTTTTAGTTTTTAACCCGATTTGTTTAATTTTGCTGCACTGATTTTGAAAAAAACAAATATTTTGCTAAACACATTTTTAATTTTTTTCTAAGTTCTGAACATGATATTAAATGATTTTTTAAACACTTCTTTTTTAACTTGCAATCATCTTTCATGGATGATCAACGTCGCCGCCTAAAGTAAAATTTTCAGTATAAACAGCCAAAATAATTTTATATCTTGCTAAAAATCATATCACCAACATTTCGTTAACATTTAATTATTTTGTCATCTTGCGTATTAAAATATTTTATTATTATTATTATTATTATTTCATTCTAAAATTAATACTTTTTGTGGCATCATTAATTACCTTATCCTTGCCCTTTTTGAGATACTTTCTAAAATTACAATTTTCCTAACAATTGTAATTTGTTTTTCACACTGGACTCAAACCTTATGTGTACATGGAGGATAACGCAATAAAATTTATTCGAATATTTCCTTTATAAACGATAACATTGGCGGCTACAAAAAGAGAAAAGGAAATTATCCAAAAGCGGCTTTTACTTTTCCCTTAGTGTGTATTTGTATCATATAAAACATCCATATCGTATAACGTCCGATGATAACGCTCCAAAAATTTCTACTTTTCCGGTGGCAACACACCCTCGTGGATGACTCTTCGTAAAAACCTTCCTGAAAAGTGACGTAACCGTTCTACTCCGCCACCTTGACCCTCTTGCTCCTCCACCTTGCGCAGATTTCTCTTTTCTTCTCTACTAAAATTAAAACTAATATTATATATTTAATATAACATTTAGGTTTCCCAGATTAGAAATAAATCAATCATTTTTTGCAAAAATAAATATATTCCTGAGAGTTTCGTTCACTACTGGTCGTGTCTGAGTCAAACATACAAAATATATTTAAACTAAAATGTGCTTAACAAACTTTTTTTTTTCTTTTATGAAATTAAACATCATTTTAAAGTAAAAAAAAAAAAAAAAAAAAAGTAATATTTTTAAAGCAATGCTTACAAATATTAAAAAAATAATTTTGAAAAAATAAATTAATACGATCTTTGGAAACATTATCTTTTGTCTTTATAATTAATAAAAACTGCAAAATAATGTTATCACTTAAGAAGAGGCCTTGTCATATGTATGGGCATCACAGTTCCTCCTCCCTGCTCCTCTACCTACTCAAGCTCCTCCGGCTTCTCCACCCTGCTTCAGAATTGTCTTTTCTTTTTTAATAACAGTAAAACTAATATTATACATTTAATGTAACATTTAGGTTTCCCAGATTAGAAATAAATTGATCAACTTTTCGCAAAAAAAGGCATATTGCTGAAAATTTCTTTTACTACTAATCTGTGTCTGAGTCAAACATATAAAAAATATATTTAACGGCCTTACGTGTTTACCGTCTGCGGAAGCCCACACTCTCAAAACTGGATACTCAAATTTCACGAAATTTTCTTTATTTCTCACGAAACCGTTTCCAGGAAAATAATCCGATGGAATATTTCGTCAAATTGAGAAAATTACTTTCGTCACTTGTTTGAGCATACAATTTTCGTCAAAAGTTAAGATACATTTTTCCATCCAAGTTTCGTGATACAGAATAAAATACAAATTATAGAATAATAAAATTACTTGCAAATGCGTTGCTTTAGACATTAAATCCTAACTATATTTAATGAAAATATAAATAAAACAGAGCAAACAAATAAAAAGTATTTGGACATTTATTTGATAGCTTTGAGACCTACAGTTACAACGCGTTATGTCTCAATTGATCAATATATATATATATATATTTTTTTCAGAAATTCACAGGAACGAGCGCACACAATATTTTGCAGACATAGGAAATCACAAACTTTTGTCTTTTTGACAGTTAAGTCCGCCTGTGGGCGTTTTTCTCATAAGTTACTGTTTTTCAAAACAAAATTTTCCGTATTCACATTTATATTACAAATGGAAATGCATCATAATCATACTCTCTCTCTAATCAAAGTATTTGTATCGATTAGTATACTGATTGTACAAATATGAATATTGTGTATATTTTTTAGGAGCAAATAACATACAAACTGCAAAAGGAAGGCCCACTTGTGGAGTTTCATATTTTCAAATGACGTGAATCTACGTCAGCGGTCGAGAAAATGTTAAGACACACAGTACAGCCTATATTAATTGGATGCTGGGAAACCCTGGTAAACCAATCACATATATGACGTTGCTGAAAATGTTGGCAAGTCCTATCCGTCGGCCTTTACTCCTGCAAACATTCTATCAGGCTTTCATGTATTCGGCATATAGCCAATAAATCAAAGCACATTCACTGAGGATGAATATTTAAGTTCAAATGTAACTGAAAGACAAAATCCCTCCAATATTAAAAAAAAAAAAAAAAGGATTTTCCAGGAAGAAAGTGAACCAACAATGATAGAACTGGATGTCTCTGTTTCGTGTCCTGTTGAAATTTCGAAATCTTCAATATCTAACATCTTTTCGTGTATCATGCTTTAACAGGTACGAACGTAAGCAAAACATTTACCTAAAGCAAAACCTCCCCCATCAAAGAAAAGATGTGACCGAAAATCAGAGAATCTATAAATCCAAGAGACATTTAAAAAAAAAAAAAAAAAAAAAAAAAAAAAAAACATTCTGTCAGAATATCTTAAAGAAAAAAACAAAAGTGAAAAATTTCGTGTTTTAATTTAGGCAACAACATTATAATTATTATATGATAAATAAATATATTCCTTTTGTTTCTTTGATAAAATACATGTTTATATGCTGATTTTCTATTCCTTACAAAGTGAAATCTAAATTTGAGAGAATGGCCCTAGGTACAATGAGGGTGTTGTACCTAGGGCCACGAGTGAAGTTTTTTTTAAACCTTCTATTTGTCGGAATTTATTACTTTGTTTGCAATTATAAAATAAAGTAAAAGTAAAGGGAATCTATAATATATATATATATATATATTGAAAACCTTTTCAAACATTGAATAGATGAAAACAAGAATCATTGAATGAAACATAAAAAATACAAAAAAAAGATTACGACTATTGAGCAACCTTACATTGAAACATGCAAATTCGTTCCGTTTTCAAGGGTATAGAATGAATATTGCATGTAAAATAAGTGCTATTTCTGTCTTGTTGTATGCAAATTGCTGAACATTTACAACAAGCTATACCCAATAACACCCACGCCCTCCTCTGCCCCCCCCCCAAAAAAAAAAAAAAAATAATAATAATAATAAAAAAAAAATATATATGTGAAAAACCAAATGAGAATTAAACTTATTCAAATTCAAGCAGCAATTTCAAAATTATTAATTGAAGTACTAATAATAATAGTTATTAAAACAAAAGTTTATATATATATATATATATATATATATATATATATAAAGTATTAAAAATAATAATACTTTTAACTATATAAAGTATAGAGATACAGTTACTATCCAAACAATTATATAATTATTTTTTAAATCAATACAGGTTCTTTTAAATTGTAGTGTGTAATCCGATGATATTAAATTATTACGGATAAATGCAGTGGTTCTTTGAAATATGAAGCAGTATCTTTAAATGTAATGTTAATTATTAATCAAAAACTTTTGAATTCGGTAATTACCCTTTTTTTTTTTTATCCTTCTATGCGTGTAATAAAATTTAAGCTCTTCTCTAATAATAACAAGTTAAATGCTTTGCGTGAAATATATGTATTAAAAAGGGAAACAGAAGTCTCAAAGTAAGATTTAAGCTCAGTTCGCAGTTATTTTACTATTAAAGCTGCTGTTGAAATATTGCAAGAATAGAAGTTTGTAAAATTTTACCTTTTGAATAATTAAATCTAAAATTTCAAAATTTAATATATAATAATTATTGAATATTTATGAGTTCAAATTTTAATAAAACCATAGTCTAAAAAGAATTAATTCTTTTTACAAAGTTGCCCAAAAATCATTGCTACAATTTAATTTAATACGAAGTCAAATGATTGACACACGAGAGAGCGGTTTGTGTTATGTTTTTACCATGACAAGTTTTGCTGAAATAAATAAAATTATTAGATCTAAATTTTGACTATAGATGACGCGGTGCCTTAATAACAGCTAAGTAAAACACTAAAAAAGCTAGGAGGATAATTAAGGAGCGTATTTTTTTGTGGAATTTTAACGATAATATTGCAATACGTGCGTCTTATGTAGCTTGGACAATATTCAAACGATCATCTAGATTAATTCGCGTATTCACTACCTTTTATTGAACCGATGTACAATTTTATAAATATTAAATAGTAAAAACCTAAATAACTATGGAAATACAAAGAACTGATTTAAAACATACATATATGATGTAGGAATTAAATACGAATTAAAATACTTCAGATTATCTGAAATGTCTGCAACCATAAAAAAAAAAAAAAAAACATAAATAAATAAATAAAATAATAAAATAATAATAATAATAATAATAATAACAATAATAGATAAATAAATTTAGGTTTTCTGAAACAAACAATATATATAAATATCCTGTATATAATTTCCCGTATATTGGTTTATTTTTTAATACTCTCAAATAAATATTTAATTGGCAAATTTTATTCCTCAGTCTTCTAAAATGGGGTTATGACTATCATTTTAAATGGAAGTTTAAAGAATAGTTTCAATTCAGAATATTTCATAAAGATTACTAATAATTTGCTAACAATAACTAGAAACTATGAGTAGTTTTTAAATGATTCAATTTATAATACTTATTAAGTATTTAATATAGTAAAGACTCTTATTACGAGTATTTACATTTTGATAAATCTATACTAAGACTTAATTAAGGGGTTAATTTATATAAAAGTATTCAAATGATAGATTTTATATTTAAAAATTAATGATTTCTGTAAGACAGAGTAAAAATATTACCAAACATTTAATCTCGATTTCTGGAATTAAAATGTCCATATAATTTAAAATATTCGAAATATAGATAGCTGAAAGTAATATTTTAGCATTTTACAAAATTAAATATTGGCGCAAGTTTCATTTTAAACCTTTGTTTAAAATGCATCATTATTTTCTTGAACATAGATAGAAACAATTCATTATAAATTCTTAAAAGAAAATACTACTGCTAATACCAATATTAATAAAATTTTAATATTTTAGTTTATTACAAATATAATGCCTCGTATGTTTATATATATACATATATAAATAAATATTAGCTATAAATTAAAAAATATATATAATCTTATATATATTTTTTGCTTAAATATAATATTAAATATATATATAGTGGAAAATTTTAAAAAATATTATTAAGTAATTATTATAAATCATGTATTAATTAAATGTTTTGGATTTGAATTTTCAAACATTTTATGGTGCATTTATACATTTCCTGGGTCAAGATGATTACGTTTAAAAAGAAATGTGGTTAATTTTAATTTGATGGAGAAGTTTTTAAATTATAACGATTCGTCAAAATATAGAACTAAATTCGCTATAAATTTTCGAATTCACTAAAAAATAAATTATTTTAAAAAGATGTATCAGTGATATTGAAACACTTTTGAGAAATAAATCAAATTTCATTTATTATTATTAATTATTATTATTATTTAATGCTAGCATATTGTTCACTAAATCAGTGGCAACTCTTGGAAAGCAGGGAACAGCAAGCGTGGTAAAAATATTACAAATAATATGGAAACGTATAAAGCTTGTTATATATATAAAGAGAGAGTTTACTCCCTCTCCCCCCCCCCCCAATCCCCAATTTTAACACAAACTTAAGTGGTGTATTTAAAAAAATGTATATATATAAATTTTCAAATTAAAAACAAAAGTTTCGTGTCAAAAACGTTAATGCATTTGGAAACGTATAAAGCTTGTTAACAAAAAAAAAAAAAAGAATAGAGAGAGCGAGTTTACTCCCCCCTAACACGGTAAATTACCTTACCGATACTCTTCTTGCATAGTGACGTCACTGCACTGTGTTTAATGAATAAAAGCACATAAATATTACATAAAATTACATATGTACTGTGAAATAGTTTTCATTACTAAACTAAATCCCAGGTATATGCATTTATTTATTAAGTCGAATTATGAAGAGATTCCAGACGCATATACTAAGTCTACCTAATAACTCAACACAACGAGTTGGTGCAGTACATCACCATTCTATGACCCTATAACAATAGTGCCAAAATTATGATCGACTGTAAGAGACTTCTATAAGTGCAGTGATACTAAAAATAATATATTAGTTAGGCAGCACGCTAAAAAATTACTCTGATTTTTTTATAGCAGAAAGTGATGGCACTCATTTTTGCAATCACATGTTACTGTCAAATGGAATAATTTACAATAAAAGCACCTGATAAGAGAGATTCTTTTACAGATTATACTGCTATGAATTATTCTATTTAACAGCAAAATGTGGTGGCACATTTTTTCTTCCAGCACTTTCTGCTGTAGAATTTTGACATACATTATTAAAAAAAAAGAAAAAATACAAACACTGTAATCATTAAAAAAACAACTATGAAATTTTAGTATAAGTTTGGATGCCTCATTTATCGTATGTTTTATGGTCATGTGTGTCAGAGTGTGTGTGCAAGTTTGTATGCATGTAAGAAACCATGATAATGTCAAAACGTTTTGTTCTATTGAACTGAAAGGTGTTCGTTGTGTTATAGGTCAACATCACTCGAACTGCATGGGCATTGATGATATAAAATTATTACAGGGAGACACACACACACAAACACACGCACCCCCCCCCCCCCCAAAAAAAAAAAAAAAAAAAAAAAAAAAAAAAAAAAAAAAAAACACTTTTTTATGATGTCCTAAGAACTCAAATGATTCAAATCGTAATAGCGTCTAAAAGACTTATTGGATTTAACTAAAAATATATAAGCTTATTTTTGGTCTCCATCATACTAACGGTATTGACTTTTATTAGTTTATGAATTAGACAATTAATAAGAAATATTCAATGCAATATGGCCTGTGGACTGTTATTTATATATCAAATCATTAAATAAGTGCGACAGCGTCTAAACGATTAATCAATGGAGCTAAATTTTCGTAAGTAATGATAGGTCAGTGTCAAATAATTTCTGTATATTTTAGTAAATGTGAAACTTATAATTTTTTCACAGGAGTATAAAGAAAGATTCTTTATCATTTTCGTCAATGGATTCAAAATGTTTGAAGTGCGATAGCATCTAAACTCCTTATCCTATTGAGCTAAAAACTGGTAGCTGTTTTACAGGTTACCTCGCACGGTTTGTATAAATTTTGATGAGCGCAAGACTTATAGTTATTTTATATAAACACAAAAAGGAATTCTTTATCTTTACGGACTATAGACTCCAACTATTTCAAACGTGCTAGCGTCTAAACTCTACATTCAGTTAAAATATAAATTGATGAATATGTTATAAGTTATTATGTATAGAACGTACTGACTTACATGACTGTAGGACCTATAGTTTTATTATTATTATTATTATTATTATTATTACAGTCTGTGTACTAAAACTATATAAAGCTAGCTTTAGTATTGTAAAGCGCTTAAAAATTAAGACAGTGATAAATATTTGTTATTACGAACTCACAACTTACATTTATTTATTTATTTATTTTTGCAGAACGCCTTAGAGGATTTAGATACCTTACGATTCATTAAACGTATATAACTTAGAAAAGATAGTGAAGCACGCTATTATGTTATTTTTTTTTTTAGGTTATTTAACTAGATGTCTTATTAAAAAATTTTTAACCAGTCGATAATTACTAAATGTTTGTAAAGTCGAGTCGACACACTGAAGATTTTTTTTTTCACGTAAAAAATATTCTTTTATAAAAAAAGTAACTTTAGGCATTTGAAAAAAAGTAACTTTAGTCATTTTCCGCTTTGTTCTCAAATGCGTGTCATAGTTTCGCCAGCTCTGATATAAACAAACGCGATAAAGTGAAATGTCAGGTTGTTCTAATATAACTTATTTCACTTAATATTACCGATAGATAGACTAAAGTATACAGGAGATATAGCTGGCTGAATGGTACATTTTAAAGTAACGAAAGACAAAGAAGTGTACCATTATGTAAATTACGTTGCGTTTTTAATTTAACTAGAAATATTTTATTAAAAATTTCCCTTCAATTTATCGATGGGTATTAACTATATTTCGGCATATTTAAAAATTAATCATCAGTCATTTCTTTCAACGAAATTCTAAGAAATAAGCATTCCTTAACAGTTAAAAGAAAGACATAAAGGAAGACAGGTGAGTAAGAAGAAATTAAAGTTTTTTTGCAAAAGACAGATCTAAATAATTGAATAATTAAATCAACTATTGTTTAAAACAGAAAAAATATTGAAAGTTAAAAAAAAAAAAAAAAAAAAAAAAAAAACAATGCGTGAATGATAACGCACATGGTATATACTCTTTAACCTAGATACATGTGACATGTGAAAAAGATGCGGAATTTTTGGCACAAGACTTGCCAAAATGCCTTCTATCTTCAAAATAATAGGAAGTTTGAATTATTATTATTATATAATTTGATCATATAAAATTATTTTTCAATATACAAAAGTTATATCATAACGATTTATTACTAAAGCCAATATTAACTATATACAGTACATTTAAAAAAAGTCAAAATGGGCTGAAATACAGAATAAAATAATAAAATTACAAAATAAAGCGAAATAAATAAAATAATAAAATAAAATAAAGAAATAAAATAAATGTAAATAAAATACAATTTTACGTTGAACATTTTTAACATAACATTTCGTTTATAAAATTATATTATTTTTTAATAAATTTCCATTGAAAAGTTTGAGAAATACTAGAAAGTAACTTTTATTCTGTATTTCCGTGACTTAAGATAAAAAGTTTTAAACTTGAAGGATAATCACTATTTCTTTGTACATCTCGGTGTGTAGTGGCACATATTTATCAGTATTATGTAAATTTTTAAAACTTACAAATCTAGTAGATGAAATCTTTCATATATGCCTAATATTGTGTACACAGTATATATATTCCAATTGCTCAAATCAATCTAAATGCTAATAAATTGATGTCTAGACAGAAACTACCTAATTTAAGTATTCCTAATTTTGTATTCATTGCTAAACATTTTAATCTATAGAATTGTGTTTAAATGGGTTGATCTAAATGAATCTTATTTTGAAATTCTCGAGATTTCTAGATTACAAATTTATCATAAATTAATTTTATATAATAAATTGTGTATATATGTGAGAAAAAATAAATTTTAACGTAAACTTTGTAGTGAGTGTAGTTTTAAACCGATTTAACAAATGGAGAGATTTATTTTCAGCAATTAGATGTAGACTGTTAAAACATTGGAACGAGGATATTAAATATTCGAGGAAAGAAAAAAAAATAATTTGAAAACAACACTGGGATTTTATTTCATTGATGGAATTATTATGAAAAGGAGATACAAGAAACATACACTAAGGGAAAAAAAAATAATAATAATCTGGTGTGTCACTCACTCGACTTTCTCTTACCCTAAAATTTAATACTATAAATACAGGTTGCAGATTAAAAGTAAGATAACGAGCGTAAACTGTTGCGTAAACCTGTGTTAAACAATTCATATTAGGCTTCTGAAGAGTTTTATATGATAATTAGTTTTGTGTGAGAGGGGCTGCCGCCCCCTCAAAGCCCCGTTTTATTAATGCACTTACATATATATAGAATTTAATTCGGTTATTAAAAAATAATTCTGTTTTTAAAAAATAATTTATTAAAATTATTATTTAAAAAATATATCATTTATGATAATGCAGACGATTTCCATATTATAGAAGTAGTATAACACCAAATATCCAAAAAAAAAAGTCGTCCATTTTATTTTCAATATATATATATATATATATGGTATATATACGATTTTTTTTCTAAGATTTTTTTTTTTTTTTGTTGTTGTTGTTAAAAGTAAAAAAAAAAAAATCGATAACTTTATTTTAAATTATCGCAGATCGATGGTTCAACCGTTTGTTTTAAAGGTATTGGCAAGCTCTTTTGAAAGATACCCATCATGAAAATTTACTCCCCTCTAGGGGGGACTTCCCCCCCAGGGGTGGAGGCGAGTCTTCTATATACACAAGCTTTTTTTACCAGTTAACTCTGTCTATTACAAAAAATATGTATTCGTTTTATTTCGTTTAGTGCTGTCTATAGACGTTAAACTCTACTTACCTGCAATTTCCCCCATAGACGTAATGTATTAGAATTCTCTTGATTGTCCCTGTACACGAACCATTTGCTTGATATTAACGAAAAGCTTACTGTAGCATTCTTATATGATACACATTTAGAATACCAAGTTTGAACTTTCTGCCGTAATTTGTTTTTGAGATATGCTGATAACAGACAGACACACACACAGACACATACACATACACACAGACCATTTGCTAAAAACATGATTTTCGTATTCAGGGGACCTCAAAACATGTAAATATAACAAAATCTCGCGTTCGCAAATTTGACCCAAAAACAATACTTTCTCTACCTTATGGTGGTAAGAGAAAGTAAAAATTATCTTTTATGATAATGCAGACAATTTCCATATTAGAGAAGTGGTATAACACGAAATATCCAAAAAAAGTCCAGTGTAGTCTCAATATATAAAAAAAAAAAAAAAGATTTTTTACTTTCTCTTACCCATAGGGTAGAGAAACTATTGTTTTTGGGTCAAATTTGCGAACGCGAGATTTTGTTATAGTTACACGTTTTGAGGTGCCCTGAATACGAAAATCATGTTTTTAGCAAATGGTCTGAGTGTATGTCTGTGTGTCTGTGTGCCTGTATGTCTATTGGTGTGTCTGTGTGTGTGTCAGTCTGTTATCAGCATATCTCAAAAAAAATTATGGCGGAAAGTTCAAACTTGGTATTCTAAATGTGTATCATATAGGGATGCTGCAGTAAGCTTTTCGTTTAGATCAAGCAAATGGTTAGTGTACAGGGACAATCAAGAGAATTCTAATACATTACGTCTATGGGGAAATTGCAGGTAAGTAGAGTTAATCGCCTATAGGCTGCACTAAACCAAATGAAACGAATACATATTTTTTGTAATAGAGATATATACAAAAAACCCTTAACTGGTTAAAAGTTTGTGACGCAGCACTGTACTTTATGGCTATAAGAATTAGAAATACGGGTCTTAAAAATAATGATATTAAATTTTCAGTGACGCTTTGATATTAATTAAATTATACATAGATTTTCTTATTTGAATTTGCTTTTTCCTTTTATTTATATTTACAGTGTAAACGTTATTTTCAACATAAAATAATACATAGCATTTACTCATTGATACCTTTCCATTCACATCTCTTATGCTATGAAAGCATGTGTTTTAAAAGAAATTATATGAAATTCCAGTAACGCAGTGGTGTTACATTAAATGATTTGTTTTTAAATTTCACTGCAATTATTTTGTTTTGCATATTAAAGTATATGTGCACATTGAAATATTGCTTTTAATTTTCAAATACGCTGTCAAATATATCACTTTCATTAAGCTTATATTATGTACTGAAATATATTTATTTCAATGAATTATTCTATTTTTTGCATCACGCCAGCAAAAACTGAAAAAAAATTCACAATTTTTCTTTGCAGCACAATATCTATTGCCATGCATTTTCAATTTATTTGGATGAAATGACACAAAGTAAACATTTTCATATATTTTACTTAAAGTTTTGGATGACTAACAGTCCTACAGTACAGTTAGTTTTTTATATAATACAAAATGAGTTTAAATCAGTTTAATTTAAAGTTGTTTTCGTAAAGAATTTGCCTTTACGATTTTTATAATATAATGCAAACCCAAGTTACTGTAACAAGGTTTGTGTTAACAGTAATTATTAAGCTACGGAAAAATCATTTAAATTAGTATAAGTATTAATCGTTATTATTGTTGGTTTGGCCACGACTTTTAAGTTTTTTAACTGATTAATAAATTAGTTTTACAAAGGGAAAACAGTTACATATTATAAAAAAAAAAAAAAAAAAAAAAAAAAAAAGAAATCCTTTGTAATCGAAATAAACACCCTTGAATCCTATTTCAACATCTATGTCATTTAATCATTTGAATGATATCATTCACAAAAAAAAAAAAAAAAAAAAAAAAAAAAAAATTCCTCAAAATTTTATGCCATATTTTTTAGAACAGTGTGTACAATATTTACAATGTTATTATTAATTTCTAATTTAAAAGTTGCAGATGCATGGTAATTTCAGTTTTATTTTATATCACTATTATATGTAAGAAATAAGTATATACGAGTTAAGCAGGATATTTTTATTTATTTATTTATATTCTTTTTTTTTTTCTGGAGTAGTTTTTATTGTTATATTCATGCCACCTCCCTACTGTTAAATTTAATAAAGAAAGAAAGAAACGCGAATAATTTTTTAGGTATAGATTTGATTTAAAAGAGAAAAATAAATAAGAATAGAAAAATCTTTAAAAAGTGAAATTTTTATACGGGTGAATATTTAAGTAGTATAGTTTGTTATGGATTTAATTGAAAAAAAAAAAAAATCTTAATCTATTCAAAATTTTATTACAGCTTAACATTTTGTAATTTATATATATATACTCGAAACTTAATGAGCAAATTAATTGTTTTCAAATTCTGTTTTAAGAATTTTTTCAATCTGTAGTTTAAGTGATTTATCACCTAATTTCGAAAAAAAATTACAAATATTTCCATATGATTATCATATTATTTGTCATTTTTATGAAAATAAAGAAAAAATTTTTTGTTGTTGCAACCACCTTTTAAAATAAAACCAATTTTGAAAGTTAACAACGTATCAGCATAAAAACAATGTAAATACATTTTTTTTTTTTTTTTTGGATAAACAAATGTCATATAAAATACAAGTACCTGAATAAATAACTCATTTAATATATATATATATTAAAGAAAGAATGACGCCAATTCCCGATAGAGGGAGCCAAAACGATTATTTGATATTGCGTATTTCAGATGAAAGAGAAGGCTGTATAAGTCTGCGAAAATGCTGCATCACGGTATTTTCGGAGTAAAAAATAGTTCGATTTTCAAACTGAGTTATAAAAAAAAAACAAGAGTTTTCCGAAGGAAAAGGGAGATGTTAGGCACATCAGATAAAAGCAATTAGTATCATAAATCAATTAAACGACATTCGCTCGAGCCATATTCGAGAACAAATTGTACTACATATAGGCCGTCCATTTATAACTTAAATAAGCTAATTCATATCTCAAAATATATTGCACGCAGAAATGTAGCGATTTCAGGGTAGGATCAGACAGAAGGAAAAAGACAATTTTGAAAATATCAGAAAAAACATCCCATATTTCCTGAGATATTAAGTGTCGGCGTTCAGCGGTTTCTTTGATCTCAAATTATCTGTATATATGTGTCGCAGTTTTCGTTCGTATTTCCCGCTGAGTGTCGCCGCTTTCGTTTTTTTTCGCTTGCGTCACTAGAAAAACTGCCGTTTTTCATGATAGATAACTGGGGAAAAATCTTGTGTAATGTAGGAGCCTCGCCTCCCCCCTGGGGGAGAATTCCCCCTCGAAGGGAGTAAATTTTCATGATGGGTATCTTTCAAAAGAGCTTGCCAATACCTTTTATTTATTTATTTATTTATTTTAATTGAGATTAAAATGGACTTTTTTGGATATTTGGTACTACTTCTCTAATATGAAAATCGTCTGCATTATCATAAAAGATAATTTTTTTAAATAATAATTTTAATAAATTATTTTTTAAAAACAGAATTATTTTTTAATAATCGAATTAAATATATATATATATGTGTATATATATATATATAAGAGCATAGTCTGTCTGTCCGCTATAGAATCCTAGACCGCTTCGCCGATCGGGACTAAATTCGGCACGGTTCATGTTTACGACTCGAGAATCTCAACGCCGCAAGCGATTTACAAAATTCGCCCCCCAAGGGGGGGGGGCAAACGTAGTTTCACAAAATCCTTCATATCTGAAACGAAAAAACAGATATCCGTAAAATTTTTGCTTTAAAATATAGCTAATACAAATGTCTAAAAATTGATTTCTGGAATTTTTGAAATTCGGTCCCCAAGGGGGGGGAGGAAGGGGGAGAAACGTGATTTCACATAATCCTATATATTTCAAACAAAAAAACTTACAAATCAATTGCGGATATTTTAGAATTTGTAAAATTATTAGGATAGACGGGAGAGGGGGAGGCGAAGGGGGAAAATAATAGAAATAAGAGTTAGAGTCTTTTGGAATTTTTTCCGAAAGCAGTGAGAACCCTGTGCGACATTTTTCCTTATCAGCTTTTGTTTCTCTTTTTTTTTTTTTTTTTTTTTTCACGTGATAAAAATTAATGCAATTCTGAGAATTCAGTAATTATAGTGATTCATTTAAAAATAGGGACCAGTGAAGCGGACGTCGCCTGCTAGTTCTATATAAATGTAGGTTCATTAATGAAACGGGGGGTTGAGGGGGGCGGTAGCCCCCCTCACACAGAACAGATTATCATATAAAAATCTTCAGAAGCCTATTATGAATTGTTTAATACAGGATCAAAAACGCTACTCGTTATCTTAGCTTTTAATCTGCAACCTGTATTTATAGTATTAAATTTCAGGGTAAGAGAAAGTCGTGTGAGTGACACACCAGATAATTTTAATTTGTAATAAATTCAAAACTAATGGTTGAAACAAATAAAACTGTCATGTTTCCATAATATCAAAGAGACGAAATGATGCATATGTACATTTTCGATGTAGTAATATGCTTTATTACATTCTACGAAGTACTTTATAAAAAATAAATAAAACTCCCCTTTTAAACGTAATATAATAAGCATATACTTTGTATTCTATTTTGGTTTAATATATGAAATAAATAAGTTATATTTTAACATATGAAATAAAACTATTTATATTTTAGATCTGAAAAACGACTTAATAAAAGTATGTATTCTGCATTGTGTTAATTCCACCATTAAATGGAATCACTGCTTTAATGCGCAATGACATAGTATTAAAAAATGTTTTAATATAAATCTCAGAGATTTCACTGTTCTAAATATCCCAAATGTTTTTTTTTCTAGTTCTTGCTGATTTGTAGTCTGCAAACTTCGAAACCTTCCCATCTCCTCCCGCCCCTTTATAGGCTAAATCTTTTCGTATCGTAGGAGATTTGAACTATTTGCAGGTCTGGTGAAGAAGAAATCCTGCGATAATTGTGGTATTTAACTTAAATCGAAAAAAAAAAAAAAAAAAAAAGATTATTTATAGAAATATAGGTGCTCATGGATAGGTAATTTTAAGAATTTGAATCAAATAAATTTACCACAACCGCCCTGCAGCATATTGCATTGCTGAGATACATTCAAATGAGTCGACCAGGCACCACTTTTGTCATGGCTGTGTTTTATTCCGAGTTAATTAATCCCTGAACCCTGAAAATGTGCCCGACTGCTTGAAAAGTTATGAAACGCTGCACCATAATGTACGGAGAATGTGTCACTGAGAGTAATTTTATGTTATCAGAGTAATTTTCATTAAATCGGTCACATTTTTGCCGCCCTACTAGAATTTTTCATCATCTTGAAATAAATTAAACTTGACTCATGAGAGAAAAACAGATCAGCCCAATAATTAATTGATATATATTTTTTAATTTTTGGTCAACTATAGCCTTTTTTTTATTATTCTTTTCTGAATAATATCTTTTTTTGCAGATCTTTTAGTTTTTAACCCTATTTGTTTAATTTTGCTGCACTGATTTTGAAAAAAACAAATATTTTGCTAAACACATTTTTAATTTTTTTCTAAGTTCTGAACATGATATTAAATGATTTTTTAAACACTTCTTTTTTAACTTGCAATCATCTTTCATGGATGATCAACGTCGCCGCCTAAAGTAAAATTTTCAGTATAAACAGCCAAAATAATTTTATATCTTGCTAAAAATCATATCACCAACATTTCGTTAACATTTAATTATTTTGTCATCTTGCGTATTAAAATATTTTATTATTATTATTATTATTATTTCATTCTAAAATTAATACTTTTTGTGGCATCATTAATTACCTTATCCTTGCCCTTTTTGAGATACTTTCTAAAATTACAATTTTCCTAACAATTGTAATTTGTTTTTCACACTGGACTCAAACCTTATGTGTACATGGAGGATAACGCAATAAAATTTATTCGAAAATTTCCTTTATAAACGATAACATTGGCGGTTACAAAAAGAGAAAAGGAAATTATCCAAAAGCGGCTTTTACTTTTCCCTTAGTGTATATTTGTATCATATAAAACATCCATATCGTATAACGTCCGATGATAACGCTCCAAAAATTTCTACTGTTCCGGTGGCAACACACCCTCGTGGATGACTCTTCGTAAAAACCTTCCTGAAAAGTGACGTAACCATTCTACTCCGTCACCCTGACCCTCTTGCTCCTCCACCGTGCGCAGATTTCTCTTTTCTTCTCTACTAACAGTAAAACTAATATTATATATTTAATATAACATTTAGGTTTCCCAGATTAGAAATAAATCAATCATTTTTTGCAAAAATAAGTATATTCCTGACAGTTTCGTTTACTACTGGTCGTGTCTGAGTCAAACATACAAAATATATTTAAACTAAAATGTGCTTAACAATTTTTTTTTTTTCTTTTATGAAATTAAACATCATTTTAAAGTAAAAAAAAAAAAAAAAACTGAAAATTAAAAAAAAAAAAAAAAAAAAAAAAAAAAGTGTAATATTTTTAAAGCAATGCTTACAAATATTAAAAAAAATTTTTTGAAAAAATAAATCAATACGATCTTTGGAAACATTATCTTTTGTCTTTATAATTAATAAAAACTGCAAAATAATGTTATCACTTAAGAAGAGGCCTTGTCACATGTATGGGCATCACAGTTCCTCCTCCCTGCTCCTCTACCTACTCAAGCTCCTCCGGCTTCTCCACCCTGCTTCAGAATTGTCTTTTCTTTTTTAATAACAGTAAAACTAATATTATACATTTAATGTAACATTTAGGTTTCCCAGATTAGAAATAAATTGATCAACTTTTCGCAAAAAAAGGCATATTGCTGAAAATTTCTTTTACTACTAATCTGTGTCTGAGTCAAACATACAAAATATATTTAACGGCCTTACGTGTTTACCGTCTCCGGAAGCCCACACTCTCAAAAATGGATACTCAAATTTCACGAAATTTTCTTTAATTCTCACGAAACCGTTTCCAGGAAAATAATCCGATGGAATATTTCGTCAAATTGAGAAAATTACTTTCGTCACTTGTTTGAGCATACAATTTTCGTCAAAAGTTAAGATACATTTTTCCATCCAAGTTTCGTGATACAGAATAAAATACAAATTATAGAATAATAAAATTACTTGCAAATGCGTTGCTTTAGACATTAAATCCTAACTATATTTAATGAAAATATAAATAAAACAGAGCAAACAAATAAAAAGTATTTGGACATTTATTTGATAGCTTTGAGACCTACAGTTACAACGCGTTATGTCTCAATTGATCAATATATATATATATATTTTTTTTTTCAGAAATTCACAGGAACGAGCGCACACAATATTTTGCAGACATAGGAAATCACAAACATCCATGCCCGCACTGCGATTCGAACCCGGGACGTGGAAATCCAGAGGGCAGCGCCCTATCGACTGAACCACCAGGCCGGCAAATAAAAGTCCTTGTAACGTAAAGTCCAAACAACACAGGAAAAAAAAAAAACAATGTGGCGGTAATGAAAGCTACCACATGCTATTGTGAGTAAACAGTTTCGTCAAATATTTGAGAGTTTACGTTTCCTCAAAAATCACGTGATTGCTTGACGAAATGGTTGTCAAAAACAATGAAATTAAACTCGAGGATGTCTGAATCGTCAGAATTGAGTATATTATTTCTGAGAGGGCGAGACAATATTATTCTATGGGAAATTTTCTTTACTTATAATTCTTTAATTAATACATATTTTTAAATAATGTTTTCACATTCAAAAAATTCTCAATTGTTAAATTGACGCACCTTTTTTAAAAACGTACTTTTTAAATTTTTACTATTTTATTTTGAAATATCAATATGAAAAATTTCACATATTGAAAATTCGTATTTTACAGCATCAAAATAAAATATTAAAAAAAAAAAAAAAAAAAAAAATGCATTTCTAAAAAAGGTGCGTCAATTTAACAGTTGAGAATTTTCGAAGTGTGAAAATAGAATTAAAAAAATATGTATTACATAATGAGTTATGAGTAAAGAAACTTTCCCATAGAATAACATTAGATTCGGCTTCTGGCACCGGTGAGTGAAGCTGGCCCTTAAGCTAAAATGTCCTTAACATTTTTTTTTTCCTTTTATGAAATTAAACATCATTTTGAAGTTAAAAAAAAAAAAAAAAAAAAAAAAAAAAAACTGAAAATTGAAAATTGAAAGAAATGTAATATTTTTAAAAGAACGTTTGCAAATATTAAAAATTTAGCTTTTAAATAATAACTCAATTTGATTTTTGGTAACATTATCTGTTGTCTTTATAATTAATAAAAAACTGCAGAATAATTTTATCACTTAAAAAGAGGTCTTGTATTAAGTTTGGGCATCACAGTTATGACTGGTTTCCTCAAACTCATTTTTTTTTTTTTTGTAAAGTTGGTTGTAAAGGACACTTTACAATATCTAATTTCAATATACAGAGGTGCCAACACACCGGATTATTTCGTACAGATAACGCTGTTCCGGATGAAAATCGGCCCAAACAGCATTCCTGCAAAGTATGTAAAATGACCTCCTAAATTCGAATATGACTTCCATTTTTCCCCATCAGCCACAGTATTTTGGTGACATCATCCTATTTTCATCACTGTTCGGTAATTTATTAGCGATGTATTTCATCTGGAGGTAGAGAAATGATTATTTTAACTGTTAAATATCTTCTGAGCAGCTAAAGAGATGAAAAATTCTAAAACATGAAAACGTGTACTTAAAGGAGGAATTTAAGGGGGGATTTTTCACTGGAATTATAAATTATATTTATTATATTTAAATGATCTTTTATTAGTAGTATTTATCATACATTATATATATTTTTTGTTTTTAAGTGTTAATATCACGTTTTTTTCAACCTTGAAATCAAATTCATAGCTATACAATTACCGAACAGTGATAAAATTAGGGGAGAGGGTGGTGTCGCGATTAAACGGTGGGTGATAGGACAAAATGGGGATCATATTCGGATTCAGTAGGTCATTTTACATAATAATCAGAAAAATAGTATCAGGGTTCGATTTCTTTTACTTTTTTTTTCAGAACAGCGTAATTTTAAATGAAATATTCTCCTTATTTATCATTGAAAATTCTGTGATTAATAAATCGAAGATAACTTTATAATAGTAATGTGAAATAATCCGCAGGATTTTTAACTCTGAATATGTTTATAAAAAAGTATTAACGTCATTATTGTTTTAAAAATATCATATATTTTATTTTTAAAGAAAATAAAATATTCTTAATGCTTATTCGTAGTAACAGATTTGAAGTGGAAAATCGTTTCAAACATTGGAATGAGTTTTCTGTTCAACAATTTTGATCTAATGAACCCATTTCGCAATTTGAAAAAACAAACGTCCTTAGAAGCTTCTATAACCTTTTTTTGGAAATCTTTCCACTACTTTTGTGCAAGAAGGAATTTTAAACTTCTCTTTATTACTAGTCTCTGTTTCAACGATCATTTCTATATCTTTGTTGCTTAAGTTAGTTACGAGAGGTGGTTCCGTTATTATTCTAGATTGGCAATTAATACGCTCTTATATAGCCTTTTACTTCCCATACACGTAATATAAATTTGTGAATCAAACAAATTTTGAAAAAATAATGTTCTGAGTGTACTATAAAAGCACATTTTTCGAAAATTGATTGAATATCATCTTATTGCCTTAATATCATCATCTTGGTATCTAATACATTTGGATATCTTAAAAATGAACTATGATGCAGAAATAAAATGTTCTTGGATGGCATTTTATTGTGTAACTCGTGAGAGAGAGTGAACTTTCATAAGACTCTCAACATGTTTCTTCAACTGTGAGGTTGGATAATGTTATCTAAATTATAAACGAAAAATTCAGTTTGTCATTATTAATCATTTAGAAGGGGAGATACATCCAGAGTTACTGTTTGCCAGTTCTGGGGGCCTTTCTCCTATTATTAAAGCCTGACGTATAGAGATGTTTTTGATCGGAACTCAAATTATTAAAATCAGCATATTAAAAAGTATTATCTTTTAAATTGTACTAAATAACGTATAAATCTTAGCAATTTGTGAACCATTTTCTTGAAGGACCACTGAAAAAAACAAATCCAAAATTTGAACCATCGAGGCGAACCTTAAACGAACAAACCACTGTTTGTGCTGTGCACTTTAAAGCACTTTCAAAAAAACTAACTTGATCTATTAAAACCTGCAGTATTTGATGCATCATCATCATACACAAGAGTTTTAAATGATTTTTTTTTTTTCCCCTTCAAAGCAGTTTTTATGTCATAAATATTAGTATTGATGTTACAATGCCTTATCCAGAGCCCCACCCCTACAGTTAATTTTTAAAAATAAGTCGAATCGGGTTCTGCAATCAAATATATGAATAGTTTTCTGGATATATTTACAACATTTAATTTATTTACTAATTATTTTATTTTTTCGACTATCAAAATTGATTTAAATAATTTATGAGTTACGAACTGAACTAATACCTTGACCGTAATTTCATCGTTTCATGAAAAATAAAAATCGATGTTTATGTTACTTTTTTGTCGATACAACAATTAAATACGGCAAAATAAGAATTGTTATTTATGCTTCTGCTTTATTGAAGTTTGCTCTATGGTCACAGATTCCAGAAAACGGGGGTAGATTCTCTGGAAACCCTTTAATTTTCTGTTTTTTTTTAATGGGCAGAATTATACTAACAAATATACACTTTCATTACTTGAGATATTGAACATTGAATATTTTTCAATAACTTTGGATTCATGTCTCAAAGAAAAGGCTTTGTTCTGGAGTTTAATAGATTCAATTTAATAGAATCTTTAAAAAATGGTAAATGCGTGATAATTTTAATATGTTTTTTATTTGTACGATTACAAGAACAATTTTAATGAAAAATATAGATTAAAATGAAATGGTCAGCAACATATCTTAATTTTGTGAAATAGTGTTAAATTTACTTCCAATCAGGGAAATTTACATATCACATTTAAAATATAATACTTGTTTCATTGTTAATTAACATTCTAAATTTTACCTTTTTGTACTTGAAAATAAAACTTTTCTTTATATACACATATTTTTAAATATTTGACTATCTACGTTTTTGAACAAAAAATTCGAACTTTATATCTATTCGGGGAGACCTTAATATTTTTCAGTTTGCCTGCATTTTTTTTTTTTTTTTTTTTTTTTTTAAGAATTATTTGATTAAAAAGATAACTTTTTATCAACTTAAAATTTTTAATAAAAAAAATAAAATAAAATAAAATAAAATAAAATAAAATAAAAATAAAAGAGGAAGAGGAAGAAGAAGGAAAAAGCAAATGTTCTGCCTTTGGAGAAATATTTTTATAATTTAACATTAATAAACTTACACCTACAAAATACGTAATAAATTTCAAATTTATTGTTAATATAGTAAAATATGATACGCTTAGCATTCAAACATACAGGGCTACACTAATACATTTAGAAGCATTAAAGACTGAAATTTGAAATTGCTAGAATCGCATTCTCGTTTGCGCTATGCATTTTTAATAATTCCAACATTCCAACATTGTTTAAAACTGATTATGAATTCAAATAGTCTACCTGTTTCCCTTTCAGTTTTTTTTTTTTTTTTTTTTTTTTTTTTTGACTGCTCGTTACTGATAACGTAGGCAATGAACATTAAGGGTAAGTACAGAAGGAAAGTTTATAATAAATGCAGAACGCATGATTTTTCCGTCTTGTTTTATTCATTTTTCGGTTCAGCAAAGGTGGAAAACTACAAAAAAATAAAATAATAATAATAAATGAAAATAAAAAAATAAAATAAATAACAATAATAATAAATAATAATAATAATAGAATAAATAAAATAAATAAAATAAATAAAATAAATAAATAAATAAAGCAGTAATCTAGAGATTATTTCAATGATATAGATATACAGGGTTATTATAAATAAAATTACGATTTCGAAAAGCGATAATTTTAAAACTATTCGCCATTGCGATGTGACATTTTACCAGAGCATTCGTGAGGCAGTGAAATTGTGTTTGGAACAGAAAATAAATGTTCCAAGATATGCCTTTAATTATCCGTAAAGTATTTGTTTCATGAAGATCCTATTTTTCTCTTTTCACTATGATTGTTTCTGCTGTAAACACATATTTTTGTGTTTTTGCTAAAACAATTGTAGTAAACCCTTGAAGTCTAATGCTTCCCGCTATTCCATTGTGTTGCTAACAACATTCCTGTGTTTAAGAAATCCATTTAGGCGTTTCTTCTGACATTATCCTGACAACGTCATCTATAGGAACATATTGGAACTACTTTTTTCCTGCCCCAAACAAAATCTTTTTGCCTCAGGATTGTTGTGGTAAAATATGAAATTGCTATGATAGGTACTTTAAATTATAGAGTTTTAATATCGTAACTTTCATTCTAATCAGTCTGTACATACATTGCATGCAAAAACAGACGTAGTATAGAAGAACGTTGGTATTTTAGTTTTATAATATAATTACTTATTTTATTTTTATTAAATGGTTTCGAGATCGAGTGCCATCATATAAAATATATTATTAATGTAATAAATTAGAAAAAAAAAATGTATTTATAAATTTGTTTTTCATTTTTTTTTTATTATATATGCATGTGTGTGAGTGTGTATATATATTTAAAATATATATTCTAATGGTAATAAAAATATATTTTGTAATGGTAATTATGAACTATATATTTTATATTCTAAATGCATATACGCAAACACGCACACATACGCACACACATATTCATTTGTGTATGTGTGCGTGTTTCGACTTCCCTCTAAATGAAAACTTTCACAAATTATTAAACATATCTGTTATGATCTTAGTTTATATATAAAATTTCTAAGTCTTAAAATAATTTAACAGCTTATATTTTAATCTGTGAAAATTCTTGGTATTTTTAATACGTTTGAATGAATTAAGAATTAATAACTGTTATTTTTCATGTAATGATAAATCAAATTTATGCAAATCGATAAAAATATCTTCAAAATTAATTTGTGATTAGTTACATACACAAATACCCAAGTAATTGGGCAATAATTTATAAGTCTTCTTATAATTCACATTTAAATACTTTAATTTCCGATAATAATAACTTTAATTTAAATGAATGTTATCTATATCTATATCTATATATAAAATAGTTTGTCCTGAGTGCGTGGGTGATTCGTTAGCGCCCAGCCTTAACCCCTGGACCTAGAAACATGAAATTTTGTGACAATGTTCCCTCTACGACGTAGACGTCCACTAAGAAGCGATTTTACAAAATTCCCACCCCCAAGAAGGGGAGGGGGCAAAACGTGATTTCACAAAATCTTTCCTATCTCAAAAAAAAAAAAAAAAAAAAAAAAAAACAGATATCCGTATAATTATTGCTTTAAAATATAGCTAAGACAAATGTCTAAAAACCAATTCTGAAATTTTAGAAATTCGATCCCCAAAACGTGTTTTCATATAATACTATATATCACAAAAAAAAAAAAAAAAAAAAAAAAAAGATATGCGTGAAATTTTTGTTCTAAAATATAGCTAATAAAAATATCTAAAAGCCAATTTCTGGAATTTTAGAAATTCAGTCAACAGGTGGGGCATTAGGAAGGGGGGGGGGGGTATGGGGATATAACAAATATAAATACAGTTAGGCCTTTTAAAATTGGTACAGATAGGTTTTATAGCCCTGCAAGTCTAATGGAGATATTTTTGAAATTGCAAAGTTATTAGTAGAGGCGGGAAGGGGCGAAGGGACAAAACAATACAAATAGAGGTAAATTCTTCAAAATTTGTACATGGAAGTTTTCCATACCTATAATTCGCTTGCGGGTATTTTCGAATTTGTAAAATTATTAGGATGGGCGGTAAAAGGAGGCTATTGGGCAAAAACAAATAGAAATAAAGTTAGGCCATTCAAAATTGCTACAGATAGGTTTTAGAGGCCTGCAAGTCGAATGGGGATATTTTCGATAGTGTAAAATTATTAGGAGGGGGGGCGGCAAAAAAAAAATGAAAATAGAGTTAGATCGTACAAAATAGGCATAGAGGTTTTTGAAACCAACAAATCGATTAAGGATATTTTCCAATTTGTAAAATTATTATGATAGACGCGATGGGGGAGGGAGGGTAAAATAATAGAAATGAGAATTAGAGCGTTGAAAATTAGTATTATTAAGTTTTAAAGCCCGATAAATCGATTGAGAGTATTTTCGAAAGTATAGAATTATTAAGAGGGATGGGAACGACGGGCGCAGGAACAATCACACCGTGCGCGCAGGTATACGAGGCGTCAGGCAGTGGGGGTCCGTACCGATTATCCCACCGATGAGATAATATATATACGTATATATGTATTCATATATATATAAAAATACATATACATATACATATGTATATATAAATTTTTACATTTTTTATATTTTTCCCTGTCGATAATATAGTGATTCATTAAGAGTGTCGAACATAAGTGCCCACGCAGCGCAGAATGGCCCCGCGCTGTCGAAGGCAGTGAAAACAAGGTGCGCAATTTTTCCTGTTCAGATTTTTTTTTTTTTTTTCCTCTCTCTCTCTTTTTCTTTTTCACATGATAAAAAATAATGCATCTTTGAGAATTAATTAACTATAGTGATTCATTTAAAAATAGTGACCAGCGGAACGGGCGTAGCATGCTAGTATAATTATAAATAATTAATATATTCATAGTTTTAATACATTGCTTGAACTTCATTTACTAGTTCCAAATTTCTTTATTTAGTACCTATTTTCATTTTTTACAAATCTACAATGTAATTCAGGACTGATACTTCTGTTTGTAATGCAGTCAACTGATACTTTCGGTTGTTGTGCTAATAAATATTTCTTGAACAACTTAGTTCTTAAACAACTTTATAATTTGTCTAGTAAATCTGATAATGTTCATTACCTAAAAAAAGAGCTACTATCTCATAGATTATATTCAAAATTTCAAAAATGTTAACCAATTAACTGCCATGGGCATATATATTCGTCTTGCTAAGCTGATTCGTTAATTGCCCCGGGCGTATATTTACGTCTTGCCGAAGTACGATTATTTGTGCTACGCTGCTACAAGTGAAACTACTCTCATGGCTTTGGAATGCAATTAAATGATCATTACAGTGTTTTTGAAAGGCTTTATTTCAGACAAGATGAAAAGTTGCAGGAATCGGAAAGTGGATGTCTATGGAACAGTAAACGTATAACTACTAACGTCTGTGTGAAGAATGGTGGCACTGAAAATCTAATCTCGTAATTTTTCGTCGGCAGCTAAGGGGTTAACATTATAATTACTGATGATTTTAAAGATATATTTAAGGTATACGAACACCTTTGATATGCTATTTTTGGGGTTCATTTTCTCGGTTTAAAAAATTAGAAATATGTCGAAATTTTCAAAATATTTTCAATACAATTAGTTTTCTAGCACATAATTCCTAAACTATCATATACATCAAAACTAAATTCAAAAACTGAAGTACAATCAATAGAAAGATAATAAAACTTCTTCACACACCATAAATTTTAAGTTGCTTTTGCCTCCAAGGCAGTAGCAGGTGTTTTTTTGCACCTGATGAAGAAAGGCTACGTCCTTTCGAAACCGGTTGTGCTGACTTAAAATTTATGGTGTGTGAAAAAGTTTTAATATCTTCCTCTCATATACATACTTATAATAATATTTCAAATCCTGAAAAAAAAAATATTTTTCTGAGTAAAATGCATTTTATTTATTTATTTAATTTATTTAATATTGATTATTTTTTATTATTTTATGTTTTGTGTAATTAGTTTCTTAGATAAAATATAATTGTTCTTACTTTTTTTTTTTTTTTTTTAATAAATTGTTTCCAGCTTTTTTTATATATATTATAGTATTTTCTAATACAAATAAAGAAATTAAAATGAATAAAACTTAAAAAAAAAATGTAAGTATATATTTAAAAATATATATATAAACAAATATCTTAAGGTGTACCTTGATAAAGTTTCTCTAACCTTCATCAAATCATTTTCAGAATTTATAAAAAAATAAAAAAATAAATAAATAAAAATAAATTAAATTAATTAAATTAAATTATTCTTCCTAATAAACACAAAAGTATGAAAATATACCTTTAGAATGAGATAGGTGCACTCACAATCGCTGTAGAAATATTGTTAAAAGGTGGGTAGGATTCGTTTTAATCAAGAATTTTTTTTTGTTTATATAATTTTATTAGTTTCTTATACATAAAGACCGTTATAAAAAGTAAATTTTGGTAAAATTAAATTTATTTTTCAACAATTGAAAATTAATATTTTTTATCGTTAATTTAATTAATTTAACTAAATTATTATCTTTAATTTGCTAAATGCCTATTTTAATAATTTGCGGAGTTGACTTTATAATATATCCTTATAAAGTGATTTTTTAGAACAGAACCGACAATTTTACTAGGAACATATCTAATATTATTTACATTTTTCATAAAAGAAAATATATGTTTATTAATATCAATTGTCTTTTTTCATTAAATAACTCTGTAAAAAAAAAAAGAAAAAAATGAGATTTAAATATATTTTTGAGCATTTTAAACTCAAAAAAAAAAAAATGCTAGTGTAGGATTTTGAAATTAGTATTGTTTTGCCGATTGCCTATTTTAATAATTTAAAAACAGATTAAAAGTATAATAATAAGCTAATTATGTAAACAAAAATATTCATTTATTAAATTTTATTGGTTTCTTACATTAAACTCTCTTTTCTTATCCTAATTTTGTATATATATATATATATATATATATATATATATATTTCCTGACAGCAATTTAATATAAATAAATAAAAATATTCTTCATTTGTAAAGATGAAACATGAAATCAATTTTGTTTTAATCATTGTTTATTTTAATATTGCACAGAGCAGGAATGCTACAAAAACACCAATTTAGAACATGAGAAATAACTTTGTCAAAAATTTACTTAATCCTTTTCAGTAAGGAAAATCTTTATTTAATAAAGTTTATTGGTTTCGTACATGACACACCTGTAAAATAATTATTTTTGCCAATTTTAAATATAATTTTGGCAATTTAAATAATAATAATAATGATAATAATAATAATAATAAATGTATATATTATTCTAAATATTCTACACTGAAATTGTCGATTTTATTTTTATTTATTTATTTATTTTATTTTTATTTTTATTTTTATTATTTTTATTTTTTTGCTGATTGCTTATTGCAGAAAAGGGAAATATTTAAAAAATAATTATGTAGAACACAAAGAAAAAATTATTTAATATAGCATTTGTCTGTTTTTAACCAACAAAACTGTTTATAATTAAATCAATTATTTTCTTAAATTAATATTCCTTTATAATAAATAAGTTTTGATAAATTTAAGTTTACTTTTAAAAAAATTAAAACCAATAGAAAAATAAATCACTAATAAAGCAAAATTTAAAGTAAATTTCTTTTTGCTTAATTCTTATTTTCATATTATGCAGATCATAATAAATAAATACTAATAAAATACTTATTTAGAACCTAATCAACAAATTAGTTAAATTTATACTTAATCCTTTTAACCGAAGGAAAATATTTGCTTATTGAAATTAATTGGTTTCTTACATTAAATAGTGTTTATATTTATTAAGTTAGATCAATTTTAAATGTAATTTTTAGAAAATTAAACTTTAAAATATGCACAGGTAAAGGCGAATTTAAAATCAATCATTTGCTGAGTTCTCATTTTAATAGTGTAATGATTAGAATTAATAATTATTTAAAAAAATATTTATTCAGAACACAACTACGAAGTTACTTAAATCGATCTTAAATCCTTTCAACCGATAAAAATATAATGCAATATTCTAAACTATTTAATAATATTAATGCATAAAATATTAACATATCTTTTTAATTAAAAATATTATCATATATAAAAATCTAATTATATTCTGAAAGATAGTTTTAGTTCAAACATATAAATTATTCCTTAAATATAAAAATAAAATTCATTATTTATGTAATAAATAAATAAATAAATAAATAAAAATAAATAAATAATAAATAAATAAAATTACCAACATCAATTATTATTCTGTCTTTTTAAACATAAATTTTATAGGTAGAAAAAAAAAAAAAAAATGTTTTATTTTAATTTTAATCTTACGCAATACAAAATTCCGTAAAAAGCAAAACAAGAAATAACCACTCAAATAAAATATATTTTGTAACTAAGTAGTGAAAAAGAAAGAGAGAGAGAGAGAAAAAAAAAAAAAAAAAAATCACAGTTTTTCTTGAATGTTTTTATAAATTTTGACTCATCTTCAAAAGCAATTCTAAAACAACATCCGTGACATTTATCCCAAGCCCGCAAGCAAATAATTAATCCTTATCATCGGGCCTTTTAACTTATAAAACTGTGGATAAATAGTTCCGCAAAACAGCGGCGTTTCTCTTGGATGGAAAAAAAAAATTGAAAAATTCTCTTTTCAGTTCAGCAAGCGCTTTTGCCATGCGCAGCGCTTACTTTAGATTTGAAGCACTCTCATTCCGCGGGAAACGACAGCGGGAGTAACACGGCCATATACTTTGTTCCGCTTTCTGGCTTTTTGATACGCACGTTTTCATTGGCGTGTGGTATGCTGGATAATGATTCCCCCTTTTTTTTATTCTTCTTTAAAGACTTGAATAAAAAATGCACCTTATATAAAATGTGATACCGAAAGTTTGAAGAGTTTTTTTCTCCCTGTAAGTGTTTGACAATGTGGAAAAACATCCCAAAAGTTAAAAATGTTTGAATTTTGAGTGTGATTTAAAAATCATGAAATAACATTATTAGAAACAGGAATCATTATAGTTGATGGATAATATGAGGGGAAAAAATCAATGGTAACACGGTATCATATTGTTTTAAATAATATATATAAAATATTTATGGTGATAAATATTTAAGTATATAATATATCGAAAAAAAGATAAAGATTAAAAATATAAAACTAATACATTTTCAAGGAAAATGTAAACTTATACTTACATGTGTATGTTTGAATGTCATATTAGTACATATATAAGCTTTACAAGTATAATGAATTAGATTCTTTTGTGTATTTCGACCATCCTGTTTGATTCCAAATATTGTCAGTGAAATATACACGCATATTCAAAATTTATATCTTAGGCAATGTTTTTCACAACTGAATTATAAGATAATAAGATAAGGAACTGAAATACATCAAAATATTAAATTAATAAAAATAAATATAAATAAATAAATAAATAAACTGTATGTTTAATACATTGAACACAAAGATTTAAATAATTATACAAATTAAAACTATATAAAATAAACATTTTCTTTGCACATAAAATTCTTGAAGTCTGACATTTGAATGGGTTATAAATACTTCATTTAAAAAACATTTAGTTAAGTAACTGATTATCACACAAGAAATATATATTTATAAGAGGTATCAAACTAATTTTGCATTAAACTTAAAAAGAAATGGAACTTTTCATTAAAATTGCTTTGTATCATTACGAGTTGAGAAAGTATATTATGAATTACAGTCAACAGAATGTTTTAATTGTTTTTCGCTCTTAAGGAATAAAATAAATTTTGATATATTTTATGAATGAATTAAAAGAATATGTAATATTAAATATGGAAATATATTATATTTAAACATTCAAAAAGAGAAGAAAAACGAAAAAAAATATGTGATGAATTTAAAGAAAAATAACTAGTACAAGAAAAGAGTGAATTAATATATCATATCGCATATGTCTCTAAATGTAGCATAAGATATACTACAGAAAATATCAGCTGTAATGTGGACTCCATCAGTGTTATCAGCTAGCAACTTTTTCACTCCCCAAATGAACGTTTTCCTGCACGGCAAATCGTTTTGGCTCCTAATGTTGATGATATCAGGTAAGTTTATATATTTTTCTGCCGTTTAGGTTATTTATCATCAGAGATTATTCGTAAAATATTAACATAATATCTATATTTTTAGAACATAATTTCTTATAAATATTTTTAACTTACTTATAGATAAAGAAATTAAAACTTAACTAGAACTTAATCTTACATATAAAGAATTCGATTTTAATAATATATACAAATCATATTTCTGACACATAAAAATCAACTTTTAAACATTATTAAATCTTTCTAATTATTTAATTATATATATATATATATGAAAGAACTACTGCATAAAAATGTTCACTATTGTATTAAATTAGAAAAGTGAAACTCTAAATTTTTCACTAGTAATTGCTGAAATGGTATCAAATCAGTTGTTTAGATTATACAATCAAAAACTTATCATAAGCTTTTATTTTTTTTTTTTTCTTTTGGCTGTGTAATATTGAAATCATCAGCAATCAAAAACTGAATTTAAATACTAATGCATAAATACATCCCTCCTTATAAGTAAAATAGGAATAGCAATTTTTTAAAATGAGAAGTATGTATAAAAAAAAAGCAAAGATTAAAGCACAGCACAATTAATAATAATACACATATTTCATAAGATATGCAAGGCGTAAGTATTTTCTGCAATGTATGATTAAAAATGTCAACTACATATAGTAATGCGGGAGTTATATTTCTATATATGTAAAAAAAAAAAAAAAAAAAAAAAAAAAAAGAAGCATATTTAGGAATGTTAAGTACATGGGTACATGACCGTAAATAGTTATTTTTATAAATCTCACATCATTTATAACGAACCGTATTTTGTCCAATTATATTAAATTATTTTTAATAATCTGGCGATTTTTAATAATATATATTTATTGTTCAATAGATTTACATTGTTATTTCGGTTAAAGAAATCATACTTAATTTAACAAATTTTTGTATTTAAACATCATACAATAGGAATTTTAACGAGAAAAAATGTTATTTCAGTGTATGTATAATATTAAGTGTAAGCAGAAAATGTAGAAAATTACTTTAATTGCACATTATTAAAAAATAAATAAATAAATAAAAATAAAAATAAAATCAAGGTTGCTTTCTCACTGAATGCAGGATATCTCATTTACAATTTCTTTAGTCTTATAATTTTTACATTAAATTAAACAAAGCATTCAAATTAAGAATATGAACTAAAATGTTTTAATTAATTTAATAATACATAGTTTAATTAATAAATAAATTTAAAATATGAAATTTCCATTAAAATTTCTATATTTCCACTATCATATATATATATATATATATATATATATATATATATTGTAGTGGACAGAACTTGTTATTTTTAGATCAAATTATTTATTATGTGAAAATGCATTGTTGAGAAAAATTTTAATTTCATATCTTAAATACTTTTTTGAAATATCATGCACACAGTGAGAAAGCTCCCTTGAATTAAAAAAATAATAATAATCTGCAATAAAATAATTTCCCATTTAAAAATAAACCAAAATAATATTTTTAATCTATAGTTTAATGTTATATTAGTTAACATACTAGTTGTCCATACCAGTTAAATTCCAGAAGTTGATAAAAAAAATATATATATATATATATATATTTAGTTTTGCAGTTTAAAAAAATAGTATATCATCTTAAAAGAAAATTAAAATGTATATACAGAAATATAATTTGTACAACAAGCATATAAATTATTTATTGTAAGAATGAAACTCGTTTAAAAACATTTAAATAAACTTTTATTTAGTATAAAGGCAGCGATAATGACAAGAGCTACATTAATTACCATTAAAGTCTAATTATACTAATACCTGGCTAATTATATAAATTCTCGAAATATATGTTTCCCACAGTTTCCCAAATACACAGATAACATTAATAAATTGTGTTTATAATATAGAATGACATTATTTTACTTTTTTCACTCGGTAATCTTTGTAGTAAAAAAAAAAAAAAAAAAAAAAAAAAAAATCTTCAATATATAATCGTAGATAAATGTGAAAAAAAAAAAAGCTATAAAAAGATTAAGGTGGGAAAAAAAGAGCAGGACAAATATAAATTCGAAATAAATTAAAAAAGCTCGCAGCTTTGTATATATATTGATGTACATGAATTAATATACCTCCGATATACAAATTATAGAATTGACGAAATATATGTTCTCGAAGCTTCACAAATATATCGCTAATTTTTTAAGATGTATTTATAATGCAGTATGTCAAATTTTTGTTTATTTGGTGTTAAAATAGAAATATTCAACAAACACCATCTTTAAATTTTACGAATTGCATTTTACTTATAATATATAAATTTCTGTTTCTTATATACAATCAGTTTAAATGAATCACCCCGTTTGAATAGAGAGGAAATAGAATGTTAAATTCTATATTTTTCAGATTTTTTTTTAATTAATTAATTCTATTTAATATGAAACATAAAATTTATTTAAATAAGAATATTAGGAGATATATTTTTTGTATTAAATTCGCATTGCATTTAATTATAAATAGTTTATTGGAATTTTTGAATAACTAATACTTTTTTCCTTTTCTTCCTTTTTTTATGTAGAAATTAAAATTAATAAATATATTTAATACTTTTATCACATAAAACAGTTTTAATGGTAATTATAAATGTTTTTAAAAATATTTGATGTAATTATGATTCATGAAATAACTTAAGTAAAATAATTAAAATGACAAAATGGAATTTGTTTTTTTAATGATGAATAACAGTTATTCGCCAGCATACCTCAATTTTAAAATTTATCTTAAAATTCAGAAAATTTATTGTAAAGATAAATTTTTGCATTACAACTGTTAATTAAAACAAAGTGATAATCCTAATATAAATATACTCTAATTATTAAAATTAACTTATTTAATGAGTATTACTTCACTTAACACAAAGATGAAGTTAAAGAAAGAATTTTCTAACATTATGTTGCTATCTGCCGACCTTATGTTTCAGAATTTTCAGAATGTAAATATTTCGTTAGCAAAGAAATTTTTTTATAATTTCTCTCAAACTTAACAGACATTTTACAGAATAGTCTAGTATTTTATACATTACGGACAACGTTATTAATTAATTGGTTAACTTATATCCTGAAGTTTTGATATGTCAAAGGTTTCATCACTACTAAAATTTAAAACAGTAAGGTATTAAAACTTTAAAATAAGTTTAATGTATTTTATTGGAATATTTAACGGTTTATTTTGTCTTTAAATTTAGAATCAGACAAGGAAATAAAGTGAAATTTGGTATAAGGTGTCACTTTGAATGTAAATATCATTATTTAACTCTCTCTCTCTCTCTCTCTATATATATATATATATATATATATATATATTGAGAGAGAGAGAGAGAGAGAGAGAGAGAGAGAGAGAGAGAGAGTATGGACACAAAGTTTAAAAGTATTATTTTTCTTGTCTTTTTCAAATTATTATGATAACAGTATTTCATTTACAAAATCTATCCGTGAACATTAGACGTTATAGAGATAGTATGGACATTGCAACCATATACTTAAAAATTTTTTTAAAGCTCATACATAATAAATAAACAATTGCTAACATAATATG
Organism: Salticus scenicus; assembly: GCA_963930645.1. NCBI lineage: Eukaryota > Metazoa > Arthropoda > Arachnida > Araneae > Salticidae > Salticus > Salticus scenicus. The sequence continues at coordinate 91,661,362 of OZ005654.1, forward strand.
TTGTTTAAATTCACGTACTACGCCAAATATAATATATATATATATATATATATATATATATATATATATATATATATATATATATATATTTTTTTTTAAATGAGTTAGATGAATTAAAAAAAAAAAAAAAAAAAAAAAAAAAAGAAAGAAATTCTAAATTTAATGAATTAATTTTTCACATATATAAATAAATATTCGCTAATTTCTTATATTATAACAGCATTAAAGAAAAGATAAAATATAAAGCTATTGAAACGTTGGATAACTTCTTCATTAAAAACAAGACAAGACACTAAAAACAACAGAGTGAAAAAATGGAATTTTTCTGTTATTCAGTTAAACACAAATTGTTTAAGGAATAAGTTACCTTTGAACGTTGTAAATAACAATATAAAATGATCATAATTCTTTTTAGAATAACTTTAAAAATGATTACTTTTGAAACTTGTAATTTTTAAGAGGTGTTAGGAAAGAATTTATCTATATATTACATCTATTAGAATAATTGTAGCTTTTTAATTTAATTTATTATTTTTTAAATATCAGAGCTAATATTTCTTCGATAAAAGCCTTGCGTGCAGGATTACCTGCAAATGATACATTACATGAACTTAAACAATATTGTACTTATGAATAAATACCCTAAAATGAAGGGGGAAAATGCTGTAAATCTCCATTTATTTTCAATAAAAAATTATAATTATTATTTTTTAAATTATTTTAAAATTCAGAAAATTTATTTTAAAGATAAATTAATGCATTAAAACTCTTAATTAAAACATTGTGATAATCCTAATATAAATGTTCTCTAATTATTAAAATTAAACTATTTAATGAATATTACTTCACTTAGCACAAAGAGGAGGAAGTTAAAGAAAGAATTTTCTAATATTATGTTGCTATAAGCAGATCTTATTTTTCAGAATTTTTCAGAATGTAAATATTTCGTTAGCGAAGAAACTTTTTGTAATTTCTCCCAAACTTAACAAATATTTTACAGAATAATCTAGTATTTTATACATTACGGACAAAGTTATTAATTAATTGACTTAACTTATAATTGACTTAACTTATAATTTTGATATGTCAAAGATTTCATCACTATTAAAATTTAAAGCAGTAAGGAATTGAAACTTTAAATTAAGTTTAATGAAATTTGTTGGATGATTTAACAGTTTATTGTTTCTTTAATTTTGGAATCAGACCAGGAAATAAAGTGAAATTAGGTATAAGGTCTCCCTTTGAATGTAAATATCACTATTTAACTCTTTCTATACATATATATATATATATATATATATATATACTGTAAAACATAGTTTCTTAAGAATAAGTATATATTGTCCCAAAATAGAAACGAAACAACATATACTTAAATTTGAAAACCCATGAACTCATTTTTGAGTATAATGACATGCTCATAAATGAGGTTGACCAATAAAAATCCCAATATCCCCGTGTTTGATATGTCAATGTACTCAAAAATGAGTACATGGCTTTTCAAATATAAGTATATATAGTTTCGGGGCTACATTGAGACAATATATACTTATTTTTAAGAACCTATTTATTACAGTGTATAAAGTATGGCCACAACGTTTAAAAAAAATTATTTTTCTTGTCTTTTTTAAAATTATTATGATGACAGTATTTAATTTGCAGATCCAATCCTTGCACAGTAGACGTTATAGAGTTAGTATGGATATAGTAATAATATATTTAAATTCCTTTTTAAAGCTCATAGCTAAAAATTAAACAACAATTACTAACATAATACGTTGTTTAAATTCACTTACTACGCCAAATAAAATGTATTATTTATTATTTTAATTTACTATAAGTTAGCTGAATTAGAAAGAAAAAAATTCTAATTTTGTCTTAATTTTTCAGATTTATAAATAAATATTCGCTAATTTCTTCTATTATAACAGAATTAAAGAAAAAAAAAGGAAAAAAGAAAGCTATTTTTGTGTTGTCTAACATCCTCATTAAGGATAAGACGAGACTTTAAAAAACAACAGAGTGAGATATTAAAGTTTTTCTATTATTGAGTGTTAAAATATTTACAATAGATTTGTTTTTATTTTTTTTTTTTCTTTGCACAATTTATTTAAGGTATCAGTTACATTTTACCGATGTAAAAAACAATAAAAATTGATCATAATTCTTCTTAGAATAACTTTAAAAATAATTACTTTTGAAACTTGTAAGTTTTAAGGTGTGTTAAGATATAACTTATCTATATATTTCATCTATTGGTATAATTATAGCATTTTAATTTTATTTATTAAGTTTTTAAATATCAGAGCTAATATTTCGTCGATAAAAGCCTTGTGTGCAGGATTACGCGCATACGTTACATCACATGAACTTAAACAATATTGTACATAAGAAAAAATACCTAAAAGGACGAAAAACACTACTGGAAAACTCCATTATTTTGAAAAAGAAATATATAATTATTGAAAAGAATTTTCACTAATTTCGACGTAATTATGCTTATAATAATAATAATAATAATGAAATTTTAGTGATAAAAAGCTAACTAATCGTCATACGTAAAAGTTGTTAAACTTTAAATCAAATTATGGCTAACCATCACGGGGAAATAATGACCTCAAGATTATGTGATACATTGATAAAAATTTGCTCGGAAATTTATATATATATAAGTACATATAATTAAAATATAAATTTGTTTTATTCGCTGCAATAGAGAGAGAAAAGAAAATTGTTAACATCTGTGAAAATTTACAAGTTTGAAAATTAATTATTTTTTTTATTATTTCAAATAAAGTTATAATTATTTTTTTTCTGATGTATTTTTTTTTCCTTTCAAAGGATACCATAGTTTTAAAGGAAATGACTTTATTGCGATACTTTAAGATTGCTATGCATATACTTAGTAGAAAAAATAAAAAATATATATATATTTACAAAATATGTTAATGAAACTTTAGGATTCAAAGGAAGAAGATTTTCATATCTTCGAGATTCAAGCCCACGCAATTACCGTGGGAGAATTAATCTAAATGTTTCATTCTTTACATAATTCGTAGGTTGTTTGACATTTGTATAGTATATAACTTATTTTACTATCAAAATATCAGTATATATATATATATATATATATATATTCTTTAAAAAAGTATGTCTTTCATTTTTTTTAATGTATAAATGTTAAGTCGTCATGTAATTTTAGAATTTTATAAGAACAACAAACGGACACAAAATTTAATATTTAAAAGTAATAATTCTATATAATAAATAATGTCTAATTACGATTAATAACATTATTGTTACTTTATTTTTTTTAGATTAGCATGACAAAAATTTTTAATTAATTTGTGCAGTAAATATAGAGCAATAATTATAAAGCTCAAAGCTCAAAGCCTCATAATTCTAAAGAATTTAAGTCAGAAAGCTAACAACTGTTTCAATCTTCATTTTTTTATATACAATTATATATATATATATATATATATATGAAAGTGTCATAGCTAACAGACAATTTTAATAGATATATTTTATAAATTTTGTAGCAGTTTCCTATGATTAAATAAAATTATTATTATTTTTTTTTTTTTAACTCGGGAAAAATAATATCGCCAAAAGAGTAACAAAATCTGGCACTTATGTAAAATTAGTCTGGTAAAAATCAGTCACCATCTTCATTATTTTAAAGTATAATTCCAAATTTAGCTTGCAAAACAAATTTGAATAATATTCATGTTCGATAACTTGTAACCAAATATAGGCTATTTTTTCAAAAAGAAAAAATTGTTATTTTTTCCATTCATTTTCTGATGCTTTTTCTAAAAAAAACGAAAACAAAAATATTTTAAACATAACCTTAAGTTAACAATCAACAAACGAAATTATGATGTTAGTGTTTTTTATAAATACTCTCTACTCTGCCACACACAACCTTTTGCATAGTGTTTTGTAAAAGTTTCTGATAATAAAACAATTTACCTAGCAATTGTTTTGTTTCAAATCTACTATCATTTATTTATTTATTTTCAGGCTATTAACACATAAATAAAATATATGTATTTTATAGTAATATGAGTACGTAAACTAATAGTTGAAGCATATGTGTAGAGCATATGTATGTAGCATATGTATGAATTTATGCTAATAATAATAAAGAAAAAAAAATATTTTTTTAGTATCAATAATTTCATGTATTTATATGCATTGCCTAAAGCTAAAAAATATAATAAACTTAATTTCAAATAGGAAGTATTAAAACATTATATGCTATTCGTTCCCTAAATTATTTAAAAAGATTATATGCAAATGCAATGATACGCATATGCGCATGCATGCATTCATATAAATTTTATATCTAAGAGAGATGTAAATTTTCCCATTGCTTTATTTTTTTTATATATAAAACTATTATATATTATAATTAAAACTATTTTATATTATATATAAAACTTTTATATTATATTTATCGTTTTTATATTACAAATTAATAAAAATTGAGACATTTATACAATTTGTCTTAAAAATACAAAGACTATTCTATTTTCAATTATTACTAAGTAGTGTCTAAAAATGTAATATAAAATATCACTTCCTTCGTCTTTTTTTTTTATTATTATTATTATTCTAAGTGCTTTAGACTAAATTGAAAACATCAGTCATAGATCTTTCGTAAATTGTTTGAAATTCTGCTTAATTTTTAATGTTTAACTCAAATTTTCTGATCATAGATTTTTCACTTAAAATACCCAAATTTAACATATATTTTAAGCATAGATTATTCAATTGTAATTTTCTTTTCATTACTTTAGACTTAAAGGAAAAGGAATGCTAAAAATAGAACTAAATTATAAAATAAATAATAAAATAATAAAATTCTAAAATTTACCATGATACTAGATATATTTCCTTTTAAAAAATTATTTTTGATGACGGTTTTTAAATCACGAAACTAAATAATTAAATTTTATGTAAATGTATAACATATAAATAATAGTGAAAACTTTTGCTTTTAAAAGTTATCATGAGGAGGATCTATTTTAATATTTTTATGGTAAAATTCAAAAGAATAAAATTAAGTAAAACGTGTCAGTGATTAAATGAATTTATTTCCTCATATACAAATCTTTGTGCCAATGCGATATTTAGTTTTAATTATTTATTTTATTTTATTTTATTTTATTTTATTTTTTCAACGAATTTAACATAGTATGAAAATTTAGATATTTTGTTTAATAGTTAACAATTTTAAACTCTTCTTGTTTAAATAAGTAACAAAAGCTATCTTACTCAGGTGAACACTGTGTTTGAAATAAGATGTATTTTAATCAATTTAATATCTGTGGATTGTACAACAACTTCTGTCTAACAATTTTATTGTAGCCAACTGATCTTGTTTCCAGATGATTAAATAACCTAACGCATCTTTTAAACATTTTTTTTAATCATGTAGAATTTTATATTTTTTAAATTTTTAAAATAATTGAAATTGCAGCAATTTTGCTTATAATTTAGTTCCTGTAATGACGGTAGTAAAGACCGCTATAATATCATATAAAAAACACGCCACTTCGAAACTTTTAAAAATTGTATTACGTATTGTAACTTCGGATAAGATTTCTGATATTTTGTTTCATTCATAAATTCCTATAAATTTAATATTATCATTGTCTTAAAAAAAAAAAAAAAAAAAAAAAAAAAAAAAAAAATTACCTCTATTTGCATTAACAAAGAAAACAAAAAGACCACCCAGAGTTTTATTTTTTATTTAAAAAAAACGAAAAAAACAAGAATCTAAATGGCTGTCGAATAATTGAAATTTATTTTTCTGGGAGAAAAAGCAGAATTCTAAACTTGTGCAGATGATAGCACTTTAAAATAATTCTTTTGTGATGGTCGAGAACTTGTTGAGGTAAGTACATATCTCAGCAAATTTATTCTGTTATATCGTGCGTTATGGCGAGAAATATTTTTTACGACTGAAACCCCTTTTAATTAATAAAACATCATTATTATCAGGATGTTAAATAAGAGCATTTCCTTGTACATTAGATTAAGAAAAAACTGAAAAAGGTGATGCACTTCAGTTTTTTTCTTAATAAATTCAATAAATGCAAGGCACACGATTTTTTTTTTCATCCTCGTTTTTTTCTTTTACCTTCTTTTACATGAGTATTTTTATGCACTTAGCTTATTGAATGTAAATCAAATGTTATAAAAGTAATTCAAAACTTGATCGTTAAAATATTGGAGTGAAACAGTTGCGGAAAATGCAATTTGAATATTAAACCTCGTAATTCATTGAAAATATTTAGAAAAGGAAGGCAGCACATATTTGTTTACATTTAAAAATATTCGTACATTGTTAATATATATATATATATATATATATATATATATATATATATATATATATATATATATATATACATATATCTACAGCATATCTATTATTTCAGTAGAATGATAATTGCTTATAAGAAAAAAAGTGTTATATTTATTTTACATATGTGCTTTTATGTATTTATTTCTATTTTATGTGTACATATTTGTGCAAATAAAAATATTATATTAAAATCCCCATTAAAAAGTACATTCAAAACTTTTGGAACCCCGATTTAAAATCATAATAATTATGTATATATATATATATAATTTAAAAAAATGTACAATTTTTAAATCTATGATACACAAGCTTTTGGTTTAAATTTAAAATACGAAATTTTCTGTTTTCTTTTCATATTGTTATTTATAAAATAATTTCCATGAAGAAGCGTACATATATTGTATTATATGTTTAAAATTTCTTAAGAGGATATTGACAGGCGTATTATATAATTTTTTATCTTTTATGTTTTATAATGTTCATTAATGCGTAAAAATAAATAAATAAATAAATAAAAATATTTTTCAACCATATTGTGTACACTATGCTACATAAGTTTAAAATGAGTGAATAAGAATATTACTTTATTTCTAAAACATAGATGTATTTTTCCTTTACTATAAAAAATAATGGATAAATTTAATTTTTTACTGTGCTTAAAAGTGGTATTGTTTTTAAAATATCATTCCGTTAAACCGCAACTGCTACTGTTATACCCTTAATTGTAAATAATAATGATATTAATAATAATAATAATAGTAATGTTATAGTCAAGTAAACTGTTGGCAACGATACTTAAAGATTGTGTTCGAATGCTGTATGAGAAATGCTTAACAACAATTTTATGTAACAGAAATATACAGAGAATATGCGGGCACAACAGAATTTTTCCATCGTGCACGCCGTAAAAATTATCTCTTTAAATAAACGTTTCTAGTTCTTTCAAACAGGATTGAACCGGAGCTCAACGCGTTGTAGGCGACGATGTTACCTTTCATCCACAGAAGCGCCGTTTAATCTTCTCAGTCCTGATTTTCATACCCATGTTCCGCATGCAAAGTTGAAAACATATGTAACCACCATATTAAATATGTACCAATGTTCACAGGTTTAGTCTAGTTACAGAAAACATTTTTATTTATTTATTTATTTATTTATATATATATATATATATATGCGTGTGATGCGTGTGTGTGTGTGTACATAATTTCAAGTAATTCACAAATATTCGAATAGACTTTCTTTTAATTTTAAAATTTAGCAACAAATAAATCCTCTCTTGACAATATAAAAAGGATATTACTATATATAACATTAGTAATATTTTTCATACAGAAAAATCAATTAATGTTTATATTATATACAATTTACGCATAAAAAATATTATGTGTAAATATATGTTATGCATTTTTTTTAGTGCAAATATAGTTTATTTTATTAAATAAGTAATGAACTTTGTAATTTATGAAAAAAGTATTCATACGGAATATTGAAGTATGATAAAATTGAATAAGTCATAATGTAATTATCATTGTTGACTTTATGTGTATTCTATGTAATATTAAAAAAAAAAGAACTATTCTAAAGCATTCATCCATGATGCTGTTTTTATATAGATACACCGTTTCATTCTTAAAGATTATTATTTCAAATTCATTAATAATTTCATAAAATTTCTAACAATTATATATATATATATAAAAGAAAGAAAGAAAATAAAATGATTTATTTTAAAGAAAATAATTCATACCATTTAAGTATTTTCATTATTTAAAGATAAATGTTCAAATATTTTATTATGAAGAACAAATATATGATAAATATATGAAATTGTTTAATAACGCAGATTTGTATTTTGTATTTTTTTTTTTTTATTTATATATTCATTTTTATCAATTTAAACGACTTTTTAAAACAATTAAAACATTAATTTACATGAACTTTATGAACACTAATAAATTAAATTAACTCATTTATTTAAGCAAAATTGGTATTGTTTTAAATAAAAGAAACTGACACACATATTATCAACAATTGTCTTTTAAACTAGACGCTTGAATAAATAATCAATAGTATCTAAAACTGCAAATGGGCTATTTATAAATAAAAATAATATAATATTTTTGTCACTACATTTTATATCCTTTGACATTTTAATAATTTGCGTGCTAGAGTAATTTCATAAAATATAAATTTTTTAATCCATGAAAGGTTATCCATATACCTGATTTTACTTTATTTTATTTTATTTTTTTTAATATTTTACAATAAAATAACAAAATTATACTTTTCTTTCCTGTAAATCCAAATAGAAATTAAGTTGAGTTTTGGTATTTTTGGGTTATGGAAAAAATAGCATTTGAAATTGAACCGAAATATTTACTGGTTACTTTTTTAATTCACGGGTTTGCTTAGAAATTCATATAAAGATTTTATTAACAGTATAACATATTTTTGAATTATATATATATACTATATTCGTAAAAAATTTTCTAAAATGTAGAAATAACGTATTGCTCTTTGGCAATTTGATTTATAACTGTTTAAGTATTATAAATATTCTGTATCATTTTAATGTATATGTTCATATAATTAAATTACCTATATAATATCGATTTTGATGATTTTTTTTTCTATTAAATTTTAAAATATATTTTGAAGTAATATTACAATTAATAATAATAGTGTTCCCGTCTTTAAGATTGTAATTATTTTGTTATTCATATAAACATCTACTTTTTTCTAATGTAAGGTGTTTTCTTTGTCATAAATGAAACATCAAGCAAAAAATGTATGTGGTAATAAGTAGTTCTGTGTTAAAAGCTTTGATAAAAATTTTGTTGAATTAATAAAATTTTTCAATATTTATTAGCTATTGTGACATCAGATTTTCTTTTGAAAATTCCGGTATATGAATTTAATAATTCACATTCAGCTGCGCACATTGTTTAATTTTCTTTATTTTTTAACACCAGTATAACAGTTATCTTCAAAATTTTAATTGTTAAACATTAGTCGCTAAATAATGCCAAATATTTCTTCTAAAATAATTATAAATTTGTTATAAATATATTTTTTCTTTGAATATATTATTAATAATAATTACAAAATCCAGAATACGTGATTTGTTCCTCATGCAATTACTATAATATAAATATAAATATAAATTCTGATGGTTATAAATATTATTATGTGATTTTTCCTTTTACAGACTGTTTTGCAAAAATTACACTAAATTAAAAAATGCATGAAATTAAAAACGTTGTCAACGATTGATGTAAAACAATGCGTTTCTTATATTTTTTATGGTTCTTCTACATTTTAATTATACTTTAGAAACTGTTGTTCCCGACACAACCAAAACAATATGATTTTCCGCGTAACATCCTCGTGTAATCACTATTTTATTTAGAAGGTATATATATTACTTTTTAGAAGTGTATTAGAAAAGTCTTGCAAATATGCATCATATAGGTAGGGTAAAATAAATTATATAAGCTACCTTTTTTTTTTCTTAATTTATATATCAAAGAAAACCAATTCCATTTACTAGATTTTCTAAGTATTTTTGTATACAATAGAGATTCAATCTTGACCAGGGTTTAATTTTCATTAATTAAAATGTTGTTGATATGCAATGTTGCGAAGAGGTATACTCGTGAACAATTGATTTTTACTAATATTTTCTTTGAGCGTAAAATGTTCATTTTGATTCAAATTATTCATTTTCATTAGTTTTATCTGTTTTATACCATTTCTTGACATTCTTTCAGTTATCAAACCTGTTTTTTAATTATTCCATGTATAGTTCTATACATACATACACACATATGTATGTAATATCAGAGTAAATTATTTTCAGAATGTAATTTTTTTCAAATCACACTCTTTTTCGGCGATTCATTTGGTTTCTGCAGCTAAACCAGAGGCTTTCATGCCACCAGTATGCTGTACCGATAGTTGGCATAAATAAATTTTATCGATTTTTACTTATTTTATTTTTAAAATGAAATATCTTTTTATTGTATTGTCAGATCAAAACCTTTATAGAATACATCTGTTTTTAAATCATAATTTTTTTGGTCGATTTGTCCAATTCAATTTTTCAGATCTGCTAGTAGCTCGTATGTACTTTTCTGGAAGATGGCGATTGGGAAAGGGCCAGTTCAAATTCAGGATACACTCTTCGACTTATACGATTGAATTTTTTTTTTCACACTGTCGCATGGATTCGGAATGGAGTTCGTTAGGAAGACCTTCAAAGAAGGTATAACTCCAAAGCCTAGTCCTTATAGTTTTCAAACAGCCTTCAACCCAACGCCATCACCATCAATTCGACTGTCCATATTTCCTTTTCTTCTTTTTTGTGTCATTTAAATTGATGTATATCTTTATTTACAGACTATTTCTAATTTACATTAAAAACAAAAATCAAATTACTAAATACGAAATAACCATTAAAATATCTTACTATTTCACTATTACTTTTTTCCATATTAATTTTTTTTTTTGATGTTCATAATAAATTTCAAATGCAGGACACTTTTTAAAAAAAACAATGCATTTTACTTACAAGATAGCGTAAAGATAAATAATTAATGAAATATGTCTCTATATAATACAATACTCAATGTCTTTATATATTACAATATAAAAAATGGCATTTTTTGACAGTGTCTGATGAACCGTTATTTTCTGTTTCTCCTTTATTTGATTAAAAAAGGTATATAAAAGATATTTATATAATAAGGTTTTATTTTAAAGAAACGTCTTGGAGATAAATACATATCATTGTATACTTATTGCCATTAAATAAATTAAATGTGCTATATAACACAATAGTTAATGTCTTTATATATTGCAATATAAAAATGGCATTTTCCCCATTGTCTGATGAAACTTTTTGTTTGTTCCTCCCTTATTTGATTAAAAAAGAACAATTCCATAAAATTTATTTAGTAATCCTTTATTTTAAGAAAAACGTCTCGAAGATAAATATTTATTACTGTTTTTTTTATTGCAATTAAGTAAATAAATGCATTGTTGCTTGATAAATTGTAGTAACATTTTAAATAATGTGCATAAGTTAATGCAATACCAAAAAGCGACTTCAACTTTTAAAATTTAATTAGAAAATCTCCTATTCCTTTTGTTGCTAATTCAAAGTAAACATTTTCTTTAAGTATTCTAAAACAAAATTTATTTTCAAATAAATTCATTATTGTCAATTAGAACTGAATTAACAATTTGAATTTGTTTTGTATTAAATGTACTCTGTGATAAACTTCCAAAATTTTCAATATTGTTGTATAATTTAGAAAAACATAATATCAACTTCAAAGAAAATTAAAAGAAAATTAAAAGTAAATTTCATATTTTAATTTTGATTTAACGCCAACTTTTTTTTTTCATATATCAGATTAGAAACTTTTGATTAAATAATTGTAATTTTTTTTTTTTTTAGCTATTTGTTAATATATACCTTTTCTCTGCCGCTATGACGCTTAATTTCTTATTTTTAAAAATAATACATTATGTTTCACAGAAATCTAAATTGGATTATTATGTGTATTATTAAAGTACAATATTTAAAGTCTCTTCGTGCACTGTAAAGTATGCCAAAGGCTTAATGAAACAAGTAGTTGATACACAAATAATTAACGACAACGGAAAAAAAAATAATAAAGAAGAAAAAATAAAGTAAAGAAAAATACGTCTGTATAAATAAATAAATAAATATATATATATATATATATATAATGTAAAAAGAAGAGTAAAGAATCCAATCCTGTTAATGAGGCCGATAAAGAAAGAGTCTTTATTTCTGGTTTCCGTGTAGTTATGGCATTCAGTTGGAAAATGGCATGTACCGTATAGTTGCAGTGGCATCGCCGAAAGCATACAATACAATGGCTTCGAAAATAAGGCAAAAAAAAAAGTGAAAATTTTGCTTATTTAATGGGATAATTATAAATATCTGGCGAAAACTTCTTGCGCTTAAGTATTTGGAAGACAATAGTGAAAATGTCTTGGTCAGCAACATCTTAAATGTAGGAAATTAATATCGATTGAAATTACATTTTAATCCAATTCAAAACCGAGTTTTCATAACAATTTCTGAAAAAAAAAAAAAAAAAAAAAAAAAAGAAAGATAAAAAGAAACAAAAGAAATGACAGCGTATCAATCTACTTTAATTATTTTATCTACGGATTCACTTTTATAGAACATTTCATCAAAAACCCTAATTAAATATGAAGATAACGTATATAAATTAACTTTTATTCATTTTGAGATATCAATAATCAAATTACTAAACACATACTTTAAACTATAAAGTTCTCAAACATTGAGACAACATTTAAAATAAATTTTCAAATACTTTAGCATATTCTAAGATTAAGAATCTTAGTTTCCTGTTTTCCGAAATTTTATAGCGTTTTCAAAGGTAATCATTTAGCATAATCATTGATATATCCATATAACTGAATATGTATATGTGTGTAGACTTATAATGCATATATTTATACATATATAGTCTATTAAAAATACAGATGTTTCAGAAAAATATTTAGAAAATCTGAATCAATAAGGTTAATTTTAATTATATGAAATTAAAAGCTAACATAATCACATCTCAAAAATGTTCGTTTATAAATGTAAGAAAAAAAAAAAAAAGAAATTGTTTATCACCCAAATGCAAAGCTCTTGTTTAAGCACATTATTTTCGGAAATATATGTGCAAAAATTTTGAAAAATATTTCTTTTGAAAATTAATTTGTAAGTTATATCTATTTTTCATTCAACAAAAGAATTTACGTATATTATTAAATAAAACGCGTGATATAATCTTTAAAATAACTTTTCTTTACAACCACTCTGTACCATTAGAATCTTTTTGGTTATCAAAATATGAATCAATAGTTTAATTTAATTAACCACGCATTTCAACAATTTAATCCTTCGTTTAATATAAACGATCAAACTGCTGTGTAATGAATATTTTTATATGATTCAAGCTTTACCTTGCAGCTGTTATTCAGTTTCATTTTTCAGCATAATAGAATACTAAATCAAAATACATGAATATATAAAAATCTTTATATTTTTAAGAGAAATCCAGAATAAATTTGCTAACGGTACACAGGGAATAGATTTCTGAGTAATTTATACAGTTATTAGAAAGTATGAAAATATAATGCATTTGTGAAATACAGATAAATTTAGACTTCAATATTTAAAAATTGTTTTTAAGAAATTTTACTTTAAATTTTGCAGAAATATTGTTTTAGATGGTAGTTTCAAACCAAAATGCAGTATATTGAACAGTTAAGTTTCTATTATGAGAAGTCTAATACCCAAACATGCATGTTTGCTGAACATTTCTTTAATGTTGCCTTATTTTTTGTTTTATTTATTATTTTAATAATCACTTCGTAATAAAACTTTGAGAAACTTAATAACTAACCAGCTAAATCATTTTCACAAATAATAATTTAATCAGAATTATTAAAAGTAAACATATATATATAAATTTAATTTAATTATGATATATGAGAAATGACAGTGAATGATGATATTAGGAAAATACATTTGATAAACAAGAAAAAAAAATGTTAAATTTAATATGGAAATTATTCAAGCTAAGAATTCAATATAAACTGTATTATCCTCATCAGCAGAAGGGAATAAAGCAATCCAAAGAATTTATGCAATCCAAACTGGTTTCAGAAGATACGGTATAAGATCTCAATTATTCTTTTGTTATTCCTAATTCCACTGTCATTTTTCATATATCATAATTAAATTAAATTTATCTTTTTGTGTAGAAATTTAGAATTGTTTCAAGCGCCTATTATATACACAATCAATTTATCAATGTTTATAACTGAATGCATATATATATATATATATATATATATATAACTGCCAATGCTACCCATCAAAAGCCTGTATATGTATAATATACTATAATTTTTGATAAATGAATATTGTCAGAGTAAGCAATTAAATGAAAGTCATAACCCATACAGCAGAGAATGTTTCAGTTATGTTACAAAAAGCTTATAATCTTTCAAAAACTTAACACATTTAAGTATGCTCTCAGATACCTTTCTGAAACATTCGCTCTTTTCCTTTTCTATCTGTGAAGTGATTGTAACTTTTCTGTTACGTATTTGATTTTTTGTCACGATCGCGAACATTTCTACGTTTTTGTAATTAATCGGAAATCAATCCGAACGTTTTTAAACGTTCCTGAATTGCTTATAATCTTTCAATGTTATATGATTGTTACGTTTCTGGAACATTTTGTTCTGTTAGGGAATGAGTATAATCTAAAATGTCTTTAAATTGTTAAAATTGAAAAAAATAAAAAATAAAAATCAACCATTAGCTATAAGTAATTTTGAAAATTTATCATTCTTACTTTTTTCACAACTTTAATTACTCTAGAAATGTAGCTAAAGCGTTTAAAAAAATCATAAAGTGTATATTCAGAAAAATGTTCCGCATTACATCCTTAAATTGATATTTATAGAACGTGATAAAAGCCGTATTTTCCACCTGCTATTTTATAGAAAGTAAAACTACTGAATACGCCACGTGATACATTATCATTGAAATATCTCATCATGATACTCTTTCATCCCATGAGAAATATAAAAATCCATGATTTTTTGAAGAGAAAATGCTTTTTTAGAAATAATGTTTGTTTTTGTACTGTATTTAAAAAACTAGAATGTTATGACCATACAAAAAAAATAAAATATGTATTATAAACATAAGCTGAATGTACTATCATATATTATCTAATCATCTTATAAAGATTAGCTATTATTATATGAATTATTTTATAAAAAAATTTTTGCATAATACTAGGGGGCTGGCTCCCTTCCTTGATCCTTCCGCTCACCAACCCCGATAGAGTCTTCACAACTCCCCTTCCAGATTCGCTTCGCTCATTAATACCTGCGGGACTCTGCTCGCTTACTCGGAGCTTTGCTTTTCATTGAATGGAGATATTATTAATATGTAACAAAATACAAAATCAGAACAACATTATAGAAATACCTATATTTGGTAGTACATAGAAATACACAAGATTTAATATTATATTGTTTACAATATGTTAAAAATCTGTTTTAACGTTCATCAATTTCATAACAATTTAACGCTATTTTGGGCGGAAACATATGCTAGACTGTTACACGTAAAATAATAAACAACGACGTCAGTAACTTCTTCTTCTTCTTAGTCTTTTATTTTATTTTATTATATTTTTAAAAGAAAGAAGATTGTAATGTCTAAACCACTTAGAGTTACTACAGCTCTAATATATGACGCGCTTGGAGACTTTTGAATTTTTGTCACTATAATTTTTATTATTATTATTGCATCATTTTATAATTTATATATATATATATATATATATATATATATATATATATATATATATATATATATATATATATATATATATATATATATATATATTAGATCATTGCAATGCTTCCAAAGACGAGAGCTTCTATCGCCGTGGTATACATTTGTTACCCGAAAAATGAGCAAATGTTGTAGAAAGTAATGGAGAGTATTTTGATTAAAAATTGTCATTTGATTTGATGTATTTTTTTTTAAATGAAGCGATAAAAACCGCACGATATATATATATATATATTCAGGGCATGTATATAGTTGCAATGGCTATCGTGGTAGCGAAAATAAATTCTTGGCGAAAAACGTTCAAGCTACGTTATCTCTCAATTTTAAAAATCGTTAAATTAGTCATACTATAGATGTTCCCATTTCGCCAATCGTTTAAATTTGTTTTGGTTTAAAAATTTGTTGTCTGTTAAATTTCATTTTTAAAATTTCTGGGCTTAACTTAAAACTCTATAGCAGTAGTTGTTTAACATTATCATGATATTCAGTACTAAGTCTTTTTCGCCTGATGTTAAAAGAAAGTTAATGAAATATAAACTAATTTTCATTTCATCTGTATTAAAATTTTGCTTAATATTTTTAGTTTATTTTTTATTTATTTTATTTATTTTTTAATGTTACCAATGCTCGAAATATTTTTATCCTTCTTTAAACCTTTACCGTTCACTACTTAATTTATTTTAAAAATTACTAAACTAATATTAAAAATGGCTTTTAGACACATAGCTGATCATAAATATTTAAAAAATAAAAAAATAGCATTGTTCCTTTTCGAGAGATTTTCTGTTTGAAACATCTATAAGTAAACCTAATTAAATTCACATAATATTTAATTTAATAAATAAATCACTTTATAAGTAAACATTATCGGCAACAAAAACTCGTAAAAGTTGTATATATCCCAACATTTCAATTTATTCCGGAGTATTTTAACCTTTTGCAGCGCAAGGTAATTCAGATATTTTAAATTACACTGCCACCGGAATTTACGAATATAATTGAAATACAAGAAATTTTAAATTTTCAGGTTAAAAAAAGGGCCTTTTCTGCTATGTTATAAATGTAAATATTTGCTAAAAAATTTCCGGGATGAGTTTTTGCACTTGAGAATTAAAATTAGGTGTTCCATCAGCGGGAACACTGCGACTGAAATGGTTAAACTATCTCGAAGCTGAAATTTTTCAATTTATTTTTCTTTCTTTTATTTTGTAAAAGTAGGGGAATAAACATAAGTATGGACGATAAATAACAATTTTAAATTAACTATTTTATTCAAAATATCTAAGATAACGCTTTTATTTATTTGCAAACGATGTTTTTTTTTAATTTATTATTTTTTTATAGCAATGGTAACATTTATTTATTTATTTTTTCTACACCATTGATCAAATTTTAATTTTCCTGGAGAAAATCACGGCAGAGACAGAGAAAAATGAACTTAATAAGGGAGATTATTTGCAAGTTGACAAACAGAGTACCATTGTAAGCGCGAGTCGTATAATTGGTAACTTCTTTAATAAAGGCGATATAAATTTTTAATTGAGAGAAATGAATACCTTGGAGTATTCGGAACGAATTGATAACTCTTATAAGGCTGAGGAGACTCTCGTTCGCGAAAAGATGCGGTCGCAGACAAAAAAAAAAAAAAAAAAAAAAAAAAACGCTAGAGTCACTATTTTTTTTTTTTTTTTTTTTTTTTTTTTTAAACAATAGATAGATATATTGAATTTTTATTAAATTTTCCTATTAAAACACATACTTAAAAAGGACTTTTTTTTATATATTTACAATTTTAGAGGAAAAAATATTGCTTGTATAAATATAAATGCTCACAAATATATATGTTAAATTCTTATTAATATATTTTAGTTATACTGTTAGCTTTGAAGATGTCGTAACTTTTTATATGCTAATAGTTTTATGATGTGTACATATATATTAGTAAAATCAAATAATAAAATTTTATATATTTTCTATATTTTGTTTTGTAACTCCTTTTTGCAACTATATCTTACTTATAGAAGATATCGTTTGAGAGAGAATCCAGTATCTATGTAGATTTCTTGTTTATCCCCAAAACAAACGAGTAATATCTATTTCACGGCAGAATAAGTTATAAGAAAGAATAAACGTGTAGCTAGCGTGTAATTATTTCTTTAACAAAAAATTTAAACTATCAAATGCTATAGCAAAGTGCTTTTTATGTCTATTCAAATTCCTTTATTACAATAAGATTGCAAGTTCAAATGACGAAAATTAATAAAGCGTGTACATTGTGTTTAGTACTGTACACATTTTAGTGCAGAAGTTTTTAATAAAAAAAACATAAAAAAAAAAAAAAATCTTATGAAATGTAACTGATAACGAAATAAAATAAATTTTATATGTCAAACTTTACAAATATAAATAATGATAAAAATCTCACAATAAAGTAACCTTACAACCAAATAATACATAAAGAAGCAAAGTTGCCTAAAAAACAGCAATCAGCACTTTTTAAAATATTTTGAGTACTTTTAGTATACTTTGAATTGTAAGTTATATAATCTTGATTTCAAAATATTTTGCAGATGCATTGGCTTCGTTTTAAATAACTGGACGTTCTTTCATCGATTGGAAGCAATAAATAAAGAAAAAACAAAATATTTGTATAAAAAAATAGAACTAAACAAATACATCTACACATAAAATAAATAAATAAAAAAAATCTAATAAATATTCTCAAGCTCATGCTGGAGAGTAATTTTGAAAACTCTGTTATTAAAGAGTGTGAAAAAAAAATATATATTTAGTAAGATAATTAACAATAATATCAATCGTCTTTTGAAAGAGTGTAGAATTTCATTCCTTTCGTGTTCCATTCACTTTTCTTAGTTTAATTACTTATTTCTTAATTATAAAATATGAAATTTTCTCATATAATTTCGTGATAAATAATGTCTTTTTCCCAAAGCAAGCGATAAGTAACGCCTCTCCTTTTGCATTGCTAAGGTATAATTAATGATTAGGTAATGAATAAAATTCTCATTAAATTCAGCAGTAATTATAAAGTAAAATTAAATTATGCTCTATTCATCAAGTTTTTCTTTTTCTTTTTTTTTCATCGACAAAACAGGTTTTTAAATTATTTTTTTTATGTAACTTCATGATTTATGAGAAAATAAACAAAAGGTATTTATATTAATTTCTAGAAGTACATAATAATAAATTGTAAACGTCGCATTTTTTCTTTCTTTCTTTCTTTCTTTTTTTTTTTTTATTATTATTTCTAAAAAAGATATTGTCGCTCCTTCTTACATTTTTTTTTTTTTTTAAGGGTGTATTTTACATGATTAACAGAATCTCAATTTATTTGAAGAAACTATTTTTATACACACATAACTGCTTTTTATATATGTATCTTGAGTGTATTTTATAAATTATATTACTTTATTTTGTTAAATTAATTGAAATGTATAATCACTATGAACACTCCATAAACTTACTCGTAAATTAAGCTCATCTTCATAATTTTGAGTGTAATTTTGTCATAAAATAAAAACGAAATATATGCAATTAAATTAAAATAAGATTCTATAAATATGATTAATATGTTCACTCATGTAAAGTCAGCGAGTTATAACCAATACATAAAAGGAATATAGAAATGTATTTAATTTAACTGACCAACGTTTATTTGTAAATGAACATTTTGATTCATATTTCATATAATTTTTACTCTTTTCAGTCTGTATAAAAAGATGTTATTGGATTCGTGAAAATTTCAACCTCGAGTTTTCGATGAATTCACACATTTTGGGATGACCTGAACACGATTTTACCACTTTTAGAAAATGTCTTTCTGTCTGTTCATCGCTCTCTGTCTCTCTCTTTCTCTCACTGGTTGTGCGTATGTGTGTGTGTCATAAACTTTGTGGACACGCAACTCACAAACCAATGAACGAACAAAACAAATTACAACAAGATTGGGGTACGATTCCGAATGATAATGTTAAGAAAAAACTTTTATTTATTAGTTTAAAAAAAAAATGTTTAAGTTAAGCATATTTTTAATATGTACGATAAAGTATAAATTTTCACAAGGTATTCATAAATAACAAATACAAGAAAAAGGAAATTTTACAGAAATATTGAACAAAAACTAAGATGCATTCCCTCAATTGACATTATAGTCAATATTTATTTATTTATTTATTTATTGAATTACTCTGTGTGTACTTTTTAATACATTTTTGCTTATATTATTAATAAATTTTTAAGTTTCACGTGAAATTCAGCTATCACAATTCTAAAAACGAAGACCACATTTTATTTTTATTTATTTATTTATTGTAAAAGCAACTAATTAAAAAAAAACATAATTTTCTAATGCCTCCGAACACACGAACAATTATATTAAAACCAGCTTAGAACAATCGTAATTTTCGAATATATGAATAACTAGCAGACTTGTACGATTCTTTCTTTGTAGTGTCTAGGAGTCGCAATAACGATCATTTACGGTATTTATTGTTTCAAAAAGACAACATAGGTCATGATTCAGTGGTTCAAAAATATGACGTAGCAGAGAAATATGTACATCATTTTATACATTTTTTTTTTTTTTAAATTATTATTGCATGTATCAAAGATTTTATGCAAAAAATGTCCGACAGTTATTTTAAAGTAAAGGTCTAAGTGTGTTTCTGTTTTGTTATTACTCATAGTCTTAAAGTTATAAAAATTCGTTTTCAATATTTATTTTAGATGTATGGAATTATCTAAGACAATATTAAACAATTTTATATGCTGGAATTCTGTTGTTGAAAAATGAAATACGAATGAAACCCGAAATTTTAAAAATATACAATATTAGTTTCAGGTCGGAGAAGCCAAATAACGTCCTTCATCATAACATCCGTGTGACTCCAAGTAGTGTTTCTGTGTGACTCCAAATAGCACAAATACAAATAATTGACGATCGGTTATTAACTTAATAACGGTGCTTACCAAACTAGAAAAGGCTGTTTCAAATCACCAGTAGTGTGGCGTATAAAACCACTCAACTCAACCCAAACTAGAAAATTCAACGAAGATTATTTTAGATACGTTAATATCTCTATCTAAAATGTTTTTCGCCTATTTCTTTTACAAATATCAAAACATAATTGTATATACATTTTAAATAAAAAATAGAAAATAAATAAATATAAACGACAAATTTACCGTCCCTTTGTGTTATTTCTACGACGTTTGTTGATGATTTAGCAACAATTGTCGATCTGTCGATATGCTAACGTGATCATTAGAAGAAATTGTGAGACTGGGAAGTATCATTTCCTTTTTACAATAAACGAGCAACAACCATATTAATATTTGTATTTAAATATTATAAACTTTGTATTTAAATATTTGTGTTTATTTTATTGTATGATTATTATGATTATTATGATTATTATTATTTTTAAATATTTGTGTTTTTTATATATAATTTAAGGATTAGCAATTAAAGAAAAAAAAAAGTTCGGATGGGTGAATTTTTGAATATCGTTTCTGAAACTTCACCTTTGATGTAAAAGAAATAGTCTTGTAAATTACATATCTATATCTGAAATATTTTCGTTAGGTTCAAATATTTTCGTAAATTATTGTTATTTATATTTTGCCCGTATAATATTTTTTTTAAAATCCAATGTTATTTTAAAACGCAGTTTGAAGGATTACATTACATAAATTCCATGTAACATCTTGGATATTTATATAT
Organism: Salticus scenicus; assembly: GCA_963930645.1. Lineage (NCBI taxonomy): Eukaryota > Metazoa > Arthropoda > Arachnida > Araneae > Salticidae > Salticus > Salticus scenicus. The sequence continues at coordinate 91,682,926 of OZ005654.1, forward strand.
AATTATATACAGTAGGTAACAAAAATGTCCGAACACTAGAAAAAATTCCTATGTAAATATATATATATATATATATATATATATATATACCCTTCATACGGTTTTGTTAAATAAATCCTTGTCGAATCCTGTTCTTAGTCAGTCTAAGAACACGATTCGATAAGGATTTGTTTAACAAAACCGTATGAAGTGTACTTTTTTTTACATAGAAATTTTTGCTAGTGTTCGGACACTTTTGTTATCGACAGTATATATAATATTTGAATCATCAATTAATATTTTTTTTAAACATAATAGTAATTACATATCCTAATAGCAATTTTAAATACTACCTATAAAATCACATTATTCGTAATTAAGTTAAAATTAGCGTTTTGTTCTCTTCATATTAAATTGTGATGTTTTAAATTTGATATTTAATATTTAATATAGGGATTTATGTATTAACTTTAAAAAATTATATTCAGTAAATATGGTTTGATGATATTCGTACGATATCATCATCGTATGATATTCGTACTTTTCATTTTATCTTTTAATAAAAAAATTAATAAATAAGCATTTTATAAAACTCTTGTCATTTTATAATTAGTTAAAATTCATTTAATACTAAAAATATTTTATATTATCAGTATTGTTTAGATAAAACGCATATTATTTTAAAAAGCAAATATTTTATCCCATATTTATTTTTTTCTTTTCATTAGAAGCTATACCTCCAAAATATAATTGGAAATCAAATTATATTTCGTTGCATCTTTGCACAAATTTTCTTAAAGAGGAATGTCGCTATACATAAAATTTTATTTTAAACTCAGAATTAATGCCATAGTTCATTTTTCTACTTACTACCGCAAACTTACGTTAATGAACCATAATTGTGTTTATTTAAGCCTCCAGTTTTTCCTCCCTCCATCCAAAGAGTGCCAATTAAAACTACTTTAAACACTTTAGAGAATCTTTATTCACAACTTATTTGAGACAGCGGTTTTAATTGAATATAAAATGCAACCTACTTTTCCTGAATGTGTTTTGGAAGTCATAAATAGAATATAACTTTAAAGTCTTTGTATGCTTTACAATTAGTTCAGAGAATTTTAAGTATCAAATATTATGTAAAGTCATCTTAGGCATCTAGCGAGTTTTAATGGCTAACTCGTGCAGAAAGTAGAGTAATACTAATAAAAAGATGGAACCGCAATGGAAATTTACATTCATATTTCTTAAAACGAATGCTTCATTTTCTTGTACGCATGGAAATATTATGGGATGCAACGTTTTTATTTTAGAAGAAAAAATAAAATTTTCTCCATAAATTAATTAAGAGATTACACCAGAATATGTTTTTAGTAAAATTGTATATATGTTATATACGATTTCTTTTAACTTACACGCTAAATGTTACAGTAGTTTTATATGTATTATATAAAATTTCTTTTAACTTACTCGCTAAATGTTACACTAGGTTTATTATTCATAAAAAAGAAGTTTTTTTTTTTTTAAATCAAAATTTATGCTGATTACATTGTACTGTTCAATTATTTAGTTGAATTTCAATCTGTCAAAAAGTTTTGGCTGAAAAACAATGGATGTTGCATATTTATTTGTAATATCATAGGTGTAAATGAGAATATTGGTTTGATTCATTTTAAGATCCGGAATACACGAAATACTGGATGTTAATTAAATGCAGAATTTTGATTAATGTTTAGATCTATCATGTTCATTCAGATTCAAGTATTTACGTACTAAGTACAGGGAAAATCTAATATTTCATATATTCTACATTAACATCCTGAAAGAGGAGATCCAAATACAAACGTTCTCTCAATCATTGCTTACGTTTGGAGCACATTTTCATATTAACATCATTATCATTTTACATACACATATAAACTATTATCAAATTAATTTACAATTTCTTTAATTATTTATCTATTTAAAATATTATTATAAACTTATTTTTTATACGAAAATATTTCTTCTCCAATATATTTTTATTTTCAATGAGAGCAATTTCTAAATATATGTAAATATATGTATATTGTTTTGAATTAAATATATGTAAATGTAAATAAAGATACCTTTTTCATCATCTAGCTAAAATATGTAATTCAAATGCAAAAAACCATTATTTATACGTGAAAAAATAATTACACAATAACAAAACTATTTTTACCGTTGATGAAAGCTTTACATATATATATATATATATATATATATATATATATATAATTTATTTATTGAGCCGAAATTACGTGACGTACCAGTAACATAATAATTCATATTCTAAGTATTTTAAACACATTGTATTGCATGCATTGAAGATATAAACTGAATCCATTTGCACTATAAAGGGGAAAATTATCGTATAGGTATTAACTCTTTCGTTTTTTGTGGGAAAAATTCTATAATTAATTTCAATTTACTTAATCACATAAATTAATATTATAGATTTCTCTTACAATCAATCTATGCTATATGCTATATGCTATGATAAATTTAATTTATACATCAGAAATGTTGGTAGTTACGCTAACATATAGCATAGCTGTCAAGTGCACCGTATTTTTAATACCGGTATATATATGTATATTTAAATAAATATTTATATATGATATGCAAATAAAATAAAAGTTTAAAGATTAAAGAAAGCAACAGGGGAATTACAAACCAATGCTCAAAATCGCTGGAAAAGAAAATTCAAAACTTAAATATAGGAATGAATTATTAAATGAAATAAAACTTTGGGGTTTTGTTTCATTTTATTCATTTGTTAATTTATTCATATATATATATATATATATATATATATATATATATATATATATATATATATATATATATATATATATATGTGTAATAGGTATTTGCAGCATTTTTCTATGTGTAAATGCAATGCAAAATTCTATAAACATATACCTGTATCTAAAGTACGGTGCACATGGCAGCTACGTTTATAATGTAAATTATGACGACATACTTTTAATAAGAGGACGAATTACCTATTTCATTGATAGTTAAATCATATGTCATTCTAGTAATATATATATATATATATATATATATATATATATATATATATATATATATACATATATACCTATATTGTTAAATTCCTTTTTCATAAAAAAAAAAAAAAAAAAAAAAAAAAAAGTTACAACAGTTAATTTTTATTTTTCAGAAATTCTTCCATTAAGTACTATTTTATTTTTGCTAACAGTGAGTCAAGCTGAAAGTCTTATGTGATATTTCAGTTTAGCGCGTAAGAGTATTTACTGACATATATGATCACATATAACTATATGACTATATATGATCACTTTCCATATAGAAAACTTTCTGTATAGGACATATCAAGAATACCTTGTGAATACCAGGTCTTCAGGATGTTCAATAGAGATCTGTTTTCTTTGGTAAGTATACAGCGCCCAAAAGTATATTTATATGAATATTGGGATGAGATATTACAATCAGAATGTTGCATAATGTTTGATGATATTTGGTGGTCATAAAACATTCTAACTCTAGTAAGAAATTCATTTGTTTCACTAGATTTTTTTCCTGCGCGCAGAATATAATTCAATGAATACGTCTATTTCTTGTACTTTGTTTTGATAGTTTAAGTATCACTAGAGATTTTTCATCATTTTTTATAAGTGCATTTTTGAACAAGCAATTATTAGTGCATTAAATCATACATTTTTTTATTGTTTATTTATTTATTTATTTATTTTTTGTTAATACTTTCCTTTATAAATTTCACGAGTAAAATATATTAAATATTTTTTTCTTAAAATTACAGTTTATAAATATAAAATAAACAAATATTTAATATATACAAAATAATAATAATAAGAAGAAGAAGAAATTACATTCTGTAGATAAAAGCACTTAATATTTAACAATAATTCTTATTTTCAATAAATGCAACATAGCTGCCACTTTTACAGATTTTAAATGCCACTTTATCCGAAAATTTATATTCGTATTATTTTAACACAGAAAATTTTTGTTTAAAGTTAAAGCAAAACTTACTGTTGAAATTTATTGGTCTGTACTTTTTCTAAAACTGGCATTCCTGATCTACAGGAATTTTGATATCCATTATTACTTAATACGGATTTGTGCCTTTATTTATGAAAATTTACGGCGTATCGATATTGGATATACTTTATTGTACTTTATTGTTTAGTATTGCAACAATATGCTAACTGATACTAGAATTTTATTAATCTTATATATATACATATTTCATATTATTTTATGAATATAGCTATAAGTTAATTAAGCTATTAATAAAAGGTGTCTCAGAAAAAATCATATCAAAATCATAGAGCCCTAATTAGAAAAGTCTGTAAGAAATATCAATATTATTCCAGTAATAAAATTAATAACATGCTATTCAAAAATAAGGAACGCGCATAATACATTTAACAAACATGTGAAACGTGATGAAAACATTAATTAAAGAAGGAAGTTTCAAATATGTTTAACACTCATTATAAATATATGTAAATATAAAAAGTAGTTATTAAAAAAAAAAAAAAAAAAAATGGCATTAGAACATAATTTTGTAAAATATATTTTTTCTCATTCATTAAGATGTAATGAAAGAGTAATATTTTTCATAACATGACTAAAATAAAAAAAATAATAATAATGACACCTAATAAAATGATAATAATAATAATAATAATAATCTTATTTATATTTATTAAAGAAACTTAACACTTTCTTATTAAGTTTTTTTTTTTAAATGCCGATATGCAAATCTCTCCAGGGACCATAAAAAAATATTCCCTTTCATTCTCTATGATATTTATAACTTTTCTAAGATTCAAAAACATGGTCTCTAGACGAAGAATTTTGAGAATAAAAAAAAAGCAAAAAATCATAAAACTTACAATGATAATAATAAAATGTTACCATTCCCCGAAGTAGCAATCTAGAACATGAATTATGGCTGTAAGGGAAGAAAAGGGAATACAAAACAGGAATAAATAGTAAGAAAAACAAAAAAATGAAAATATTGGCCGCTTTCCATAGGATATATAGAAAATAATGCAACCCGCATTTCTCAAATGTCAGAAAAACTCCAGGTAAATGGTTGAAAACTTCGGCCTCCAACAAAATCTCCTACCATTTATTTATTTACTTATTCCTATTATTTTCACTCTTTTTTATGACCGTGGAGGGAAAAGGTGTGAAAAAAAATATATAAACAAAATAGTCGTTTTACACCGTGCTGTGTCATGTTTTTTATTTTTCTTGTTGTTTAGGTTCTGTTGCGTGATAAGTGATTTTTAGTTCTTTTTATAGTTGCGTGTCTGTTTGTGATTTTTCCCCGCCAAGCTTAAGCACGTGTTAAAAGAGAAAGAAGCAGTTCGTATCTCAAGAAAACAGTTCACTTTTTCTCAAGCATCTATAGTATTTATTTTCTGTAATTCTTTGCTTCTTCTTCTTCTTCTTTTTTTCTTTAACATGCATAAATGCTGTTTTTATTCATTGATGAATATATTCTACGCATGATTGCAGACGTCGTACTAATATACAGCAAGAGTTCTTAAAAAATAATCTGAACCATTCCTTTTTATGTATTTTTCATTATGATATTTATTTAAGTATATATTTTGAAAAAAAAAAAAAGTAAAATATACAATTTATTTGTATACTATTATTATTATGTAAATGTGTGTTTCCAGAAAAGTAAGTAGTCGGATTATTTTTAAGACTGTTTTTCTCACATAATTTTTCTTGCAAAGAAATTCATAAAACAGCAGTGTAGTGTTTTAGCAAAACTATTTAATTGATTCATTAGGGTAAAACACTACATTAACAAATCAACAATTAAAAAAAAAAAAAAAAAAACATATGTTTTAAATACAATTACCCTTGCCTTTCAGAATAAATAAAAATTCCCATTATCATACAATAAATCTCTTCTGTTTTAAAATATTAAAAAACTACAAGAAAATTTCCTAATGTTTTACGTAGATAAATCACCAATAGCTATGCTATTATTTGTAAATCATTTTATCATAAATTATTAAATTAATCGATATTCCATAATCAAACTTTTAAATTTAGATAACAAATACCATTATCAATAGCAGACGTATATATGCATTACATAAAATATTAAAAATTCGTTCTAATTGCAAACTTTAATTACATTTATTTAATAGTAATTTCCAAATTTCATAAAATTCCCATTAAATTTCCTAATGTTACTATAAGATATGATGATTATAATACTAATGACAATAAACTACTTTTTAATATTTTAAGTCAAATACGTATATTTTCAAATAAAGGTGATAACAAACACCGTAAAAAAAACAGCTAGGAAATTGTTAATTGCCTCAAAAATATTATTAATATAAATGATATAGAAGCTTTTTATATATAAAATAAATATATTTAACAACATAAAACTGACTGAACATAAATTTTTCTTAAATATATACTTAATTCGTACAAAAATCAATTGCATATTTATAATAGCATTGATTCAAATTACTTTCCCACACATACTAAATATATAATTAATCATAATTACATTTTTCAAAATAACCAACTTTATGCTCAAATAGGTGGAATTCCTTGGGGGTTTAGTAGCTCCAGTATGTTAGCTGAACTCCATATTTATTGCAATTAATGTAATTTTAACTTTAAGAACAAATATACAAACATGTAATACAAACACGCAATGAATCGCTTATTTTTATATAAGAATATAACTTTTTAAAGAAATTTAAACAACAGTTTTTGACGATAACTGTAACATATTAATCAACTATAACATATATTATGATGAAATTCATTTGTTAATGAAAACTTTGTGTTCAATTATTTTACACCTACTTGACCATTTTCCATGTTATTTATTTATTTTTATTTTATTTTATTTTATTTATAGTGTCGAAAATTTGTTAGTTAAAATGTAATCAAAGGGTTGACAAGTTGATTACAAATATAAATGATGGTGATTAATAGCAATCTCCTGATTATATTTTCCACTTAATTTTTCTTTTTTAATTTGCGATTTCTCTCGCTGCAGCCAAGTAATTTTCTAATTAATATAAGAAATATTATTTAAAATTATAGTGAAAGAATAATTCATAGATTAAAAAAGTATATATATATATATATATATATATATATTATCAATTTAAGCTAAAATATAAATCTTGTGTTACGAGGGAATTGGAATACAACTTCCATCGGAAGTTGTTATTTAATAGTTTTTCAAAGAGGTAGCGTGATGTTTTAGTTTATATCATTTTTCTATTCTCCTTTGTCATAATTATCCGAATTATTATCGGTCATTATTATTTTTAATGCGACGGTACTTGTGACTGAGCATTGACTGGGGAGTTGCCGAACTAATGAAAATTTGGGAAGGAGCACCCAATGGGCGGCTATCGTTACCCCTAACAGGGACAACACATCCATATCTTGTCCGGGATTCGAACTCGAACCCTTCTGCATGGGAGCTGTACGTTATCCATTACAACGCATGAGTGGTATTATGGAACTACTATAAATTATAATGAGCTAATACAAACATATTATATTATATCAGCGTATTAAAAATATATAGTAATGTCCCATCGAATATATAGTATTATACAATCTTATAATTTCTCATAAATATATATATATATATTTGAAAATGATCTACAATTACTATTTTTTAATTCGAATTTCGCTTCAAAAATAAATAAATAAATAATAATAATAATAATAATAGTAAACATTCAAACTCGCTATTTTATTATTGTACTTGATATTAATGCTTTTTTTTTTTTTTTTGCCGATTATAAAGTATTTTCTTTATAAATCTGTAATTATTATGAAGACATCTCCGAATCACTGTATTTTAATGAAAATTTATTAATTAAAATTTTAATGTAAATAAGAGTCAAAAAATCAACTTTAACGTATCTTTGAATTGCTTATGTCAAACATCAATTTAAATAAAATTTACATAGTTACATTTTAGCACCTAAATACCGGGATAATCTTGCGAGATTTATAAAATCATGAATAATTTTATAATATTACATCAATGAAAGATAGAAAAATAATTATATAAAATGTATGTATATATAACATAGTTTTATTTTATTGGTGGCATTTAAAACACTTTGTCGTGCGTCAAATTTAATCTCGTAACTTAATTCTAACGTAGAGTTAAATTTAGTTACGCTGCAGGTGATATTGTTTCAGTAGAGAACTGCCAATGTGATATGTTTTGAATTTTTTTGTTTCATTTGTTATCTGAATTATCTGAATTTATGTTAAATATCAATTTATTTAATATCATTTTATTTAAAAAATGAACTTAACAGCATTTAAAATAACGTATACTTATAAATATTGTAATAATCTTTTAATAAAACTTTCAATACGTAACTTATGTGGTTTATATTGCACATTTTTTTTTTTTTTTTTGTACTCAATTCTACTGATACTTTTTCTAAATTTCAATAAATTTCTGTGTATTAACAGAGGCAACGCAAGAGAAATTATAATTGAATAGTTATTAAACAAATCTTCATTTATACACTCTTAATATATATTAATTAAAATTTTTAAACATAAACTTTTTATTACATAAATAACAATCTGTTATAGATATTTTATTTTATTTTATTTTTAATTGAAAAAACATTAATTTATTAAATATATCATTATTACATATTTTTTCGCAGTGATATTATTTTTAATATATATTAGTATGTAACTCATCTTTTATATTAAGTATACATTAAGATATACATTTTGAAGTTAATTAAACAATGCAAAGTTAATTTATGAAGTGTTCGGCCAATATACTGTAAAAATATTATCGAAGAGAATCAAAATAATGTAATCTTACATCTTCAAAACATCATTTTTCATTGTAACTACCTGTTATAGTAGAATATCCTGGATACATTTTGTAAAATAATTTATCTGCGAAGCGGTGTAGTCCTAGAAAATTGCTAACAGCAAATCGAAATTCATATTTGACTAATGATTTTCAAGTTTTCCGTTTATTTCGTGCAAAACTAATTACATTCTAGAAATTCAGGAAAATTCGTTTGGAAGCAGAATCGATTAAAATAACGGATAATTCTTACTTCTTCACTAAATGTGCATTCTTTCAAATTTGACTTTACGATGGCTGAATGAAATTCCCTGATTTTCAAATTTTTCTTGACATAAAAGCGTTGTCGGAAACATTTTACCAATAGTCATGTATCAATATTTTATTGAAAATTAAAACCATTACAAAACGCTTTTTAAATACACGTACCATTTGATGTTTTTATCGGATAAACATAGACTAGAATATCAAACTTATAATTTCAATAATGTTAGATATATGATTCGGTTATCAAAGAAGAAATATGAATTCATATATTAATTTATAATTTACAATAGTATCAACCTACTATTTAAAAAAATGTTTGTTATATGATTCAGTTATTAAAGAGGAAATATATATGCATACATTCATTTATTATGTATTATAAAAATTACAGCCCAATTCAGCTTTAAAAAAAAAAAAAAAAAAAAAGTTGGATAAATGATTCGGTTATCAAAGAAGAAATAAAGATTCATATATTCATTTATTATTTAATGTATATACTTTAATGTCAACTACCATTTAAAAAAAAAAAAAAAAAAAAAAAAAAAAAAAGATATATGATTTGATTATCAAAGAAAAAACAGAGATTCATATATTAATCTACTATTTATTATAAAATCTACAATACCAATCTACAATTTAAGGGGGAAAATGAAGGATATATGATTTGGTTATCAAAGAAGAATTATAAGAAGAAATTATATTAATATTTTAAGAAATATAAGAAATTTCAAAATAGAAATATGGTAGCAAAGAAGAAATATAATATTTATATCTTAATTCATTATTTAAAAAATGTAAATTGTGTCTAAGGCCTTTGTGTCAAAAATAATATTATTATTTTTACAGTTCTAAAAAATAAATCAAGGCTCACTGATGTTACTCTCTACTTTTGAAGACCTATTATTAATATTTTAAAAGCAACAAAAATAAATCAACACTGCTTATTAAAATATAAAGTTATGGAGAGAGAGAAACTATATCAAATAAATATGCATATGAACAGAAAAATAACAATAAAAACAGAAAGGTAATTAACCTAAAAAGCATTGAGCTATCATCGGGAGCCCCCTCAAATGCAGGGCGGAGAAAGATCAGCAAAACGTTTCAAGAGATACTAGCAAAAGTTAAAAATACTTGGTGTCGCCAAAAGAAAGAAAAAAAATCTTTAACAACTATAGCACGAAATTAGAAATGAAGAATTTATGAAATGCAAAAGAAAAAGAAAGAAAATTACACACAACAATATATACTCATAGATGCAAAATGTTATATAAAAAAAAAATAAAAAAAATAAATAAACGCTTACCAAAAATGAAATAAATAAATAAATATAATATACAACAATACACTTAAAATGAAAAATATTTACTTAATATTTAACAGTTACGGATAGCAGTGAAAATATAAGAAGAGTACCATATTTTTGGTGTAATTTTGTTTCTTTTTTCTTTGTATTTCATAAAATATTTTAGTGTAATTTTGTTTATTTTTCCTATGTATTATAAATTGTTCTTTTGTAATTTCGAACTCCAGTGGTTAAAGATTTTTTATTTTGGTGGGGCGTAGAGCACCAAGATACTTTCAGCTTTTGTTAGTATCTCTTGAAACGTCTTGCTGCTCTTTCTCCACCCTGCATTTGTGGGGTCTCCCTGATGAGAGCCTCAATGCATTTCGGTTAATTATTTTTATGATTTTATTGTTATTTTTATCTTTATTAGTATAGTTATTTAACTATTATTTAGGCTTACATGTCTTATTTTTGCTGCATCTTATTGCGCATTTAAAAAGTAAAATCTGATATAATTTTGCTTATTTTATTGATTTTAGTTATATATATATATATATATTATATAGGATTGTTGTTGTAATTATATATATATATATATATATATATATATATATATATATATATATATATATATATATATATATATATATTTTTTTTTTTTTTTTTTTTTTCAGTGGATACTCAACGTTTTGTACTTAATAATATTATTTAACTTATTAAATATTATGTGTAGGGAATAATACAAGATTTATTTATTGGCTTACATGATTCTAGGCTTTCATTTACATATCATATTTATATAAGGATATAATTTCTGATATCAATGATACTCATTACCTCAGTTATTTTTTTTTTTTTTCTGTTTTGAATATATTTTTCATAGTATATTTGTTTGGAGTTTTGTATATCTGCAAGCCTATCTACAAAAAATTATTTGAAAATTTTCGAATTTAGACGTTTTGTCAGCTATCTAGAAAAATTCTTAAGAAATTATGTTGAAATTTTGGGCGTGTAAAGTACATGTCATATCCCATATATTTCAGCAAAAGTTTTGTTCATAAGAGGAAATTGGGAGCACTATAAAATTAAAGAAAGTCAAATTGTTTTGATCACCCTATAAAATTTAATACTGGAAATGGGTTTTCGTTGTAGCATGCGATTATGATAATTGTTCAAATTATCTGTGTACATTTTTATGAGGCTAATGCATATACTTTTGGAGTTTCTTTAAAAAATTGAAAAAAAAAAGCCTTTTTTTTAATTGATTATAACTCAGTCGCCAAATGTATAGAGCTATTTATATGAAAGCTTCAAACAAATATCGTGTAAATTCAATAAGTTATGAGATACAGAAAGAACAAAATTTCAGATTCTCGTAAAATAAAAGCTAAATTATAAGGGGTTTTACACGCATTTTTATTTTGATTCAATCAATACCCAGTGGCAATACAGTGTTCGCTGTTTATTAAATAAGTATTAATAAACCCCCTCCCACCACTATTATTATTATTATTATTATTATTTTTTGAAACTATGTGCCTGCTATTACTCGAAACAGTTTGTACTTGTACGATATGCGTTCAGGATTTTCATATTAGTAGTTCAACACTTTTGACTATTAAAAGCTGCAAATGAAATTTTCAAAAGCTTCTGCATGCATTGTTAGAAAAATAGTTAGCAAAAATGCTGATGTTTCTTAAGATATTGAACGTTTTCGCATTTTGATTGCAGTATGCTGTGTCTAATGTAATATGCCACTTTTTTTTCTGCAGATTTTTAAAGAAACTGTTACCTCTCCATGCAAATATATGGAAGCATTATAAAAAAATATACAGATAATTAAAACAATCTTCAAAATCACAGGCTACAGCAAAAACGCATTTGAAACATTACTTTTTAAAGAGGGATACAAAAGGTTTGACATTTTTAACTGGTCCCTTTTTCCTCTTCTGGAGAAAACATTTGTTGAAAGACATGAGGAATAATATGGTGTTTATGCATTCAAACTTTCAAGATAATTCCTCAATAATTGTTTTAGATATTTGACAAAACGTCTAAATTTGAAAATGTACAAATACTTATTAGTAGGTAGTATATTTGTTTTACTGTATTGGTATTATATGTTTTTTTTTTTTTTTTTTTGTACTGTATTTTAATCTGTTATATATATCTTGTGCATGCAATATAACGTTTTTTTTTTTTTTTTTTTTTTTTTCCTTCCTATTATTTTGTGGCATGTTGATAAAATATGTTTGAGAGAATTTCAAATAATCCTGTATATTTTTCTTACCATTTCCAGTTGCTACTCATCATCTTAATTTGTAAATCCCTTATTTATCTCAAATTGTAATATTTAATATTTTACAATAATAACAATAATAATAATAATAATAATAATAATAATAAATTTAAAAAAAAATATTTACGCGATCTTTGATATTTTATATTCGTAACTATTGAAGTTTTTGATCATTTAAAAATACATTAAATTATGTTACATTGTATTTAGAACTTGCCAGAGGACATCATAAACTCTAGCAACTTAAAATATAAATAAATAAATAAATAAATAAATAAAAACAGAACTCTGTCAGTAAAAGTTACAAATAGGAGTTCAAAGTGTATTTTTAACCTCAAAAATTCCCATGTTTTGGCAAAAACTGTACGTGATGATTTTCTTTTTTTTTTTCTTTTTTTTTTCTTTTTAGTTTTTCCTTAATTAACAACCAAAAATACACAAGAAATGTACACCTTAAAGATAAAAGTTTCATCGCAATTTTGTGTTATTAAAAAGAAAGTTTTGAGAAATATTGAAATTTTGACATAAATATTGTCTAGAGAATTTTTAACTAATTTAAGTTTAATTTTGCATAGGATCATAAACATATTCAAAAATGAACAAACTAACCATATAATTTGTTTCAATTTACAGAGTCTAGTTTATATTTATCTATATATTTATATACATAAAGATGTTCGCAAACATATTTTATTGATTTATGTTTTCAGAAATTGTTAAAATTGATGTTACTGTTGTGAATACTCGAGGATACTGTTTTTAATTTCGTAGAATCACATTTTTATTAATACTTAAAAAGAAAAATATAATTTATCCTTGATTTTTATTTTTTCCAATCTTTTTGTGAAGTACATTAGAGATAGCTCATTGGGGATTATAAAAAATATTGCTATATTCGAGTCTGCAGTTCTTAATCAAGTGTAATATAAAGTTTGTATGGTAAATAGAATTAAAATATTTTTCAATAAAAAGTATTAAAATAATAATAATATCATATGCTGATTTTAATAAATCGGTAATAATTAGAATAATTGATTCTAATAACACAATTTCCATCCAAACATGTGAAATAATGTTAAAATTATATGAAAACTATTCTGTACAAAATATTCGATGTGATGCTTCAATTAAGAATGATCATATATATATATATATATATATATATATATATATATATATATATATTATCTAGGATAATATCACCTTTTCTTCCATTGTTTCATTGTAATTTTCTTGTAATTACCTTTTGCAAATACGTTCAATAGATACCAGATGCAAATACATTTAAATTTCATTTTGGTTTAATACAAAATACTTTTCAATTATAAAAGGCTGTTATTAAAGCAGAGCCTACTTTTATTTTCTCTTACCGATATACCTGGTAGAAGAAGTATTGCTTTGGGATCAAAATTTCAAAATGGAGTTTTTGTTATATTTATGTGCTTTGAAGACCCTTGATTCCGAAAAATATGTTTTTCGCGGTTACTCTGTGTTTTTGTGTCTCTCTGTGGGCTTATCTATGTGTCTGTGTGTCTGTTATCAGCATATTTCATTAACATATAGTAGCAGCTGGTCCAAAATCGGTATTCTAAACATGTATCATATAGTGATGCTACACTAAAATATTTGTCCAGATCAAGCAAATAATTCGGATGCAGAGACATCCAAGATAATTCTAATACGTTACGACTATGGGGATATTTCTCATGTGAAGTGTAACATATACACGCTGCCCTATACAAAATGGAATGAATACATGTAATACATAATTTTTTACATGTATAAACGCATGATTTATGTAGATTGCGGTATGGAAATTATTCATTATCCATTTACAGGTCTACTCAAAGTATTTGGTTAAAATGGGGCTATACCTGAAAGTTTATTCCTTCTTATGTTAAGAGTTTTTCATATGAAAGTAAATTTAAGTACAGAATTTGACGTGAATATAGTTTATGGACAATATACACGGCTACTCAAAATTAAGCTAAGCGTTTTTTTTCTATTGAATTCAACTAATGGAAGAGCTTTGTTTTTTCCTTTTCTTTTTTTTTACTATGTCGGAGAACAATGCCAAAGAAGGGGAAAAACTCATATCCAAACTATTAATAAAGTATTCTTTGATTCTCTATTTTTAACTATCGTTTTGTATAACATCACGTTTTCCGGATCTCTGAATACGGAAATCAAATTTTTAGCATTTGGTCTGTTTACATATCTGCATCAGCATAATTTCAAAACAAATATCTTCAGAAAATACAAATTTGTTATTTTGAAGTTCATTTTAAGTTACATTTGAAATATTTTATCAATACTATCAAATTTAAAGGCAGATTAATAACAGCCATAAAAAATAAAATAAATGAATAATAAAGATAGCCACTATAATTGAGCGGGGGGAGGGGGTAGCTCCCCCTCACAAAACATTGTATGTCAAGGAAAACTATTCCTAAACCTATTTTATTATTTTATTTTATTTTTTATCGTAGATTGAACTTTGTTATCTTACATTTTTGATCTTGTCATTTAATCTGCGATCACCCTCTATAGCATTGAAATACAGAATAAGAGGAAGTCGTGTGAGTGACACACCAGGCTATTTTCTAAAATAAAAAGCATTTTATAATTCTACTTCTCATCAAGTTTACAAATAAATAATTTATAAATTATTACATTTAAAAGTACTCAATGTGTTTTATATTTATTATTCAAAATAAATTATATTGAAGACAAAATTCCAGTTATTATTATTATTTTTATTTTAATGTGTTATTTATATTCTTTTTTTTTTTTTTTAACTAACATTTACAAAATATATATTGACAATTTAAAAAAGAATTAAACGTTTCGAAAAGCTAATATTGTGTCTTTATACGCAAAATAATATATTCGGAAATAGATGGTTGTGTTTTACGTCGCACTAGTGCTACGCAGATGGGCAATTGGCGACGGTCTGGGATACACCCATAGAGGTGGTCCGGAGACATGCCATCACAATTTTGATCCTCCACGGAAAGGATGGCTCTCCCGCTTCGGTGACCCTCAGAGGCATAATTTTTGATGGGAACATGGAGGACTTTGCGGCCACGATAGATTTTACGTGCACCAGCCACCATTAGTGTACACGACGGTCTTTGGCCGGCTCGAGTTCCGAACCGCTATCTTCCAATTACGAGCCCGGCACTCTGCCGACTGCTTGAGAGTTTAAGAATGCTACGTATATACAAATTACTGTGTCCATGGTTTTGTTTCAATTTTATGTAATTGTCAGATTTAACAACTTTCTCTTTAGGATTTTTTTTTTTTTTTTTTAAACAAAGGAATATGTTTATAAAATGAAAAATTACATAAAAAATAAAAGTATTTTCAATTACTTTCTTGACGTCGTAAGATATATATATATATATATATATATATATTTTCTTGTATTCTGCAAATTTGGTTAATTATTCCTTTAGAAAGATACAACTTTCAACCTTCTACTTCCATAATTAATATCTTAAAAGAGTTCCACAAATTTCATGTTTTCCTATTAATATATAGATATTATTTATTTAATCATATATTTAGTGTCATATTTAACACTACAGAAATTACGTAGCATAAATTATTTTTTCTTTCTTTATAAAATGGATGAAGTAGGAAATTCTATCATTCTAATACTATTTTTAAAGATGGCAACCAAGCCTTTAAAGAGAACTACTGAATATGGCATTTCATTTATTTTTGGGGACTAATAATTAAAGAATTATATTATCATGTTTTTATTAAATATAAATATATATATAGATGTTTTTCGCACAACCTGTTTAGTATTTTATGTTATGTTTCTGCACTTCGTCCCATTAATATATGATTAATACTTATCATTAGAATTCTGTAGATTCTAGTTAAATTGTTAACATTATGAGACCGTATTTTCATTCAAATTACCAAATTTTTGAAGTAATGTTGGTATTACAAAATTAACATGTTAAAAAAAAAAAAAAAAAAAAAAAAAAAAAAAAAAAAAAAATATCCCCCATCATAGTTAGAATTTGATTATTTTCAATTCAGAAATTACAAAATAGTTTGAGTATTTACATAATATTTAATATTTTTCCAATACCTATTTTTTATTACAATGCTAATTTAGGTTATTTGTTACTTTAGATGTTATATTTCATTACAAATAAATCATCAAACATTTAAAACAAAGAAATTGTATAAAAAGAGAGAATGAATTTTTTTTCAAAAGCATGATAATATTTATCTCTTTACACCAACAAATATTTTTAAGAAACTTGACTTATAAAACGGTTCTGTTTTAAAACAATGTTTAATGAGTTCCATATGCGTATAAGCTTTTAAAACTTTATTGGTTGCAATAGTAATACTTTAAAAAAAATTATGTGTTGTAACTGATATAATTAAATTTTTCTGACTTATTTAAGAATTTAAGTATTGCATTGAATTAATTTCGTAAAAGGTTGTCGAAGCAAGATAACTAGAAAGAAGTATCAGTTTCAATGTATTCTATAAATATACACGGAAATTAGATCACACGTATACGCGCAGTCAGAAAAATAAATAAACCGTCATAATCACTGTTAAACATTTTTGAAAAATGTTTGAAAAGCAATACACAATGTAAAATACAATTTATTATTATATTGCCTAATGTATATAATTACTTTTGTTTTGTAGACACTGTCAACCTTAATAATGATCATACCATATGGTGCACAAAAAATGAATTTGTGAATAGGAATAATAAACGTTAATTTTCTACAGTTTTGTGCAGTACAATTTTTTTAACATGTTTTACAGAAATGCTAGATGAAGAATGTAGTGTAATGAAATTATTTTACGAACGAGGCGACAACTGATTTGGATATAAAAATATATAACGAATGTTCCGGTCTGTTTACATATATCTGCACAGTCTTTCTAAAAATTTCGAGTTACAGTATGAAAAAAAATTCTCGTACAGACCACGGATTAAATTGCGGATTAATCTCTTTTACAAATATAAAATAGAGCAGAAACATGTACACAGACATTATCTTTGATAAAACCTTAATACTGTATTTACCTGTATTGAGTGGTCCTTTTCAGTGCATTGATCTGTACAAATAATGAGTGGCCCTTCTGGATGCAATGAAGTGTACAAGTATTTTGACTTCTAAAAAATTGTGCAGCATTACTCTCATTATTGTACAAAAATCAGTCGTACTATTTAACTATTTGTAATAGGGAACATGCAACGTATATTTTTAATAATTACTTTATTCATATGTTTAAGGCATTTTCAAAAAGAGGTACAATATTTTTAATAATTTTATTAATGATACTTAAATTTAATTTTTTATTGCAGTTAAGTATTATCACATTGATTTATACTTCTAAGTCCTGTTTGAGTTTTTATTTCTCCAATTTAAAATGCGTTTTCCCTGCAGTACTCCGTCCTCCCTTTTACTGCCAATTCGCTTTCTGCCTTTGTTGTAACATAACAAAAACAATGCATTCCTATGCACTATGACAAAACAAGCATTCATATGCACTTGATGATGATAAATAACCGATTTATTTTTAGTAATTGTATGTCGTTGTCAAAAAGATCGATATCTATATATATAATCCTTTTTATAATTATAAGTCTCATTCCTTTTAAATTCATTTATTCTTCATACATCACAAAAATATCAAAAAATAGGTTATCGTTCGCTAAAAATGAGTTATTTCTCTTAAAATTAGAAAATTAATTTATAAAGTTTTAACCTGAAAGGACAAAACTCTTACAACGAAAAAAAAAAGGAAAAGAAAGAAAAACTGTTAAGATAACTATTTCTTACTACTTATTCTACTCCAATAAATAAAAGTCCTACACAATCATACTAAAACATAGTAGTTTTCTCTTAAAAAATAACTATTCTTCATGTCTAGTAATAAGCAATAACTGTTCCAAGTTCGGTTAAAATTGGTTCAATTGTTTGGTAGAAAATATAAGACATACGCACACACATTTATATACAATAATTACTATTTCGATAAATATTGTATTTACATTATTTTCAAAAGTAAAACCTGCACAGTTTTTTGGAGCATTATCTCTTACATAAATAGTTTTAATTTATAGGAAAATAACGCAAAAACAAAATTGCATTTTTATGTAAAACTTTTATTAAAATTAAAGGTTTTGGCGTTTTTTTTTTTTTTTTTTCTTCCTGTCAAAAAAAAAAAAAAAAAAAAAAAAAAAAAAAAAAGTTGAAGTATTATAAATTAATTAAAAAAAAACTCTTTTTTTTCTGGCTTTAAATAGCAAAACAATATATTGTACTAAAGTTTATTCTACTTCTTTTTCATAACAATGATTTTGCATTAAGCTCTTTCAAGCATTAGAGCAGAAATAATGTCTAAAAATCTGGCAACACTTATTACGCAGTGTTTAAAAATTTTAAGATTAAACTCATTTTGAGTCGAGCTATTCTAAGAATTAGAATTATGCTTCAACGTAACAGCATCAATAAAAATAATTTTTCACAGTATACTTCTCGCAAAATCTTTTCTGCAACTCATTTGCGCTGGAATATTTTTCTCGATTTATTATCCAAAACGTGGTTTTCGCAATAGGTTTGGCATTCTGTTGTTCCAGCATGTTATTTTAAATTTGAATATGCAATTTATAATAAATATATAAAAGTATTTGATGAAAATTATTAGAATATAAGTAATGTTATGTACTTTTAGGTTTAAAAATTTCCAGAATATACGCTATGTTTTTAAATTTATTTACAATATTCGGTTATTTGGATATGCATTTTGAATGCAATGACATACTTTTCTTTCAAATGTACCGTGAATTTGGATAACAACATTTATTACAGATATCTACGTACTTTCGGCATGTTATGATCGCAGATATTGCATGAAAGATCATTTCATTCATTTTTTATATTTTTCTGCTATAGAAGATTAAACATGTTTCAAAATGCAGGTCTGCTGAAGAATAATGCAGTTATGAAGTTTATGTGTTAAATATTCTCCTAAAGTAGCTAAATATTTATCGTTGAATTCCATTTTATAATTATTAGGCCTAGTTGTGGAGTCCTTAATTTTCAGTTCATAAGTAATAATATATACATTTGCCTATTTGAATACAGCACATATTTGTAATTACGTTGAAAATAACATTCATTATTTAATCCAGGATCTGTAGGCATTTAATTTAAAACAGTAAATGAAAAGTATCTAGTTAAAACCTTCACAAAACTTTGTTTAAACATATTTTCTTATACAACTTGACGCAAAAATACTTTAGCGTAATGAATGCAGACGATTTTCGTTTCAGAGAAGTATAGCACTCAATGTCTCACATTTCGGTAGGAGAGATTGCGCAGCCAATTATTCAAAATTACTCGTTTTTATATAGAAATTTTGTTTTAATTATTTTAGCCTAAGTTAGTAACTTATAAGAAAACTTTTATTTTAAAAATATGTGTACTATTGCTGTTCTATCGGAATTCCTAGGAAGTGATATCGAAATTCAAGATTTTGTTTTTGAAAACAACACAAAATAACCACTATTTATCTCAGAGGACTGAAAAAATCAGCATGCAGTTTCAAGTCAGCACAACTAATGTTGTATGTACAACTGTTGTTGTACAACTATTTGGAGTAGCAGCGCTAGCAATCTATTCCTTCCCTCCGATACTCTGTATGCGCAATCTCTCCTACCACGCGATCTGTCTTAGCTTTAGATTTGAAACATTTTTTCCTGTATGAGTACTATTATTTAGATTTGTTTTCGATTTTCGCATGATTGGTACAAAAACTGTTATTGCGGTGATTTATACAAAGTTTCGTCGTATAATATCACATTTCAATCTTGATAAAACGGGATTGCAACGCCACCTGTTTAAGATTTTGCATAAAATAATGGTAGGCAATAATTTTTATTTAATTTAATGTGCTATCAAGATTCATTTATATGTGTATTTTTATGAAATTTTGTACATTATTTCTCGAGCTAGAGTTGCCACAAAAGTCGTCAAACGCACACTCAAGCTCGTAGATAGACAGTCACTTTCTAAAAATGGTCAAACCGTGCTCCAGATCTCTAAAAACGTGTATGTCTATTAAAAACTGTAATTGAAAAAAAAAATAAGATTAAAATACTTTCTTCTACTAAAATTACAAAAAAGTAAAATTTTGAAATATTTTTAATTTAACTGATTCCTATTCATAATTCTAATATCATTAAGTCTTACAGCTTCCATTTTGCTTGTGAGAAGGAAACGACTTAAACTCAAAATGAAAATCAACAAATGAAACTCGACTTTAACTCAAATGAATTATGTGTAATTTATAACCAAAAATAAACTGCTTCATAAAATAATCAGTAATTTGATAAGTTATAATTGAAAATGTTTTATTTTGAAAATATACATACCAAAACAACTGAGATTTATTTATTCTTACTGTGTACGTGTGTTTTGCAGTAAATAAGACAATTTTTAAACTATATATATATATATATATATATATATATATATATTGTATTTTTATTCTTCTTATTGGTATAAAAAACTGTTATTGCGTGGATTTATACAAAGTTTCGTCTTATAATGTCACATTAAATTCTTGATAAAACGAGATTGCAACGTCCCCTGTTTAAGAGTTTGCATAAAATAATGGTAGGCAAAAATTTTTGTTTAATTCAATGCGCTATAAAGATTAATTTATATGTGTATTTTTATGAAATTTTGTACATTATTTCTCGAGCTAGAGTTGCCACAAAAGTCGTCAAGCGCACACTCAAGCACGTAGATAGACAGATATTTTCTAAAAATGGTCAAACCGTGTTCCAGACCTCTAAAATCGTGTATGTCTGTCAAAAGCCCTAATTGAAAAATTTGTACAATTAAAATACTTTCTTCTACTAAAATTACAAAAAAGTAAAATTTTGAAATATTTTAAATTAAACTGATTCCCATTCATAAGTCTAATATCATTAATTCTTACAGCTTTCATTTTTCTTGTGAAAAGCAAACTACTTAAACATAAAATGAAACTGTGTTGTATGTATAATTCGTAACCAAAAATAAACTGCTTCTCAATATAATCAACAATTTGTTAAGTTATAATTGAAAATTATTGTATTTTGAAAATATATATTCCAAAACAATTGAGATTTATTTATTCTTATCATGCGCGTGTGTTTTGCAGTAAATAAGACAATTTTTAAACAATAATTTTTTTATTGTATTTCTATTCTCCTTTAGAGATCAGCTAATCTAGCCTATTTAGGTGGAATTTCCATTGTTATTCGTTACATTTTAAATCAAAACTTAACGAAAACTATAGGGCTGAGAATATTCAATTTCTAATATTTGTACGGAAAACAATGAAGATTTTATTACATCATATACTTGTATAATTTTGCATCGAACATAATATAGTATTTTATTTACTTCTTTATTTTATTTTATGTGTGTGTGTGTGTTTCGTAATAATTAGGAATTTTTATATAACAACAGTATATATATATTTTAATTATCAATTATATTATTATTATTATTTTCTAGATATGTTAATTCAGTATATTTTGGAGAAATTTCCATTTTTTTCTTAAAATTGTAAGTCAAAATCTAACGGAAACCATAGAGCTAAGAATATTCAAAGAAAACCTAATATTTGTACGGGAAACTATAAAGATTTTATTACGTCATATATTTGTATATTTTTTGCATTATATTCTGCATAAAACACCCTTTATTCGGGCAAAATAGGTGGATCAGGAAAGTTTCTTTAGTGAGAAAGTTGGCAGCTGCTTGGGGTAGTATTGCCTCTTCTTTTTTTAAGACTGAACATCACGCACCTCAATATTGCGTTCAGCCTTCAAAAGAGAAAATAAACACCAGTAAAATATTTCTGTATGCATCTTCCAAACGTTCTTCGTGGTCTTATACTTTTACTAGTTTTTATATCTATATAGTCATGTACTCCGATAAGTTTTATTTATTTATTTATTTTATTTTTTTTTTCTATCTGTAAATAACAGGTTATTTAAACTAATATGCATTAATTTTATGAAAATTAAATAAAAATTTTATTAAAATTAAATTAAGTCATATGCGTAAATAGAAAATAGAAGAAAATTGAATTTACAGAATTACAAAATCTGCAACATTATATGTATATACTTATAAACAGTCACTAAACAGTTTATATATACATATAAAATGTTTACATGTACAGTCGGTAACAAAAGTGTCTGAACACTAGCAAAAATTCCTATGTAAAAAAAGTAGAGTTAATACGGTTTTGTTAAATAAATCTTTATCTAATCATGTTCTTACACTAGGCTTACCATATGTCCTCGAATCTCGAGGACAGTCCCCGAAAACTAACTTCGTCCCCAAAAAATTACAACACATTTGGGGACGACGGTAATAATGTTATTAATGTTTTATTATAATAATTTATTATATGTATAATAAATAAGCTGAAATAAGTTCTTTTAGGTGCTTTATACATAAAAATGACTAAAATTTTACAATTCAAGATGATTTAATTAATTATTTATTTTTTGTACTCGAAATTTGAGGACTCCGTCATATTTGCTCCAAATTCAATGAAAAAAATATGGTCACTTAAAGATGGTCTGACTAAGAACAGGATTCTACAACGATTTATTTAACAAAACCGTATCTAGTGTACCTTTTTTACATAGGGATTTTTGCTAGTGTTCGGACACTTTTGTTACCGACTGTATATATATATATTCGTGTAAACAGTCTCAATAACTGTTTTTCAAATATAAGTCAAAAAGTTTTGAAGAATATTATATCACACAGTTTAAAAAACTTCGCCCCATATGCAATAATGATAATGGTTTTAAAATAGCTGTTGAAGATCTAAAAAATATCTTTCAAATTAACTGTTACCCGTTCCAACATTTATCCAAGTGTTTCCAGTAATTACTTCTTTCGGTTTGTTCTATTTCCTCATTCAAGGGCGATATTTAAGTACTGACGAGTAGCCCCGTCGGCCGAAAAAGGTTTATTTAACAGGTAGGGGATTTTTTTAATACATTTTATCCTTCCTTGTATACATTTCGTAATCCTTTATATTATTGTAATATATATATATATATATATATTAGTTTGATGTATTTTTATGCTTTGTTTAGAGTATCTTACATTATATATGTTAGATTTCTATTCAGTTAATGGTGGTTTTCTCTTTGGTGAGAAGTTAGGGGCTAAGGATAGTTATTAGCTAATTGCTACTATCCTTTCAGAAATTTTTCTCTTTACCCTTACACGGAGGGGCCTCCATGATGAAGACCTCTGTGTTTTTTGGAGTTTTAATTCATTTCATTCATTTGTTAATTTATTCCTATATTTAAGTTTTGCATTCTTTTTTGCAGAAATTTTGCGCATTGGCTTTTTTAATTTTATTTCAATTAATTTTATTTCAATTTAATTTAATTTACTTTTATTTTAATTTTATATCAAATACATATCCATTTCAACAGTTTCCTAATTTGTATATATTCAATACATACCGTATGAATAAACCGAAAGAAATAAAAAATTTACAATATATTGTAAAATAGTCTAAACGGAAAACATAAATTTATATAATAAAAAATCTATTTTCAAAACGGATAAATAATGGTTTGCACTACTTGCTTCTTTAATACTTTTCTAATTTACCTAATACTACGGCACTTCAATATTTATTATCTATGTAATCCCATGTTATAAGTATTTATATGATTTTTAGATGTTATAAATTTCATAACAGATAATCATAAATGGAATAGATTTTTTATAAAAGTAGTATGTCATTTGAATTCTTAAATTAATATATATATATATATATATATATATATATATATATTAAAAAATAAAAAAAAATAAAGTTTCCACGTAAAGACTTATTTGTCACTTCAAGTTTGTTATTAGCGTACACAAATGAATTTATGGATTCCTGTAAACCTATGAATTGGTCTAATAATACTGTGTTCTATACATGAGAAAAAAAAAAAAAAACACTAAAACTGTAAAAAGTGTTTTTTCGGAGGTATTTGGTTGCATAAAATCAAATTTTATTACAAATGCATGACATAAAGACACAACACAAAAGATTTTATTAAGAAATTTATGAAACTTTAACGACTTATTTGTATTTCCTTATATTAATAAACATATTGTTTCATTTTACTATAATTTTTGTATATTCCTGATTAAAAATTATAATTATAAATGTAAGGAAAAGAAGAATAATTGTTATAATTACAAAACAAATAATTAAAAGTATTTTGTTAGTCTAAACAAAATTTCTGTCAAAACACATTTAAACTGAAAATCTGTTGTGTCAAACGATTTTTATTAATTCAACAAATTTTTTTTCTGAGTGATAAAAAATGATCTGTGGAATTAACAAATATCTGTATTTTATTATTCTTTGTTCAGTATAAAAGTATTAAAAATAGCTTTTAAATTATACGTCCAATGGACCGTAATGCAAGGAATGACTTTGTGAATCATTGTACTTAAGTCATTCATGCTATTTATTATTGTTTCACTTGAGGACATGCCATAGTGAAATTAAATAACATATTCCCAGTAGCACATATGCCCACAGAACATCCTGAGGAGATCCATAGGATTTCCCTTTTATCTACCGGACATCCTGGGGATGCTTTTCGAAGAAAATATACTGCTGGGGAATTTCAAAGCTTTCTACACATTACAGGAATATAGAGTACGTGAAATTGGAATGACAGATAGATAGAACTGTTAAACTCAATGTCTCTTATAAACAATGTTAAAAATGCTTAACACATCTGAAACTGCTATTCTAGCATTTTCCAATTGTAGCCTTTAATGTATCTGAATATATCTGTGCGTCCTTGTGATGTTCATTACTAACTATACCACATACTATAGAAAACATGTTTTTGTTGAAGGAGAAAAATGAATGTCAATTTTACTACATATAGTGCAGTAGTTAAGTATTAAAATGCTATTATAGAAATTTTTCCCATTGACATCATTTTTCTCAACACAATACAATTTTTTAAGTGTACCTGTACACCAACTAGTTGTACTCTTTATGTCATTAAAAAAAAAAAAAAAAGTGACATAGAGAACTCGAAAACGTGTGAGTTTAGAGAAATTCTATTAATGTTTACGGTAATTAAAATCCAAACAGAACTACAGACAGACGGACAGATAGAAATAAGTTATAAACACTTCACAACTTCGTCGGAAAGTGTAAAATATTTGTGAATAACATATACTTATAACTATGCTTAAACTTTCTGTTTTCTTAATAAATTTTAAAACAAACTGAAAAATTTAAATAAAGGAAATGTGGCAGGAATACTTTGACGAGCAGTGCATAAGCATTGAAAATATATGATGACAAATTTGCTTATATAGCATTTTAATTCGATGGGAAAAAAATATTATATATATATTTTTTTTTTCCTTTTACTTAACAGACACTTATATATTACGTATGTTATTTATTTATTTATTTATTTATTTATTATTATTATTATTTTGTTTTTGTTTAATATCATAAATAGATTTTTTGAAAAGAAGTTTTAGATGGACTAAAATATTTTCATTAAAAGTTAATAAAATTTTAATATTACGTAACCATGTTTATTTTGAAATTCAGTGTTAGTTATTTTTATCACATGATAAATTTATTTAAAAAAAAACCCCTCTATTTAATTATTAAAAAAAAAAATCTCCAAAATAAAGCAAATATATATATATATATATATATATATATATATATATACATATATCTTCAACATATCATTTATAAATGTTATCTCTGTGCTATAATTTGAACTTGTATTTTTCACCAGAAAAAAAAAAAAAAAAAAAATATATATATATATATATATATATATATATATATATAAAGCAATATCATTCTACTTATAAACGTAACAGCATTATCTATTTTTCTTTATCTTGAGTTTCTCAAGTAATTATCTTGAACGTAACAAATAACCTTTATTAGTCGAATGAAGTTGTTCTCTTCACGTTATCTTTTTTTTCAGCTTCTAGTAATGCCATTAAACGTATCGTTGATACACGATGTAAGATATTTGAGATGATTGTCTCATAAAGAGATACTTCTGAAGAAATGAGGTACGAAAAATAAAGAAAAAAAAATGTGTAAGATGATGATTTATGCCTGTCAAATAAATGATACGCTATTGAGTGCATGTAAAACAATCTTGTTTGAACATAAAAAATATCATTTATTCAATTGGAATAATTTCTCTTTATGACATGTATTGAAAGATCAATTACAATTCTTTTTTCAATAAGTTTTTGCATTATTTATTCGGGAATGTTAAAAAAAAAAAAAAAAAAAAAAAATAGTAGAGTGAAGCAACTTTTTTTTTTTTTTTTGTTAGAGTTTTCCTTTTTTTTTTTCTAATCGTATACATTATGATCGTTAATCTGTAAGCTATAAAACAAGTATAATCTACCAGTAATACGATTTTATTTAAAAAATTCTTGAAAACGTCTATCACGTGCATTTTTCCATATAGATGGAGAAAATAAAACTCAATGTAATGTACGCGAAATATTTTGATGTATGCAAAATACATATCATTTCTTCAAGTGGAATAATTATCTTTTATGACATATACTGAAAGAGCAATTACAATGATTTTTTCAATAACTTTTGGCATTATTTGCTCGAAATAGGAAGACAAAAGAGTAAAGCAAAGATTTTTACTTAGAAATTCCCCCTCATTTTTTTTTTTTTTTTTTTTTTTTTTTTATCGTAGGCATTATAAGCGTTTTTCAGTCGTTATAAAACATGTGTAGTCTTTCAGCAATACATTTATATTTAAGAAGTTCTAAACTTTATCTCATGCATATTTTTTATATAGATGTGGAAATGAATTCAACGTACATAATGTAAGAAAAAAATGTTTTTACACTTTCGTTTTTTTTTTTTTTTTTTTTTTTTTTTTTTCTGTGGTTTTCTTCGAAATTCGTTTGTATATTGAAAAAGATTACTTTGAAAAGTGCTCACGGAGGTTGATCTACGGAGGGTGGTCAGGGAAGGTGTTTCTTCACAGAGGATGCTCCAGAAGGGTGTTCCACACGTATCGTATGTAGTCAATCAAAATTGACTCATAAATTATTATCACATAAGTTTTTTGAAAAATAACGGAATATGCGACAAAGTCTGTAATAGATATTAAGGGCATGGGCTCAGGCTTAGCGGACCAGTGTCTAAATGAATGCATTTGACCAGAAGAGAGGCAATTGGTTCAGACCACAATGATGCAGACCATTGCATATATATATATAAAAGAAATTGTAAGGTATTGTTATATCTGAGTAGTATAATAGCTTAGATTTCTTTTTTTAAGTTTTCAAACATTTTTGATGTTGTACTGTGATTGGATGTTATATTTATAAGGAAATTATAAGTAAGAGGAATAAATAGTATTAGTATTACAAATCCTTTGATTGTTGCGATGATTTACGGAAAAAAATATTTCCAAAATCTAAATTTGTAAATTCAGTCTTGGGTTTTTAAGTTGAGACAAGTTTTCAATTAAGTACCAATCCAATTGCATTTTTATTTAAGAGAACCTATTTAAATGATCTCTAAAAAACAGAGTTAAATTGAACACGTGTCATTTGTTAATTATATTAAAAACACTTTAAACACACGTAAATTTAAATTTTATTTAAACGATGTTAAAAAAAATTATCCGAAGCTTTTCGCTTTAATAGTAAAGCATTATCAAAATAAAAATTCCTGATGATGCTTTGATTTTAAAGCGAAAAGCTTCGGATAATTTTTTTTAACATCTTTTAAATAAAATTTAATTTCACGTGTGTTTAAAGTGTTTTTAATATAAAGAACCTATTTAAAATAATTAGGGTTGGACATTCCAATGTCTTTAAAAGAAATAATTACAAGATAAAAAGATCTTTTTATATACCATGTTTTTAAATTTTCTGTTCAATCATATAAACGCTACCGAAGGCAGCGGGAACCAGGAACAATCGGATAAATTTAAAAAAAAAAATCATTGCTCTCGTGTTTTGAGCTATTATAAAAGTTTCAAATGTCTAGCTAGTTGGGAAGTTAGTGAAAAATCGATTGCAATCTTTGTACTGGTAACGCTGCCGAAGGCAGCAGGAACCCAAAACATTTGGTTACAAATATTTTAAAAATGCATTTTCACCGTATTCTGAACTATTCTGAAAGTTTCAAATGTCTAGCTAGTCAGGAAGTTAGTTAAATAAATTTTCTGTTGAATCATATAAACGCTGCTGAAGGCAGTAGGGACCTGAAACAGTTGACTAAAGCTATAAAAAAAAAATGTATTGTCACTGTATTCTGAGCTATCCTGAAAGTTTCAAATGTCTAGCTAGTCGAGAAGTTAGGGAAAAATCGATTGCAATCTTTGTACTGATAACGCTGCCGAAGGCAGCAGGAACACGAAACATTTGGCTAAAGGTATTAAAAAAATGCATTTTCACCGTATTCTGAACTATTCTGAAAGTTTCAAATGCCTAGCTAGTCGGGAAGTTTGTTAAATAAATTTTCGTTCGAATCATATAAACGCTGCCGAAGGCAGTAGGGACCTGAAACAGTTGACTAAAAGTATAAAAAAAAATGTATTGTCACTGTATTCTGAGCTATCCTGAAGTTTTCAAATGTCTAGCTAGTCGAGAAGTTAGTGAAAAATCGATTACAAGCTTTGTACTGGTAACGCTGCCGAAAGCAGCAGGAACCCGGATTAGTTGGTTAAAAATATTTTAAAAATGCATTTTCACTGTGTTCTAAACTATTCTGAAAGTTTCCAATGTCTAGCTAGTCGGGAAGTTAGTTAAATAAATTTTCTGTTGAACCATATAAACGCTGCCGGAGGCAGTGGGAACCCGAAACAGTTGACTAAAAGTATTAAAAAAATGTATTGTCACCGTGTTTTGAGCTATCCTGAAAGTTTTAAATGTCTAGCTAGTCGGAAAGTTAGGAAAAAATCGATTGCAATCTCTGTACTGATAACGTTGCCGAAGGCAGCGGGAACCCGAAACAGTTGGCTAAAGGTATTAAAAATATACATTTTAACCTTATTCTGAACTATTCTGAAAGTTTCAAATGTCTAGTTAGTCGGGAAGTTAGTTAAATAAATTCTCTGCCGAATCATATAAACGCTGCCGAAGGCAGCGGAACTTGAAGTAGTTGACTAAAATTAATCGAAAAATGTATTGTCACCGTGTTGTGAGCTGTCCTGAAAATTTCAAATATCTAGCTAGTCGGGAAGTTAGTTAAAAATCGATTTCAAGATTTGTCCCTGACAAACACACAAACACACAAGAATCGAAGTTAATAAAAACATGGTAAAATAAATACTAATGTATCACTTTTTTTTTTTTTTTTTTTTTATCAAACTTTACCTAAACTTTCTTTCTGAAAAACTAATCAAAGGGACAGGAAATGCTTTTCATGCATAGATGGTAAAAGGTAATAACGAGCGAAAAATTGAGACAGTTGTGGCAGCATTACCCGCACCGTTATAAGTGCACAGATGATGGTGCGCTCAATAATAGTAGAGTTCGCCCACTTTTCCGCTCATTATTTTTAAATACAATTTTAAAAAAATAATAATAATGTACTTTATATCACTAAAATTTAAAAAGAAAACAAAAAAATAAGAAGAAGAAGAAAAAGAAATAAAACATTTAAATTTCTCAAATTATTGTTTTAAACGTTAGGTTTTTTCTAACTCATCTTGCTGACGTTTATATATATATGGCCATTTATTTTTTATTTCGGAAAATTTGATTTAACCCTTTCATGGTCATGAACGTGTATACACGGTCAGAGTTTTTTACTTCTGAATCATTTATTCATTGCTACGAATTTGCTAAACAGAAAACAATCAGTTTCTCAGTATTCCTGATAAATTTGTAATATTATTAGTACTTAATGACTTAAAAGTATATAAAACACATCCCACTAAAATGGATTTGAAACGAAAAAATTAAAAATGGCGTGACCATGAATGGGTTAAAAAGTTAACACGAAAGGATCAGGTTATTTCTCTTATTTTGCTACCTCCCTCGTCTTTGTACATTTAATGGTTTGTGAGTACATGCCTAATATACGTATAAATAAATTTTAATAGTACGATTAAAATATAATGATTTTCCTGCGAATTGTCTCGTTTACTCGGTATACGGACTAACGTCTGAACCTCAGTTCTTACCAATTACCCTGCGAGAGTGTAAAATATTGATTATTTTTCAAACAGAGTCTCGAAGATGAATTTACTGCTAATTTATTAAAATGTGTGAATTCCTAGCACAAAAGTTTACAAACATAACATTTCATAATAAGAAACAGAGTACATAAATTTTACAAACTTTGATTAAAAACTAATATTTTTAAAGCTATAATATAGAACTAAATGAAAAAGTGTTTTGTGTTTATATTTAAAGTATTCTGATTCCTCAGGCAGTAATTTTAATAATAATTGAAAAAAAAAAAAAAATCACAGTAATATATTTCGCATTTATCTCTCTTCTTATCTCTCTCTCTCTCTCTCTCTATCTCTGTATGTATATATATATATATATATATATACATACATACATACACAGACCCTCCCATATCCACGCAAAAACAACCGATTTTTAAAGGGTTAAAATGACATTTGCGGTTATGTGTTCCTATACAATTCTCAATCCTTGTGATGCTCACTACCTCCCATCCAAGTTTGCCGTATAGTAAAATAATGTAGACGGAAATCAAAATTTTTCAGAAAACTATTATTTTCATTAAAAAAAAAAAAAAAAAAAAAAAAAAAAAAAACAATTAATTAAAGAACATATAATGACAAAGTAAGTGAACTTGGAGAAAACTGAATATGACAAGCATTTTTTAACATAACACAGCATTCTAAATCTCAAAATTTATTGTTATATTGTTTTTATTTCCCTTACTCTACTACTGTATATAATGGAGGTAGTATTGTAGTCGGTTCAGAAATTTCATATCGATTTTTTGCCTGGTTTACACGTTTTAAGGTCCCCTGAGTCAAAAAAAGTGGTTTTCGGGAATTGGTTAGTGTGTGTGTATGTATGTGCGGAATCTCCTGGCTATAATAGCTCCGAAAGTAATTAAGAAAGAACGATGCAACTTCAGAATTGACACAGGTCTGCTGTACAGATGATTTTTCGAAACTTTGGGGAAAATCAGAAAAGAGGAAGCTGGACATCCGAAAACGGAAGTGGAACTATAAGTCCGTATCTCAAAAAACGGCTTTAACGATTTTCTTCAAAACTGCTATATAAACACTCTATTAGATGTCCTTCCGAATTATATAGCTGGTTAGTTCGGGAAAATTGATGGTGTCGTGTATAAATAGCTCATTTTCAGGAATCACAAATTCGTTCAATTAAAAACGGCAATAATGATTTTTTTTTTTTTTTTTCCGGCATAATAACTCCTTTTTAGCTACCATTCTATATGGAATTGTTCTTTTCCGGTCAACAATTGAGCTTGTTAAGTTTCAGAGAAGGCTTAAATCTCAAAAATGGCGATTTTCTTGAAATTTGATTTTCTTGTAACGATTTTCTTATAACGATTTTCTTGAAAATCGTTACATAAATCAATTTTAGATATTCTTTCCCATGTATTACTTGGTTATTACAGGAAAATTTACAGTCATCCTGATTAGGTAGGTTAATTTTAGATCTCGGAAATTGGTGTTTCAAAAGATAAATCAATGATTTTTATTTTCTAAATTGCTGTTATTTTCTAACTGTTATTTTCTAACTGTTATTTTCTATTATTTTTCTAAATGTTATCTTCTATGTAAACTTTGTTTTCCATGTCTTTACTTGTGTATTAATTTTCTCATAGCGGAAATAGTTTAGGTTTCTACTTCGTTAGGTCAATTTTATGTCTTCCGATCATATTATCTATAAAAAAAAAAAAAAAAAAAAAAAAAAAAAAGTGCATATAACACATGTAATAGTGAGTAATGGAAATCGTGTGATTCTTTCACACCAGATTTTTTATTCATGAAAAGAAAACAATCATCATCAATATTAATTTAGATATATGTATACTCAAATATTTATTGTATTTTATATCTATTATTTCAAGTACCCTTATTTTAGTGTAATTTTCAAAATGATTGATTATATAACTATATTTTAATGATTTATTAACCAAATATTCTATGGCATGTGTGTGTACATACAAATTTAAATTATTGTGTTACTAAATTATTGTGTGTACATACAAATTTAAATTATTCACATTAAAAAAAACAAAAAAAAAAAAAAACAGTTAAACTGTCCGCAGAATATATATATATATATATATATAAACATTTATTAGTTTAAAAACAAGTGTTATCTACATTATATTTATATATATATATATATATATATATGTATACTAAATACAATTCAAATATCATTCTGTCTCCTCTTCTCTTTTTCAATATAAATATATGTATGTGTATTTTCAGAGTTTAATGTATATATATAGGTATTTTAGAATAATGCAGTTAATTGTAATTGTGTCACCAAATTACACAATTAAACCTTTTAATTATTTATTTATTACATAAGCAGCTCTTTATACGTATACAAGGTACTCTGAAATTCGAGTAAAATTTTTCATTGTGGTGTGATTTCATTTCCCTTTTAAATATTCCTAAATATATCTTTTTTGGCTAGATATATCTCTTTGGTTAGATATATCTTTTATAAATAAATTTGGCGTTTGATTATGTATTTTTAATGTTTTTATATAATTTTGTAACATTATATACATATATTCATTTCCCTAAATTAAAAAAAAAATATTTTTTTTTTTATTGTTAGGCACAAATTTCTTTTTTAATATATAATAGACAAAAGTGAATTCATTATCACAAAAATATTCTTATAAAAGCATTCACTATTACAGAAATATTCTTATTTGATTTTCATTCAAATAAAATTCAGGAAGTCTCAAATGTGTTATTCTTTAATAATTGAAAATCGAAAAATATTTCTGAACATTATACTATTTTCTTATATTTTCAGAAAATAATAAATCATCTATAATTTAAAAAATAAGAAATAAGTAGACAATTTCAGCTAATTTAAATGCATTTGTTTGAAATGAAAAGTCTTCAAATTAGATCTGACATAAAACATACAAAAGTAAGTAAATAAATAAATAAAATAAAACATCAAATATAGATTTAAAAAAAAGAAAGAAAAACTTTCATAAATTATTATTATTATTATTATTATTATTCTATTTAAGTATATTTTTAACAATATAAAATTCCGATACTATGTTCATTCATTCAATAAGGATTACAGTCATGCGACATCTATAAAAATTACTGTGTCTATAATTTTATTTGGATTTTTAAATATTGCAATATTTAACAACTTTCTTATATAGGAATTTTTAATACCAAAGATTACGTGTATAAGAAAAAAAATCCATAAAATTAAATTTATTTTTAAATATCTCCCGGACATCAGAAGATAATATATTTTGTTCCCCCAAACTCATATTACTTATAACTTTCAAATAATACCACTGTCAATCCTCTACTTCTATAATTAATATGTCGAAAACGAAAGACAAATTTTTGTTTGTCTGTTGATATATAGATAAAACAATAATATAAAGTTTGTGTTAAGCAGAACTTATAAGAAAATTATTTGTGTAGTTTAGAATAATAGCACTAATATAGGCATTAAAAATGTGTATAAAAATAGTGAACTATATATATATATATATGTGTGTGTGTGTGTGTGTGTGTGTGTGTATTGCACTAAGATAAGGTAAGAGGTTGCTTTTACAATGTATATATATATATGGCTGCAAATTTGTCATTGAAAAAATAAATTTAATTAAATTAATATCTACAATTTGTTGTAAGACCTTTAACATAGGAGATAAAGACGTGATCTCCCAGCCATGGAACCACCGTTTATATTGTATTTAATAGCTTTATATCTTCTATCTTGTTTAATATCAAGTTTTCTGTACGCAAAACAATATATACTCACCCGTTAAATAAATAAATAAATAAATAATATTGGTTACACATTTCATCTGGATACAGGAAAAAATTATGCGTCTGTTTAATTTCTATAATTTCAGAAAACAGACATTTTCTACAAGAAAATTTAATTTATTTTGATTTTTTAATAGAGTTTTGTTTATTTATTTTTTAGTGTATATAGATGTACTTATTTATTTTAACAATTTAGTTAACTGAAATAATACATTATTTTTACTATTAATTTGAGTGGATTGCAAAATTATTTTACAAAAAACGTAATAGATATTTTATATTTTTTATCGATTTCTTGAACACCTTTTTTTTTTTTTTTTTTTTTTTTTTTTAAGTATGTTTAGAATTTCTAGGAACGTATATGTAAACGCCCTCACTCGCTCTCTCTTAAATTTTTATGTTGCTTTTTAGTCTATAAAATTTATGTCTGATAAAATATAATAAAAATCAATACAGAGAACTTTCGTAAATAAAATCATTTATTTTCCTAAAGGATATTATCGAACAAATAAAAGAAAACTTTTCAAGATTTTCTCACTTGCTCTGTCGTTTCCACTCTATCCTTGCATTATTTCATTGGACTATAGCCAAAACAGTATTCTATAACTTGCTGAAAACTAGAAAATGATTCCTACTGCTAAGGGCTATTCATTTTATCTCTAAAAAATATGCCATTTTCACTGTGGAAAGTCATTTATAGTATTCCGATCATATAAATCTTTGTAATCCTGTCGATATTTATATGTAATATTTGTTCCAGCCTTTGTATATTTCGAAAATGGAAGAGCTATTGTAATGCTAAACAATTATGTTTTGTTTCAGTAGCTGTTATTCTTTTATGGTTGCCAGCTGATGCTATGAAAATTTTCGTTTTTAGTAAGATATTAGCACTGAGTAATATTAATGATAGGTAATTTGCATCGACAGTTCAATAAGAATTTAGATGTAAACAAATGTAGATTAGTCGGAGATAGGTTTTTGAGTGTTGCCAACTACTTCCATGCCAACTACTATTGATTAATGATTAAAAGAAAAGTTCTAATAGAGGAAGAAGGAAACTTATATATGTCTTCTTGCTGTTTTCACGATTTTCTTATGGCTATTTGTTTTCGTCTAATGAAGTATTGTTCTTTCGTTTTTTGATCCGAAACATCTGCTGCTTACTACTTAAATTTATTATGTTTACTTACAAAGCTTCCATCTTTCACAATCCAATGTTATTTTTGCTGTATCATTCACCAAATCTAAAAAATAAATAAATAAATAAATAAAAAATCAAATCATTCAGTTGTCATTGTTCAGCAAATGAAACAGTTGTCAACTACTAATACATAGAGCAGACATTATAAAAATGTTTCTAGATGTCAGAAATAAAATATTATATATATTTTATTGAATTTTATTTTTTAATAATTTCTTTACTATACAAAAGACGGTATAAAATATGCTGTAGTCATGTTGTTTACAATGCAGTATAAAGTAAGTAGCATAAAATAAGGTTACAAAAAATTTGAAAACTCTAATCTAAAAATCAAAATTAATTTAATTGGAAATGTTTCAGTCTGATTATTACTAGACTAAAAATATCTAAAAAAGAATAAAATTATAGTATCTCAGATTTTATTTTTTTTTATTTTTATTATAAATCTATACCATTTATTAAAACACATTGCTTTTTAAGAGATTTTTTTTTTTAATTATTATTTAAACATAACCATTTATGGTTCCCATTTTTTACAACTTAAAATTCATTATTATGGTTCTAAATTTTTAATCTGCAATTTTGTTTGTTCACGTTATTTCCCTACAGTAGGTAGATTCATATTTCTATGTGACACGTGAGATTAAATTAGCATTCATTTTTTAACAATATTTAAAATTTTGCATCACGTAGAAATTTTATGCTTTACTTATTGAAATTATTTGAAAAAATTAAATGCAAATAATGAAAATAAATTAAAATTATTCAGTGTATATATATATATATGTAATATGTATGAAATTATTTTTGAATGTTTCTTTCAAGTACAATTATTGATTATTGCTAGTATTATTTAGAAAATAGCATAAATAGAATAAAATTACTGTTCCAAAACAATAATCCAGTTATTTGAATCTAATGTAATTGGATTTATCAGTTATTCTAAAACGTTTGAACAGAAATTTAATTTTTAATAAATTATTAAACTGATTTGCATTGTATTGGTACTCTAGTTACACATTAACATTAATTATATGTATACTCTCATTCTAAGACACATTATTATTTTATCTTAATAGAAATATACCTACTATGAATTTTAAGAAATATATATAAATAATATAACCTTTTATCGTACTAGAATGATTTTAATGATAATGAGAAGAAGAAAACTAACTTTTTTTCATAAGGAAACTAAAATATATATTTTCTGCGTAAACATTTAAATTAAAATTAATTGAAATATATAGTTATTTGCAAAAAAGACGTGTATGTAAAATAAGTTCAGTTAAAAAATGTTTTTTTTTTTTTTTTTATAGCTCGGATTTTTATTCCTCTCATTACTATTCCACGTTTCACGTAATGTTTCACAAAAGTTGCTTTTGATAAACATAATGTCATATTAAGCATTAAGTATGGCTTTTTTTGTCTGCAAAAAAATAAATAAATAAATAAATAAATAAAATAAAATAAAATAAAATAAAATAAAATAAATAAATAAATAAATAAATAAATAATAAATAAATAAATAAATAAATAATAAATAAATAAATAAATAAAATAAGCAAATAAAATAAAACAAAATATTAACATAGCAAATGAATGGGCAACTCTTAGGCATATTTACGCAATATTGCACATGTGAATTTAATTCTACACGTCAGATCTGCCATAGGGGGCTTTCTTTAATGCGCTTTTATTAGCTTCACCTATATGTATGTTTGTATGTATAATGTTTGTTTGTAGACTCTCCCTACGTGAACGCTGTGCCTGTGAGATAAAGCTCCTCGCTGCGAACCTAAAGGTCTAACGTTCGAGCCCAGTCAGGGGAGATTTTTAAAAAATGGCTTTTGTTTTATTATAAATTATTTTAATTAAAGATTTAAATGTATGTAAATATTATGGTGTGTTCCTCACACGATTTTCTCTTACCCTGCATTTTAATACAAAGACAGATATTTTGTGCTTTTTAGTTCACATTTCTATAAAAGCGTGTTCTTTAATTTTTTAAAACTATAATATTATTTATCTCATTTTCGTACCACTATTTCTCGAAAAATAAAATTTATAATATATTTAAATAGTTTAGTTGCAAATTTCTCGGCATAAATATATTATAGATTGTTTTGCTTGGAAATTGTGGTACAAAAAGCATTAAAAATGTCTCTTGTGGCAGCCCTGATACCTATATATATATATATATATATATATTTTTTTTTTTTTTTTTTTTTTTTGAAAATGTCTATGATTATTATAATATATACTAAAATTCACCATGAGAATTTTTAGCGTACTTGTAAAGGTATATATAAAAGAAAAAGATATCATAAAAGCGAATTTTTATTTATTTATTTATTTATTTTACATGATATTTTTCATTAAAATAATTGAAAATTATAACTTAGTTTTAAAACGATATTTATATTTTACTGAAAATCCCTCCAATTTCGAGCATTAGCTTATATATATATATATATATATATAAGGAATTAATTCATGTTCTTCAATTTTACTGAAATTATAAAAAAAAAAAAAAAAATCATGATTTTTTCTTCAGAGATTACGTAATGAGATTTTGCTCATAATTTTATATAAAAAGCAATGTAAATTATAATGGATAATATTTTCATTATTAGCCTTATCTATATTCCTTTAATACGACTATGATGAGAGAAAAATTCCTAAATGTAAAATATTATTGTTATATAAGATGAAACGTCTTTAAGAAAGTTTATAAAAGTGCCTTTTTGCATGACTCAAATTTTCTGGAAATTCACTTTATGTAAATCAAATTTCACATTCATTAGAGAAAATATTCAATCACGCTACAAATAATATTAATAATAATTATTATTATTATTATTATTATTATAAGAATTGCTGACTTTTTTTTTTTTTTTTTTTTTTTTTTTTTTTGAAACTATATTTATTTAAATCAAAATGCGGATGAAAAATAAATAAATGATGCAAAAAAAAAAAAAAAAAAGTCTTTTAATTCTATATGTTTAAAGTGAGTGATTTAAATAAGTTAAATAAAAAATTTATATTGCGTGAATTTGAATTTAAAAAATAAAAAATAAATAAATAAAGAGAAAAAAAAAAAATTAACTTCGAAGTATTGTTTTGGCATCGTGTCGTGAGCAATTGTGAAAGTTTCTATTCGAAACTGATTATTATTAATTTTCTTTTCTTTTTCTTTCAAAAAAAAAAAAAAAAAAAAAAAAAAATTGGTGAAATTCTGGCAAAAGCAGAATTCAGTTTAGGTCTATTAGTCTTTTTTTTTTTTTCTTTTATTATTATTATTATGATGATTATTATTATTATAACATCGCTTTCAAATAATTCAATTATATTTTCGATAAATTTTCGATTTCAATAAATGTCCAACTATCGAAAAATGACACCGCAAAAATCCCAGATTTTTTCCAGAGAAAGTTTTTCTCCGATCTGACAATTATTTTTAAAAATGCATTTTTATGTAGCACATGTAAAACAAATATCAACCTGTATTTCTACCAATATTCCCTGCATAAATACACAGAGCATTTTTATGCTCTGAACATTATTGAAATGCTTGCACTTCATTAAGACCCCATTATTTTCCTGTAAAATAAATTAGCAACCGTTGGATGATGCGTCGACAAAAGCCTTTGTAACACGCATAAAATGCTGTCCACTGCAAGCTACCGTCGTAAATCATTCAACCATTGTATTCAACTGCCCAGTAACACTTCAGAGGAGAG
This sequence comes from Salticus scenicus, assembly GCA_963930645.1. Classification (NCBI taxonomy): domain Eukaryota; kingdom Metazoa; phylum Arthropoda; class Arachnida; order Araneae; family Salticidae; genus Salticus; species Salticus scenicus. The sequence continues at coordinate 91,722,704 of OZ005654.1, forward strand.
AATATCATCGGATGAATTAAAACGCGGCGAGCATCAGCGCTAAATAGGCGGTCATGAATATTCAACAAAAGGTACTCTCATTGACAGACCCTTAACATTTTTGAAGTGGTAAAAGAGGTTTTCATTAGAGCTACATATTAAGTGGAGAATAAATTACCGAAAAATGTGGAATTAGAGAATATCATTCAGACTACTTAATTGTTTATGCACTAGTTTAGAAAATTCTCACTTTCGAGTGCATTAATAAACCTAAATGTTTGTTATTTGATAAACTGTTCTTTAGAAAAAGATTCGTCTTGGAAAATCCGTTCATTTATTTGTTTAATTTAAAGTTTTTGAATGAAAATCATACATATGATAATTATGCAGTTTATCTGGGTAGCATTTAATCGATACTGAGGTATCAAACTTGACAATATTCTTGAACTTTTAGAAATTGTGAAGGAATAATATAACTTTATTATTATTGGAGAAAACTATTTTATAAATTACTCATTATCTAATATATATATATATATATATATATATATATATATTTTTTTTTTTTTTTTTTCAAATTCGGTTTTCACAATTAGAAAATTCACAACGGTTAAAATGTTTCTTGTATTTCAAAATTTAATATTTTTATTTTTTTATTTTTAAAATTTTTTTAATTTTTAATTTTTTACATTTTTTTTTCAAGCTATAAAATGTGAAAAATTAACTGAGATTGATTTATTTTTTTTTCACTTTTCAGCTTCAAAATTAAATATTGAAAAATTAAAAAAGCAAGTTTTTGGAAAACGAGAAATATTTTAATTTCAACAGTTGTGAATTTCCTAAAAGTGAAAACGGAATTTTTTAAAATAAATTAGTAATCAGTATTTCATGAAACAGTTTTCTCTATAGAATAACATAGGATTAAACTGTCGGTCAAATCAGATAAGTGCCCCCTTACTGATTCCCTATTACTGTATTTGAAACTTTATTTTCGCAATTACTCATTACCTAATGATTTTTTTTATTAATTCCGTTTTCATATTCAGAAAGTTCACTATTGTTATATTAGTACCCGTTTTATAAAATATATTTATTTTTATATTTTATTTTTGAGTCAAAAAATAATAAGTGCAATTTTCGTTTGTTTTAGGTTTAAAATACTTTATTTTTTAGTTAAAAAAATAATAATAAGTAAGTGAATTAAATAAAGTTTGAAAAATGGGAAAAATCACTTTCTGAAAATCAGTACTAATTTAATGATTGTGTTGGTTGTGTGGATTAAGGACAATTGACTACGCTAGGATCTTAGGACTATGGGTAGAATACCCTCCATGGGGTCATTTTAAGCGATCATAGACCGCATTTACAATAGTTCCAGAGGAAACTAAGAACATTTCCAAACGTTTCGGTCGATGTGCAATACCTAGGATAAAACCCGACACTTCCTGCCTACCAGTTTTAACCGCAGAGCCGCCTGACCACTGGTGAGGCTTTTAATGTTTTTGAATTTTCTGAATGGGAAAACGAAATTAAAAGAAAATTAAGTAATGAGTAGTTATTGAAACAAACTTTCTAATAGAATATAATGGGTTTTGGCTGTTTTTTGCGAGATTACGTATTTATCGCCCTTAAGAAGACATTTTTCAAAAGATAATTATTTCAAAAAAATTTTGTAATGACAAAATATTTTGGTAAAATATCTTAAGTGAAAGCAGTTATTTTATTTTATTTTTATCATGTTTAAAAGTAAAATAATAATAATAATAATAATAATAATAATAATAATTCGAGTTATATTATTTGATTCCGAATAAAATTAAAATTATCAAGCATAATATAATATCTATAAAATCCACATTTTGTTACAATTAATATTCTGTTGCGACGTTTGCCATATGTGATTGTTTGCGTGTGAGATCACTTTTATTGCAAACTACATATTGTTTTCTGTTTTGCTTTCTAAAATTTTCACAAATCTTTATATATATATATATATATATATATATATATATATTTCAATTCAATAACAGTAGTTTTGGGGGAAATAACAAATTTATATATACATATTATTTATATATTTATTTACTTATTTAGATAGTTACAGAAACTGCTGTCAAAACTTGGGAATAGGGATGGAATAGATTTTCCAACTTATTGATTCTTTTAGTGTACCAAATAATAATGAACAGTTGAAAAAATGACTGAAATGAAATAATGTTAAATATAAATGTTAAAAACAATACAGAAATATGCAACACCTTGATTTTAGGGATAGATATAAAACGGTACAAGTTAATAAGATTGGTATTGCACTGAAAATACACAGAGAGCAAGAAAGAAAGTAAAGTAAGAAATTATAATAAATTAAGTAAAGTAGAAATAAACAACTGTTTGCATCGTCAAAATAAAGTTAGCACAGTAAAAATTATCTAAACTGTGATCATCAGCAGATACGGGTAAGAGATGGAGGGGGGGGGGGGTGATGTCTTTTACGAACTAGATTTTGAAGTTTGATTTTTAATTCCTGTACCTATCAAGATTTAAAAAAATATATTATATATATATATATATATATATATATATACATATATATATATATTTAAATTAAGTATTATGACAGAAATTGAAACCTCATAATAGTATGAAAATAAGTAATTCTTGTCTCTAAACAGTAAAGTCGTTTAAAAACGATTAAAAGTATATATATATATATATATATATATATATATATATATATATATATATATATATATATATATCTTGCTCCCTTCTCAGTGCATTTTATTTCGCAGCGTTCACAGTTTAAATAAATAATAAGTCAAAATACGTATAAAATAATTTTGCAATTTGAAAACTTAGGCGATTAACATGAACAGTAGTGATGATCGATTCTTATATTAATTAAATGCATTTGAGTTGATTAAAAATAAGAAACGGTATTTCTCTAATACGTATATGAATAAGGTTTTAGGCGATTTTTTTTTATTTTTTTTATTTTTATTATTATTTTTTTTTTTATAAAACTCTCTCTTTAAAAAAAAAATATTGATTCTGATTGCATGTTACATAAAATAATTATAATAATAATAAAGTTATTTATGCAGGTTTCTTTTTTATTAGTTTAAATCAACTGACTGTAAAAGTGCAGCTTTTCGAATTTAAATCAACAACTTGAATTACATTTTTTAGGCCAATATTCACTGGCTGAAAGTACGCAATTTTCAAAATTATTGATATTTATTTTTCTATTTTTTTAATTATTTATTTGATTATTTATTTATTTATTTTTACTTTAAAACGTACGCAATACTTTAAGTATTATGTTTTTTTTTTTGTTTTTTTTTTATTATTAAGAACGTACTCAGTATTTTAGATATTAAGTTTAACAGAACAGACTTCCCAGGGCCTTGAATTTGTATACATATAATTTTGTACTGCAAATTTTGTTAGGAGCCTACACATTTAAGAAGAAATTGATTTTTATATAACAATGGTGCAAAAGCCCTTGAAAGTAAAGGTGGGGCTTGGGAACCCTGTAGAATTTTTTTAAAGAGTTTTATGTTTTATTGTTAAGTTTGATTGCATAGACGAAGGTCCTAGAGCTGGGTGGAGTGTCCTTGTTTGTGTTTTTCTACTGGGTCCTAGACCATATTCTTGCGAGATTCTTGGAAACATTCGGAAAACGCTGAATGGATAATATGAGAATAGGGATTTGGGGTCGAATACAGAGAGTGCCTAATTTAAATATAATGCTTTAGCGATAACCCGAATGGCGCATTATGATTATTATTATTATTATTATTATTTAAAGCAATAAAAGCAATGATATGTGTATATTATCTAAGTCCAATCAATATTATTGTGTTATGTTTTATAATTTCAATGGTGTTTCATAAAGAAATGAGATTATTAAAATTGTGAATCATTGCTTGCCAAATTTCTTTGTGTGTATCTAAAATATTGGATACACTGGTAAAAATAAAGGGCTCAAAAGTGAGTAAATATACATATTAATTTTGAAATAGTTAACAATAGTTTAAAATAGGAATAAAAGTTTAAAAAAGGAAAACACACTTGTCTCATTTGTGAAATATCGCGTGTTTTCAAATTCATATATGTTCATTTCATAATTCATTATAAGTAAGGTGACCTGAAAGAAGTTCTCTAACAGACTTTCCTAAAACTTAAACATAAAGAGTTCAAATACAAAACTTATTCCTTCAAATCACCAGAAATATTTTTCGTAGCGGTTTCATACTGGTTTGCGGAATAATACACCAATAAAAATCTACGTTTGTGGTATTGGTATTCAGGTTAATCGATGCCAAATTTTTGAGCATGTTAATATACACAATAATAAGTATACACAATATATAATTTTGAATATATTTGCATCTCAGCCATTTTCAGTGTGTGACATACTCAAATGCGACACAATATACTCATTTTTGAGTATTTTTGCTGCTTTAGTTTTCTCAGTGTACACACAAAGATTACACAGCTAAATTCAGAATATTTTTTTTATAACGAAAAATGATGTTGAGATTATATATATATATATATATATATTAATATTTCAAGAAATAAGTCAAATATTTTTGACAAAAATAACAAAGAAGGACACTTTACGAAACACAAGTATTTGTAAAGGAAAGTTTAAAATATTTATCGAGAAAAAAAAAAAAAAAAACTAGTTGGCATAGGTAGACTCTGCTCAGTTCCCCATCATATTTATGTTCTCATAAATTTCTAGTGCGCATATTGTAATCGTGTTAAAAGAAATGAATTTGACCAAAGCTTGATACAGTGACAGAATGAAATCCCCGCCTAATAGGCTATCCACCGTTCACGTCGATATATTTATCTTATTCTAATCTATTTTATTTTATCGGGGTCAATTCCGTTGTTTAGTTTTCATGCTACTATTTCCAATGTAATAATCCTCAAAATTCATATTTATATGAAAAATTTACAATTTCGCTATGTTGATAAAATCGTAAATTACGAATAATTTACAAAAGTTTCCTATTAGAATATTTGTATTCAATCATGTTCAAACAAATATCATAAACGTAATTTTGAAGTTGTCTAATGTATTTAGGATCCTCAAAATGGACGTTTATGCTCAATTTTGCCTTATTCTGACATGTTAAGTAAATCGTAAATTCCAAATAACTTACGAATTTTTTAAATTAGAAAAATCATAGTCTATGATATTCATGCCAGTATCCTAAATAATATTTCGAAAGTGGTTTGACATCTTTAGGACGAAAATATCCCTCAAGATTGACGTTTATGTGAAATTTTGCTCTATTCTTCCATGTTAAGAAATTCGTAAATTTCCAATAACTTACGAAATCTTTATATTGGAAAATTCATAGTCATTAATATTCATGCCAGTGACCTAAATAATATTTCAAAAGTAGTCTGGCATCTTTACGATGAATATATCTCTCAAAATTGACGTTTATGTGAAATTTTGCCCTATATTGCCATGTTAAGAAATTCGTAAATTTCCAATAACTTGCGAAATTTTCAGAGTAGCATATTTATAGTTACTGATGTTCATTCCGGCATCAAAACTGATATTTTAAAACTGGTCTGACATTTTTACAGTAAAAAGTTTCCATTTAATGCCCGTTTAAGTGAATTTTTTTCCTATTCTCCCACGTTAAAAAAATCGTAAATTTCTAATAACTTACGAAGTTTTTAAATTCGAATGTTGCAAATGAATAGGGTTCTTGCCAGTGTCGAAAGTAATATTTTAAAACTGATCTGACCTCTCTGCGACGGTTTGTTCTTGAGATATCGTGTACACAGACTAACAAACTAACGGACTAACACACTAACACACTAACAGACACCATACAAATTTTGTCATTTTCGGATTCCTCACACCTGAAAACGTGGAGAAACGTCAAAAAACCGAGGTCGAAAATTTTTACGATTACCTAAGTTCCCCATACCTATAGTATGATGGGGAACTAAAAAGTGAAAAAAAAAAAAAAAAAAAAAAAAAAAAAAAAATCTGAAAAATCAAGATAAAGAACAATATATTTATTTAATTCTTAAAATATTTTAAATCCAAAAGTATCTTTTTTTTTTCTTACATTCATTAAAACATAGCTTGTGTAAAATTTTGAAAAGTAAAACATAATATCTACTAAAAATAAAATTATCAGCTAATTATATATTTCTTTTTGAACTTATAGTTAGGCATAAAATATTGCAAGTTTGTGTGGTAGAATTTATCAATTTTTCTAAATGAGTTAATTACTGTAGAAAACATTTATAAGATCATAAAAACTTTTTTATATGGTAGAGTATTTTTTTTTTCAATTATTTACCTTCATTTTAAATTAGTGTGACTATTTAAATTTTGTTGTTTTTCTAAAATTTGTTATTTTGGATTAAAAAAAAGTAAAAATAAGAAATATAATTAATTTCGACTTAAAAGAATTAGGAAGAACTAAATAACCATTTGAACAGAAAATCCGTAGCTCAGTGGTATTATCCCCGCTTACCTCGCCGATGAAGTGTGTTCCATTCCGGCGGAGTCAAGAAATACTCCTGCGTTGTTATGTGCGGTTTCCTTCGTTTTTTCTCCTCATTACCTTCCTTACTTTTTTTTTTTTTTTTTTTTATTTAAAGGGAGGGGGGGGATAACTTAATTTTTCGAAAATTTAATTCGTTTTTACCCAAAATGTAGACTCTTTCAAATAACTCATATCTAAGCTGATTACAAGAGATTAATGACTTGAGTGGAGATCACTGAACAGGGAATGGTGAATTTTATTATTTAATGAATTTTTCTCTATCTAGTAACTTTATATATATATATATATTTAAATTTATGTATATTCATGTGTATCTTTACAAAACGATTTCGATGAGCGATTTTTCTTGTTAATTCCCCTAAATATAACTTGACCTCAGCTTAAATATTTTGTTTTATTTTATAATTTTTTTTTTTTTTTTTTTTTTTTTTTTGTTACTCGTTTGATTATTTTTCTTAGTTTCTAATGATATATATATAAGAAAATAAACTCTTTCCAATCCTTATTTAGATTTATTTAGTCTTCGACACCGATATATTAGTCAGACATATTGCAGCTTTTTTTGCTAGAAGTAATAAAACGGATATAACAGCAGATTTTACTTTAAATTTGTTTAAGTGTTAAAAAAATGAAACACGAACATTATTAATTAAAATGTTTTTGGTATTGAAGCTTTTATTTATTTATTTTAAGAATAGATTTTTTCCTATTTTAAAAGCAAAGAAGCGCATTCCATAACTTTTGATATAGTAATTCATATCCTAATACTTATATACATATAATATTTTCCTATAAAGTTCCTATAATTTATATGAGACTTCTTTATTACGGTAACACTCAAAAAAAGTAAGGACTTCTTTTAGTATAAATACTATAATTGAGCTCAGTGCACAATACTTTCATAAAATTTATAAAAAATACAGTTCGTTAATTTTAGAACTGCATTCATATTTTAGATACTTAAAATTCCCTTTCCTTTTGTTTAAATTATTTATTTGAATATGTCTGATATGGAAAATTACGAAATGATGGACCTAAGCAATAATTTCTATGGTAACTTACATTTCAATGTCAGATTTAGTTATAAAAATATTGTAAAATTATTCACGTTTAATTATTCACATATACTAAAGCTGTAAAATATCACGAACTGCTTCTTTGTTTTAGGTTGCATCAAAATATCCCTCACGACTTTACAAATATTCCATCGCTCATTATTAACATCTCGTATTTATGTCGCAGAAATTGCAAGCTGTTAGTCAAAGCACTGATGATGGTTTTTGTTGTGTATTAAATACTATACACTGAAGAACAGGTAGCGAACTTATTAATCGCTATATCATAGTTCATTAAATCCAAGTGCTGCTTTGGAAGAGTGGGTGAGCGGCGGAATGATGTAATGAATAAATGCTTGTTGTCAAGAAAATCAAAATATTGAGTACACTTTTTGATGTAATGGCAAGGATGTACATGGTACGGCATGGCATGCCATGTAACATGGCAAGGATGTACGCAAACCAAGAGCTATAAGATGCGTAACGTCATTTTAAAATTGTTGAAAATTGTACAAGAAATGTTGTCTGTGAATCATTCGAGTTAACTGAAGACGAATGTTATACTATTCTAGTTTTAACAATGTAATAAGTGATTAGTTATGATAAAAACGGGTGTAATTTATAGATAGAGATACGATTTTCCTCAGTCAAAAATCTGTGCGGTTTCTTCTTTTTTTTTTTTTTTCTTTTTTTTTAAATTTAATTTATATGTGCAGAAAAAAAATCTAATAAGGTAAATTAATGAAGTTTATTTTATCTTATTTTTTATTTTTTTAATAATTTTAATACAAATATTATTTTACTGATTAGACTACATACCTAAAATGCTTTATTTTAAGCGTAATATATATTAATGAAAAAAAAAAAAAAATACACATTCACAAATAATTACAAAAGTAAACACGTGTAGTGTTGATTAATTAGTTAAAAAACATAATGCAAGTGATATGATACTGACGATTTACTTAAAGCATAAAAATATTATTGCATATTAAATACCAATATTAATTTTATTTTCTAAGCGATGTACAAAATCTGTAAAATATGATGTATTGATTCTTTGTATTTAGTTACATCAAAATATTCCTCTTAGCTTTAGAAATATTTCATCACTCGTTATTAACATCTCGTATCTACATCGCAGAAATTGGAAGCCGTTAGTCAACGCAATGATGATGGGTTTTGTTGTGTAATAAAATACTGTCCACTGCAGAACTGGAACAGAACTCATTAATCACTGTAGCATTGTTCATTAAATCCAAGTACTGCTTTAGTAGAATGAGTGAGTGGCAAAATGATGTAATGAATTAACGCTCGTTGTCAAGAATATTCAAAATAGATGGTACCCTTTGAGGGAATTAGAATAAATTTGAAGCATATAGTATTTATGTATGTGAACCAAAGGCTGTGAAATACATTTTTTTGTTCTAAATTATCCGCGTTAACTTAAAACAAGTATTGTACCTGTTTAAAAGATCTAAAAATCAAAGCATATTTAGACATACGATAAAAATGTTTGATGATTTTAGAGCAAAATATAATATGTTTTCGTCAAAAATCTGTAGAATTATTTGTATTTTTTAATCACACGTGCAAAAGAAATGTATAAGATTAATTACGAATGGTTAAAAAATAAATAAATAAATAATAATAATAATAATAATAATAATAATAATAATAATAATAATAATAATAATGATGCAAGCAATAATTTACTGAACATATTACTTTCCCAGGGAGCTTGAAATGTAAATAAATATTTTTTATAAGAAAATTAAATTTTGTACTTACTTAATGTATGGTAAATTTATCATACACTAAATACAAATTTTAATTTTAATTTGTAATACATTTTCAAATTTCTTATCGCGATCTACTAAAGCTGTAAATTATGACGAAATGGATCATTCTATTTAGTTACATCAAAATATTCTTCATAGCTTTCCAAATATTTTATCATCCGTTAATTACATCTATCTAAATCGCAGAAATTAGAAGCTGTTAGTCAACACGCTGATGATGGGTTTTGTTGTGTAATAAAATACTGTCCACTGCAGAACTAGAACAGAACTCATTAATCACTATCGCATTGTTCATTAGATCCTAGTACTGCTTTAGTAGAATGAGTGAGCTGCAAAATGATGTGATGAATTAACGGTCGTTGTCAAGAATATTCAAAATAGAGCACATTCCTAGATGCATTTGGAATAAATCAGAGCATATGATGTAAATGTACATGAAAAAAGGGATGTCAGATGTGCAAAGTCCCCTTGACGATAACGTATAATTTGAACATTGTACAAGAAAAAAATTGCGTTCGAGTTTTAGAAATAGTAAATCTATACCAGTTTTGACTGTTTATAAATATCCGTGATAAAGATAAGTTTGATTTTTAAACAAACAAACAAAAAAGAATCATATTTTTTTGCTAAAAATGTGCGCACATTGTACGTACATTCAAATGACCCATATTACAAGTCTGAGTAACTCATATTTATTTATTTATTATTTTTTTTTTTTTTATAATGCAATTAGATTTTAATAGAAACACGTATTGCTTTTGTTGTTTTTTATGATAAATTTACTATAAATTTATAATAATAAAATAATAATAATAATAATAATAATATTAAAAAAAATAAACCTGAAATACAAGTATTTGCCTGTTTTTTTTTTTTTTTTTTTCTTTCTTTCTTTTTCTTTTTTAATATTAATACATGTAATATATAACATATAGTTTAACTAACGTATGATAAATTTATTTTTTATTTAATAAAAACGCACAAACACACACACAGATACATATATATATATATATATATATATATATAGATAGATAGATAGATAGATAGATAGATAGATAGATAAATAGATAAATTAATTTCAAAATGAATGACAAAATTTAATTTGCATAAAATAGGCACGTAAAGCAGCATTAAATTTATATACAAAAATAGAGCAATGAATTTAAATTGTGATAAGTGAAGATATGAAAGTGGAATGTAAAAACAACAAGAACAAATAATTTAACAGTGTTAATACACAAGAAAATAAGTTAAATTCAAACTTATTCAAGCTAAAAATTTTAATAATGAGGTGTTTTCTTCATCAGCAGGTGGTATAAAGGCTATTAAAAAACTATGTGGTACTAACAGTTTTCTGAAGATATGCCAAGCTAACATACTCCAGATTATATTTCAAACAGAATAAATAGTATAGCAAACTTGAAATTTGAAAGACTGAATTATGATTTATTTGAAAAACATTTTATTTTTTAAATCAAATTCTATTAATTAATAAAAATATTTTATAAACTTTTCATATGAATTCTTCAAATAAAAATGCTAGCAAGAACATACCCCCACCCGAACCTGCTAGAAGAAAAAAGAAAAAAACTCATTCTAATTTACGAATTTCTTGTGAAATAAGGTATGGCGATTTTCTTTTTTATACAGAATAATTTCTTCCGAGACACTAAAGGAGGTCCAGGATTTTTTTTTTTTTGTGTGTGTGTGGGTGTGGGTGTAATTTGGGGGCACTTTTATGGCACATTGCTAAAACTTCATATATAGCCGTATTAAAACATGTGGTATATTTGCTTTGTTAAATTTGTTCATATATATATATATTTAATGCAACTAAAATTAATATTTATTTTCTGTCCATATAAAAAAAACTCTAAAATCACTGCACTACCATTCATTAATAACTGAATAAAATTGATCCGGAGTAATCATACCTTAAAGGAATTTCGTTTTTTCCTTCATATTATAATAGGTAAATGTACATTTCATACAAATGCAATATTTTATAATTTTTATCTCTGTTATAACATATATCCATATATAATTAAAACATACATCTGTATGCATATTTTTGATGCAAATTATCAAAAAACATTTTATTTACTGACATTATAAATAAAAGAAATAATTCTTAAGAAATAATGTGATAACTAAAACAGTGTGTATTTGAAAATATTTTGTCCAATAAATATTACCTAATTTGTTGGTTTACAAAAATATTTATATATTAATTTATAAATAAAATCTATCAATATAGTAATACTTCTTATATATATATATATATATAACCTGCCAGAAAGAAAGAAAAAAAGAAAAAAAAAACAGCTAGATACACTCATATAAATTTTTTGTGAAACTGATGATTTACTAGTTGTAAGTTAAAACAGTGTATATTTTATTATACTTATACAGATTTTATTATACTTATAGTAAAAAAAAAAAAAAAAAAAAAAAAAAACATTAAAGCCTAATAAATGATACATGTACATAATATATATAAAACCTCATAACACAATTGTTTTTTAATTTGTTACGGATATTTATTCCAAACACCAATTTCTAAAGTTTTTTTTGTAAACTGTAACTGCATTAAGTTTATGAGATATTCAACTATTAATATTTCTTCCTGTTTCAGGCAAAACAGAAAAAAAAAATGAATAAATAAATAAAAAACTTTGAAATTTTAGTTATAATTTGCATTATTTCTTTCTATTTATAAAATAAATTAAGTATGATATAAATATATTTTATAGATATTTATATATATATGCATATATATATATATATATATATATATATATATATATATATATATATCATTTATATATATATATAAATGATAGATGTCGTAATAAAATTTAATCTTAAAATTTAGCAATTAACAGATACAAAACAATACCAACACAGAATAATAGAACTGATTTTAACTAATAGGAAAGTCTGACACATAATTGTTGCGATACAGATTAAGAACCAATGAGAGAAAAAAAAAACAATTTAAATTACGCCGACGTGAATGATAATAATAAAAAAAGGACCAGTAAACTAAATGACTGAGAAAACAAATAAATGAGCACAGAAATAATTGGATAAAAATGCTTAAAATTAGAAGTAAATTCTCATCAGGGGGCATGTACTTCATAAAGCTGTGAAAGCTGCATCGGTTTCGTAAAACAATATAGCTAATCATAGCAATTTATATTGTTCCAGCCCCGATAGAAGCAGCAGAATCATATTGAATGAGAAATTAATTAAAATAATTAATTAAATCTTCATGGAATTCAGAGAAAAAACTAGAAAAAATTATAGTAGTCACATGTTAAACTTTTAACACAAAATGGAGAATAAGATGATGCCAAGAAAAAAAAATAAAAGAAATTAAAAATAAAAGCTTTGCAAACAACGATTAATTGATAAAGAATGAACGACAGAGCATTTTCATTAACTTAAAAATGCACACAGTAATTATTCTTTGAGTTAGTGAAAGTATTTTAAAGTTAATCAAAGTTAAGCTAGTTAATTGTTAATTTAAATTGTATGTATATCAAGACACATTAAAACTTTCAAAGAAAGGATTAAAGAAAGAAGACATTAAGCCAGCACTGAGCAAGCGCCATCTAGCGTTTAGCTAGATAAACAATAAGTCACTTAAATTATTTCAGGATCAAACAAACCAATGCTATAAGGGGTGTATTTAAGACGTTTTAACTGCATAATTCAGAGAAAATGTGGCACCAATTTAACAATTCGAGTTATGATTAGTGGAACTTGTTAATGTTAAACCTAAATAAATTATCTATTAGTTGATCTTAATCTTTAAATCTAAATTAATTAAACTTAAAGCCAAAATATTAAGAACAATATACATATATATATATAGAGAGAGAGAGATATCAGTACTTTTCATGTCGTGATAACGTGTTAATATTTAACATTAATATCAATGAAATTGTTTTATTCCTAAACAGTAAAATTTATGTACCATGCAACAAACTTACGTAAATAGCCTAAAATAAAATTATGTGAATGAAAACAAATTCTGGGGAAACGCTTCAAGTGTCATATCAAGCTCTCTCATTTGAAATAATAATGGTGCATTTCAATGTATAGTATCGTCTAAGCCAAAGAAGCATGTTGCTAAAACTTAATATTTACTTCAAAGATATTTGTAAAAGTTGTATCATATAATTACTTTTTACGGATGTAATGCTTGTAGATAGTGAGGCAAATTGGTTTAATTAATTAACGCATTAACAATTTTCGGCTATTTACGAAAGTGTTAAAAATTAATTCATGAATTACGCTTTATATGTAGGCCTCATAAAACTAGACGACCAACTTTAATTCATCCGTAAAATTCACAGTAATGCAGTTAAGGTGTCACGTGAAATTAGGAGCTATAAATTCCGATTCATTAATTGTTGAACATCAGTCTATTTAAGGAATAGAGTAAAATGCTTGCTATGCAAGAAATAAATGACAGCTAATAGATCCAAAATTTATAGAGGTCATAAGAGAAGCTCAAGTTGAACTTTATGATAGTTATAAAATTTTAATGATATATGAAAATATAACCACATATTTATCACATTCTATAAAGTACAATCTATTCTTTAAAGTGCATTATATTAAAAAACTTTTTTTTTTTTTTTTTAGTTTTATAAGAAATGTGTTATTGATAATTAAATATATATATATATATATATAATATTTAGAATTTAAAACAAACAATTAATATTTGAATTTGTACTTTTAATGTCGCTAATTCTCCACCAATTACAACGTAGATATGAAAACAAAATTTTATTTTAAAAACATTGCAAACTCTAATTAAATCAAATATTCAAGAAAGTGCTATTTTTAATTGTTTGTAAATTAATAAATTTGTAATTTCTTTTATGTGAAAGAAAATTTTACTTAAATTAGTGTATTAAAATTGAAAAGAAAAAGAAAACTAAATGATAATGATAATAATAAAAATAATAATTAAACCGAAATATATTTTATATCAATAGAAATTATTATTTTACTTTATAGAGTTAATATTATATAATATATAAATAGAAGTAAAATAAAAATTGTGTATAAAACTGTAGGTTATCCTACATTTCTAATTAAAAAATAAAATCTGGCATCAAACAGAATATTTTAGTATATTTCATTTTTATTTATATACAAGTTTTAAAACAATAATAAAAATAACTTTTTTTTTTTTTCTAATAATTTGTAAATTACAAAATATACACGAATTTTATGTTTCACCCTCCATATATTTTATAATAATTATAATCAACCATACAGCTTGCCATTGCACTCTTTTATACATTTATTTATTTTTATTTTTATTTATTTTGTTTCTTATGTACAGTACATACACACACACACACATATGGGGGAGACCTGCGTACCTAGGGCCTCTTTTTTTCAATGCCCCAAAGCAGAGCCCTTCATCTGTTTAAAATTATCAAACATGTACATACCTTTTCGGACTAATTACTTCCAATTGGAATTAATATAAATACCTAAAATAATAAATTCCGACGAACAGAAGGTTTTTTAAAAAAACTTCACTCGTGGCCCTTAGGTTCACTCGTGGCCCTTAGGTCACCCTCATTGTACCTGGGGCCAGACGTCATTGTACCTAGGGCATTTCTCTCAGATTTAGATTTCACTTTATAATGAATAAAAATAAGCATATAAACATGTATTTTATAAAAGAAACAATATCAAGTAATACATTTATTTATCATATAGTAATATCATATAAAAATAATAATTATTATATAATCACGTTGTTGCCTTTATTTGAAACATAACATTTTTCTTTCTTTTTCTTTCTTTCTTTTTTTTTTTTTTGGGGGGGGGGGGAGGGGATATTTTAACTGAATGTTTTTTTTTTTTTTCTGAAATGTCTCTTGGATTTCTAAATCTTTCTGATTTTCGGTCACATGTTTTCTTTGATGTGGGAGGTTTTGCTTAGGTTCGTACCTATTAAAGCATGACACACGGAAAGATGTTAGATGTTGAAGGTTTCGAAATTTCAACAGGACATGCAACAGAGACATCCAGTTCTATCATTGTTGGTTCACTTTCTTCCTGGAAATTTTTTTTTTTTTTTCTTTATGGAATGGTCTTGTCTTTCAGTCACATTTGAACTTAAATATTCATCTTCAGTAAATGTTTTTTTATTCATTGGCCATATGCCGGATACACGAAAGCCTGAAAGAATGTTTACAGGAATAAAGGCCAACGGATAGGACTTGCCAACATTTTCAGCAACGTCATATATAGTGATTGGTTTACCAGGGTTTGCCAGCATCCAATTACTATAGGCTGTACTGCGTTTCTTAACACTTTCGCGCATATTCATGTCATTTGAAAATATGAAACTCCACCAGTGGGCGTTTCTTTTGCAATTTGTATGTTATTTATTTCTAAAAAATATACACAATATTCATATTTGTACAATCAGTATACTATGGATGCAAATACTTTGATTAGAGAGGGTATGATTATAATGCATATCAATTTGTAATATAAATGTGAATACCAAAAATTTTATTTTGGAAAAATTGTAACTTATGTGAAAAACGCACACAGGTGCACCTTGCTATCAAAAAGACAAAAACATGCGGTGTTAAAGGGTCCAAACACAATGGCCCTAGTACAAGGTTGCTATGTGGCCCTAGGTACAAGTTTTGGTAACTTCATTCAACATGCCTTCCACCTAAAAAAAATCCACATGCAGAGAGGACTAATTAAATATCTCATTTATTACTCAATATAACAAGAAAAATTATACACTAGAAATGAAAGAAAAATATTTGACTTGCCTTTGTAAAATAGCAAAAGAGATGAGCTGCAAAATTTTACTTCAAACCATGTAAATTCGTTTTCTACATGTAACTTGTCAAATCTTTCTCTTCAAAAGTCCCAAAGTAGTTGTAAAAGTAGCAATTGGTGTTGTTACTGGCCCAATTGAGTAATAAAACTTAAAATTAAATATTATTCAAATAAAGTGGGGTTGCCCTAGGTACATGGGTCTCCTCTATATATGTATATTAGGGTGGAACGAAAAAACCAACTTCTGATTTTTAATTTGGAATAGCGCTGAAAAGTTGCCTTTTGGTGTAGATAAGATAAATTAAAAATATGAAAACTATTGGAGTACGTCTTGAGGTGCCGCAAGGACATTAAAGTTTCATAAAATTGAAAAAAAAAACGATAAAACCAACTTCTGATTTTTAATTTGGAATAGCGCTGAAAAGTTGCCTTTTGGTGTAGATAAGATAAATTAAAAATATGAAAACGATTGGAGTACGTCTTGAGGTGCCGCAAGGACATTAAAGTTTCATAAAATTGAAATCTTTGCTATATTTTAAAGGGTTTTTTTGCGGGTCTCGATTATAAAACAAAATATTTCAAATAGGCGTTTTATTATGAATAGAAACAGTTTTACTATTGCATTGGCATCAGGAAGCATGAGTCATAACCGGAGCAGATGTTGTGAGGGAGAAGGGGGGTGGAAGGAGGCAGAGATTTGTCTGCGTGTACTGACACGTGACACCTGACAAGCTCAGAGCAGGTGTCAGGCTTTGCGAAATTCAGTTGAGTGGACGTCTCCGCACCGTTTAAGGTATATTTTGTTAGTTTTAGTTTGCATAATACTTTATTTTTGAGAATAAAAATGGCTCAGTCTAAAATAGTGAAGACAAGACAAATGTCGGAAAGTCCCATTTTTGGGAAATTTGGTGATTTGTGTGAAGTTGAACTGCCTACTTACGAATACATTATGAAGTGTTACTGTTATATTAGACATAACCTCAAAACTGCTTCAGAGAAGGATCCTACTGTAAGTGAAATATGTGACATTTTAGTTCCCAAAATAGAACAAATATGGTCAAGAGCTTCTATTCCCGTTGTTTCTAGCAAAAGAATTTTACAAATGATAAAAGCTTATCATTGTAAATATAGGAATTTATTAAGGTCTAAAAGCAGAAAAGGGTCAGATAAGTTTGACTGCAACCTTGCAAAATTTAGAGAAGAAGCGAAACGTTTATTTGATATTGCTGCCTGTAAGTGTGCAAACTTTAATACTTGTACTTGTATAAAAGAAAAAAAGTACCAGTTATGGAACAAGAGTTTCTGAAAGATCAACGTTCTAACAGGGCAATGGTTATAGGTAATATTGATAAAGCTACCACAAGCGCTTTGAGGAAGAAAGAAGTCAGAAAAAGTAAAGAACTACAGAGAAGAGAATAGTTAAGTTTAATCAAGAACGGACAAAAAACACCAGTGCATTAGAAACGGTTACTGGCAACAATGACAGAGCTGAAAGGCAGCATTGTTCTTTACCAGAAGAGGCAAACCAACCAGGTCCATCAAATATACAAGAAGTCACACATCTACCAGGGCCTTCAAAACTGAAAGAAGTGAAAAACACTCAAATGCGTATTAAATTGTCATCTGTAGCTTCCATTGCTGACCGTATCGGAATATCAGATAGAGCTGCTGCAGCAATAGCTAGTGCCGCTTTACAGGACTTGGGTGTAATCACAGAAGAAGACAAAACCAATGTAATAGACAGGATGAAAATTAGACGAGCAAGATCAACAAATCGAAAAGATCTCATTAATGACAGTCATTATCGTCCGATAACCGAAAATAGAGGATTGTTTTTTGATGGAAGAAAAGACAAAACAATTGTTCGAGAAAAGAAAGGAACTAAGTTGTACACAAAAGTTGTTTCAGAAGAGCACGTTTCACTAATAGAGGAACCAAACTCAAGGTTTTTAGGCCACGTAACACCTAAATCTGGCACCGGAAAAGACATAGCAGACAGTATACTGCAGTTTCTTGAAGATAGAGAACACAACAAACAACTTTTGAACTTTACTGCTATTGGCTGTGATGGAACCGTTGTAAACACGGGACATAATAATGGTGTGATTTCTTTGATTGAAAAGGAAATAGGAAGACCTTTACAATGGTTAATTTGTATGTTCCATGCTAATGAGCTACCATTGCGACACCTTTTTTGTCATTTAGATGGTAAAACTAAGGGACCCAATGAGTTTAAAGGCGAAATAGGTCAGCAGCTGGAAAACTGTGCTAATCTTCCTGCTGTTACTTTCATGCCAATTGAAAATAACCTTCCTCTTTTGGATAACAGAAATGATTTAAGTACAGATCAGAAGTATTTATTGGATATGAGTATAGCTGTATCAAGTGGAAATTGCCCACTAGATTTATCTTTAAGAAACCCTGGCAAACTTTCTCACTCTAGATGGCTGACATTAGCCAACCGCGTGCTTAGATTGTATGTGGCAACTGAAAATCTTAAGACTCTGGCTGAGTACATTGTGAAAGTGTATGCACCTGTGTGGTTTAATATTAAGTTAAAACCTTCATGTACTTATGGTTCCAAACATCTGTTTAAACTTATCTCATATTCACGCTATCTCTCAGACGACCTCAAGAACGTTATAGATCCGGTTATTCAAAGAAGTGGGTATTTTGCTGCCCCGGAAAATCTCCTTTTGTCCATGCTATGTGATGAACGCAAAATTCATAGAGAACTTGGTTTACGACCTGTTTTAAAAGCAAGAACAGAAAGTAGAGGGGGAGTCAGGAAGTTTAAAGTTCCAAAGATAAACTTCGATGCAAAGGATTACATCGACATGATCTTATGGCCTGAAAATGACGTAACTGAACCTCCCTTATTAAAACATGTTTCAAGTGACACTCTGAATGACTTTATACGGAAGACATTTGAAGCTGAACCAAATAGTAAAGTGGACCCGGTTATCGACTTTCCCCGGCTTCCTTGCCACACGCAAGCAGTGGAAAGAGCTGTGAAACTAGTGACCGAATCGGTTCAAAATGTCTGTAGTTCAATCGCAAGAGAAGGATACATAAGAGCAAAAATTGACTCACGTGAGAAAATGCCAAAATTTAATACGAAAAAACAGTTTAATTTGTAAATGAAGTAGAAACAAACATTTTGCAGCTGTAACATTTGCAATTTTTAAGAATACAGAAGTAAGAAATTTACAAAATTTAACATTACAAAATATTTTTTTTTTATTATATTTTGTAAATAATATTTTTTCCCAATTCTAATGTTTACATTATATATGTATTTGAAACGATTTTTTGTAACATTATATGTAGGAGAAATTCATAAAAAATAATTTATGAAAGTTTATAATTTTTCAATTTTTGTACAAAATTTAAGCTCTTTGCGGCATCTCAAGACGTTGTAATATTGCAACCAAATTTTTAAAAATTCTTTTTTAACCTAAATGGCAACTTTTCCCCAGTATTTCCAAAATAAAATCTAAAAAAAAAAAAAAAATTAAAGGCCTATTTTTTATTTTTCAATTTTTTCAATGTTTTTACAAACTTTAAGCTATTTGCGGCACCTCAAGATATTATAGTATCGCATCCAAATTTTTTTTACTTCCTTTTGAGCCTAAAAGGCAACTTTTCCCCACTATTACCAAACTGATATCTAAAAAAAAATTTAAAAGGCCATTTTCGTTCCACCCTAATGTATATATATATATATTAACATGTTTATTCAACTAATATGATCTGTTAAATAATTATTATTAAATAATACAAATTATTCATTTATTAAAGTATTAGAGTGAATATTAAAATAAAAATATAATTTGTAACTAATTTGCGTCATTATTTGTTTCTATCTTTTAACAGATTATACTTAAGTTTATCTTTAAGAGTAAATTTAATAAACTATGATTTTTGATGCTATTATTTTCTATGAAATATAATTCATCGAGAAAGGAATTTAAAAAATAGTCATTACATTTAGAGAATATTTTTTAATAACAAACTTCGTTTTATTTTCAAACTGAAAATGTGTTTGTGGGAGTATTTGATTAAGATTTGATTTAACAACACGAAAATATTTGAAATCTGTAAATCTTTGCTGAATTTAAATTTTAATGTTTTTGACCATGCTGAATGTTTGTTTATGCTTTTCGAAAATTAAATTCTATTTCAAGTTATATAGAATGGGTAAAATATTTGCTTAACTGTTGTGTTTGCTTATTCCTATTGCTGGATATTGAAACATATTCTGTTATAAGCTGAATAATAGTTTCAGCAAATGAAGTAAAAATATGTCAAGCGAGTACTGTTTATAAATTTTCTCAGTGATATGTTTATAATTTAAAAGCACACAATCAGTTCAATGTATCCAGCTTCACATTTACATATTTGCACATATTTGTTCATTATTAATTATATTTTTTACTATTTACAAAATTGATTGAATGTTTGAAACTTTACTTTACATATATTGATATGTTAGAAAAAAAAAAAAAATCTTATTATTATTATAAGGATTAAATGTTTTAATGTAAAGAATAAAATGTATTATTCAGAACTAATTTGGTAATCAAATATCAGAGCTGATTGAAATCATATATAATCCTACAATTAAAATTAGAAAGATAGAACAGGGTGTAGAAATAATTAAATGTATTTTAATTAGTTTAATTCATATGCTTATTTAATGTTATTTCAAAAATTATTCCCTATTTTAATTATATTTAGCAAATCTTTTTATTTATTTATTTATTTATTTATTTTTTAAATAAATTTGTGTCATTTCTTTAGTTGCCGAAACGTCAGTGGAGGCCCTACATTGAGACTCAAAACGGTTTTGGGCTGTGTCTGTCTGTCGCGCGATAGCGGCCGCACAAATAGCGCTATTGACTTGAAATTTGGTACACGTGTTCATGAGCCCCACGAAATCAGCTGTATAGTTTTTGGTATGTACTCCATTTGTAATTCGTATACAGGGACACGCCAAAGTTTTTCTTATCATTACGGCCTATGGGAGGAATTTGTATGTATCGCGATAGCGGCCACAAAAATCACGCTATTGACTTGCAATTTGGTACACGTGTTCATGTGCCCCACGAAATCAGCTGTATAGTTTTGGGTGTGTATTCCATTTGTAATTCGTGTATAGGGACACGCCAAAGTTTTTCTTATCATTACGGCCTATAGGAGGAATTTGTATGTACCGCGATAGCAGCCACAAAAATCACGCTTTCGACTTGCAATTTGGTACACATGTTCATAAGCCCAACGGAATCAGCTGTATAATTTTAGGTGTGTATTCCATTTGTAGTTCGTGTACAGAGACACGCCAAAGATTTTCTATCATTACGGCCTATGGGAAGAATCTGTATGTACCGCGATAGCCGCCGCAAAAATCAAGCTATTGACTTCAATTTTTCTCGAAACGTCTGTTGAGACTCAAAAGGATTTTGGGTTCCGTCGGTCCGTCTGTCTGTCTGTCTGTCGTACGATAGCGGCCGAAAAAACCACGTTATTGACTTGAAACTTTGTACACATGTTCATGATCCCCACGAAATTAGCTGTATAGTTTTGAGTGTGCATTCCATTTGTAGTTCGTGTACAGGGACACGCCAAAGTTTTTTTTATAATTACGGCCTATGGGAAGAATTTGTATGTACCGCGATAGCGGCCCCAAAAATAACGCTATAGACTTGCAATTTGGTACACATATTCACGAGCCCAACGGAATCAGCTGTCGGAATGGGACGTTTTGGCGCGGCCGTTCCGGCGCGAAACCCATTTCGGCGCAGCTGTTTTGGCGCTGCCGTTTTGGCGCGAGATCCATTTCGAAGAGGCCGTTTTCGCGCAGCCTGTCCTTCACGAAATGGCCGCGGCTTTCGTCTCATCCTTTTCAGTTAAAATTTATTTAATGATAGATATGATTTCTTATTTATTTATTATGCGTGAAGAAAAAACTATTTTAAATTATTTATTAAATATATTAATGATGAATAGAAGTTTGCTTAATTTAAAGGAGCCAATGATAAGATTAGAAACTTGTTTTTTATTAAACTTAGTCATCAGATGGCAACACATACGCAGCAATTCTAAAGATTCTAACCAATTTGGTGATGGAGGTCCTTTGGGGAATAAAATAAACAATGTAATTTCTGATTTTTTTTTTTTTTTTTTTTTTTTTTTTTTTTAATGATTGAACCAAAAAATATTTTTAATTTTTTATTAATGACATAAAATGATGAATAGGATTTTTCGTAATTTAAAGAAGTCAGTGGTAATCTGAGAAAAGAACTCGATTTTTGTAGTTAAAACTTATTAAACCTATTGCCGTGCGGTTCTTTGGGATATATATATATATATATGTATATATATATATATATATATATATATATATATATATATATATATATATATATATATATATATATATATATATAATGTATATATATATATATATATATATTATGCGTAAACAAAAATTTATTTTAAATTATTTGCTAAAGATATTAATGATATTAAAGATATTAATATCTATTGCAAGTATTTTAAAAACATTAGTTCATTAATCCTTTAGCTGTGTAGTATTTTATCTGTTTAATAACTGATAAAAACAATAGTAGGTGAAGGTAGGAATTAAAAAATGATTAAATTTAATAAAATAATAATAATAAAATAATATAAACTAAGTAATATAATAATAAATTAAATATATTTATGTATATATTTTAACCCTATGGTTATTCAGTAATCTTATTTTCCAATTTTTTTTTTTTTTTTTTTAAGATTGTCACATTAGCCTTTTATTTCAACTATTGAGTGACAGAAAAAAATGTTTGTAACTGATAAAGGGTTAAACTGATCATGTAATTTAAAACAAATTTCATGTCGTCAACATTGCTTTATTTATTTATTTATTTTTATTTTCAAAATATTGTTGTTAGAAATGGATGAAAGAATAGAAATTTCATAGTAAATAATATTGGGAAAATGAGAACTAAAAATTTTAAAATATGTCCCGAAGGTTTTTGGGGTAAATTAAAAAACAAAAATTAATAAAAAAATAGGAATTTTATTTTTTCTGAAGGTGGTAAAAACCATGGGAAAAACATGTTTTGGCCAAGATGTTAAAAACCGTCAAAAACCATTACACGGTAAATACACACCTGCTTTATTTTTTTTTTTTTTTTAATAACTTACTTAAAGCTCGCATTGCTCTAAATTTCTGAAACTTATTACACATAGTAGAATAGTTCCATACAACTTATTAATATTTAATACCATCCCCCCCCCCACTCAGCTTACTATTTACTTTATTTATTGTAACTTAGTAACTCCCCACAGTTAAAATGTAGACTTAGGTTCAATAATCACTAAATCAGTAAAAATCAACTGTACAAAAAGAAAAATGAGCAATTTACGTTTAGAAGTGCCAGATGAAAATATCCTGTACTTTTAAATCTCCACCAGTTATTAAAAAAAAATAAAAAATAAATTGATAAAAATAAAAAATAACTTTCTATAAAGTTTTCATTATCTTAAAGTTATCACTGCTATTCTTCTTCTTCTTCTCTTTTTTTTTTTTTTTTTTTTCTTTTTTGTTGTTACACAAAATTTAATTATTAAAGACTTCTGTTTATTTTTATTTACAGTTTGCGTATTAAAATTTCCTATATAATAAAGCTTGCTGAGATAAAATAAAAGTTAACTTTAGCAAGAAACAGGATAATGAAAAGGTGTGCATTCTTAACCAATTCTTAAACTGCCTTCACTTAAACAAAGTCAATAATGATTAACTCGCGGGTTTATTTTAATCCATATAATAATAAACAGTTATAAAAATTCTTGAATATTCCCGACTATTTATTATATTTTCAGAAAAAAAAAAAAAAAAAAAATCTTACACTCAAAAAGTTCGGAACGTAAACATCTGGCGCCGAAACGGGCGGCGCCAAAACGGCCGGCGCCAAAACGGCCGGCGCCGAAACGGCCTCGCCAAAAAGTAACAAACCGATTAGCTGTATAGTGTTAGGTGTGTATTCCCTTTGTTGTTCGTGTACAGGGACACGCCAAAATTTTTCTTATCCTTACGGCCTATGGGAAGAATTTGTATGTACCGCGATAGCGGCCGCAAAATCCTTGGATTGACTTGCAAATTGGCGCACACATTCCAGCTTTCCATATAAGTAGCTGTATAATTTTCATTGCTATATTTTTTATAAACTGTGTACAGGGACACGCTAAAATTCTTAATATTACGGCGTATGGGGTGAATTTCGTTTAAACGCATTTTAATATCATTACTTTGCAATGAAGAAAATGAAACTAGAGTATATGAGTAAGATGCTTAAACTTATGTTGCTTGAAGAAAATATGTGCTCTTAAGCTTTCTAATTAATGTACAGGACCTTACAAAAGTGTTCTGACAATGTCACTTAGTCATCCAAACGATGTTAAATTTGGAACAATTATTAATTTTAAACGCAAAATAAGCTGAATAGTTTTTACTGGTGTATACAATGTTTATGGTTCGTTTACAAAGACACACGAAAGAATTTCGTAACATTAGAGCCTATGGACGAATTTTTAATTTAAGCGCGCACTTTAATGCGTTTATGCTGAATTGAACTTAATAAAGTTAACATACATTATAAAGATGCTTAAAATCATGTTTACTCTAAAAAAAGGTTATGTATAGACTAAATAATTTATGGGACCACACAAAATAATTCCGAGTATGTACTGTAATCATCCAAATGATGTAAAATTAGTTTGAAAGATTAATGAGTTATAATTTATTAGATTTATTCTTATTATTGGCGTTTATAATGACTGTGGCTACTTTTCCGGGATACATAAAGGAATTTCGTACTTTTATGGTGTATAGTCGGTATTTCTTAAAAGTGTATTTTAACATGGTTACACCCCATCAAATATAATGAAATTTTATTAGAATTTTAAAAGCCTGTTTTCATGTTGAAAATTGTGGGCATAGAATTGATAATTAGTTTAAAGGCTTCGCAAAGTATTTCCGATATGCTATGTAATTTTTTTTGCATGAAATTCGGTATTTATGAATTTCCGGGAAATAATACAAGACCGTCGTTTAATAAGAATGCATATTGTTGCGTACTTGGGGGTTTGTAAGTTGTCCGAGAATGAAAGGCGAAACTTGCAAAAATTCAGTGATTAATTCACAGAAAGTTCCAGAAGAATACAGGTCTATAAACCAAGTATCAGCTTCAATTCAACCAGTAAACATAGCTTAAACAACAGCAGTTAACAGCAAAACAACAGTACAAACTGTTTAGCAATAACACATAAAGCAAGTCTCATTCAAAGAGGCTTAAAGCAAAGCAAGCATTTGACGAAACCGACACAGGTCTGAGATTGGAAGCCTTGGCTAAAAAAATGCTCCTTTTATACTATTATATCGAACACAGACTGTTCTGGAAAATTATCGTATCTCATCAGCCAATGAGATTAGAGCTTCCATATTTGGTATATCCCTAATAAGGATTTTCTCGCCAAGGTCGCCAAAAAAATCGCCAAGGAGGGAAACAGTCGCCAAATTTGGCGCCAAATCCATTTCTTCCCTTATTGAAGCTTTTCAATTCGTTTTTAAAGGAAAATTAGGCTATTTTAACGCTAAAACGACTAGAAATGCACAAAATTAGCATTTTATCGACTTACTAAGCCTCTTTGAAAAAATTTATACAAAAATAAATGCAATTATTTACAATTCCGTAACACTTTATATGATATATAAATAGGTATAGAAAGAGAGATACAGCGGGGGGTTGAATGTATCTGATTATGGTAATAAGTCAATCGAATCAATATATACTATTATATAATAAGAAATAAATAAAAATGACCTATTGAAAAATGTCTGATGCAAATAGGACGTTGAGGCTCCTGATCTGCAGATCCACTAGTTAAATTAATATTGTTATTTAAAGTTGATTTATTTTTTATTCTATAAAATAAAAGATAATTTTTTAATAAAATAAATATTTATGTTGTTATATACAAAGAATTCGCATAAAAATTCTAAATAGAATAAACATACATATTAAATATATATTGAGTTTTCTATATTATGTACGTGTTACAAATGAAATATTGTAGTTAAAGATTCATCTTTCTTATCTGTACTCGTAAACATCAACAAAACAGCATTTAATAATGTAAAACATTTCTTATTGTTCAAAATTATACATATTTTATCAAAATCCGCCTTATTCCCATATGTAAGATAATATTTAAAATATAAAAACCTTTCAATGATAAAAAAAAAAATAAAATAAAAATAAAAATAAAAGTATTATGATATTTCTAGGAAATTTCTGAAAACTGACATAAGGAATTTAATTACTGTACATTATATACTGAAAAAAAAATAATAAGAAAGAAAGAAAGAAAGAATAGATAAAGACAGAAAATAAATTAGATAGAACAGAAAAGGGAGAAAAGACAGTACGCATATTCAAGATTACAAAGAGTGAAAATTATGTTTTAAAAGGAAAAAAAAAAATAATAATAACAATAAACATTTTCTCAAAAATATTGTTAAGAAAAATTTTTTGACTTTCTTGTGTGAGAAAGTATTTCGTAAAGAAACTTGCAAGTTATAGTCGAATAATGCTCTTTATTCACCGTAACTACTCGAATCAAAAGAATAAAAATATAATTACAACGAATATTCTCAAAACTGTGCAACATTACTGTTAATGAGTCGAATACTCTGGTAACAGTTCAATGAAGTACCGCAAAAATTACTATTCGAGAAACATTCTGGAATAGTTTAATAAAACAGTCACTTGTTCCATAGGAGTAAAGCAAATTAAGTCACATACTTCCAAACAGAAAATTTCATTACCTCACGACAAAGTTCAGTCGCTTGGAGCATAGTCCCCAAAGTGCAATCACTCTCAATAACTCTGTAAACAACACTGATTCGTAGCAACTTCACTCCTTCTTCACAGGATTCGACTCCTTTATGTTTATATCCTTTGGCGATGGGGTTTGACTGCAGTTCATTAAAGATACCCATGGAAAGTTTGAGATCTAGGCTCTCGTGCATCGGAGAGCTTCGAAACTTCGGAAACAATAAACTACTGATTTTCATCAAACCGTCAAATTTGCCCCCAAGTCTTACCTCTCTCAAAGTGAATGAACTGATTCTTTATTCTCAATTTTCCGGCTAAACTACTTTCCTTCCAACAGAACAATTGATGCAGGGGAAAAGAAAAAAATATATATAAATTAATTATGTGAAAATAACAAAAATAATAAATTATTAAATAAATAGATAATAAAAAAATATAATAAAAATAAAAAGTTAAAGAGCTATTTTAATATTAGTTAATACTTCTTATCTGTGGAAACATAAATAATTATATATATATATATATATATATATATATATATATATATATATATATATATATATATATATATATATATTATTATTATTATTATTATTATTATTATAATTATATTATAATAGTTATATTACTTCTGAAAGATATCTGAAAAATGAGTTTTAATAAATAATAAATAATTTATATTACATTTTCTCCTTCTTGTTTTATGAGACAAGAAGAAATAAATAAAACTTTGATAATTTCTGACTTGTGTAAATTAACTTAAAAAGTTCTTAAATTTCTATGATCTTGTTATCTAATTCTTAATAATCTCGTTAAAAAAGGATAAATTCTGCCACAGTTTTCATCTGTTCTTGTCAATTTATTATCTTCGTTTCACCCCTTCCATCATTGATTAGCACACCACGATGTTCATTATTTATTCGCTACCTCACACATTGGCTAATACCATGTATTTGAGTTTCAGCTACAGCTCTAACTGAAGAGTTAACCACTTAATACGGTGTTACGTGGCAAAGCTGCGGTGAATGGAATAACATTTTCAGACTAAATGAATGGATCATATTCTGACAAAGATAGAATACAAACTCATTTTCAGACAATATTTCGCATATTTACGGTAGTAAATATTTAAATGCATTAGATTTATTTACATATGATGCCTGATATATAAATACTTTATTAATGTCAAATTGCGACACATGTGGGAAAATTTAATATTTCAATATAACATTTAAATCCTCGGCGTTATAAATGAGAATTGGCAGACGGCATATATTATGTTTATAAAAGGCAGCATGAAGTAATATTGATTCATTAGATGTATATTTTAAATATTAAAATACCTATTGCTAGTTATTTGCATTAAACTATAATAGCGTGTACAAAAAATATGGGTTATTTACTGCCATACATTTATAATTCAACGTTATAGTGTAAAATTATTGCATACATAAAACACCTGTAAAATATGATTAATTGAAAATTGAAAATCTTAAGGCTTGAAATTAAAAATAAAATATTATATAAATACAAGAACTAAAGATATTAAATATTTTTTGTTTTAAAAGTACAAATTTTTAGTATCTAAATATTATAATGAAAGAAACTGAAATACATAAATTACAATATTAATTTTTAATACCATGATAAAAAAATAAAATTTTAGGTTTTGATATCAATAAAAGTAACTTTACAAAAAACTTAACATTTTTCTCAATATCTCCCTAAAAGTAATATGTATATAAGGTTCCGTGAAACAAGTTGCTAATATTATTATACTTTTGCAAAAATATATCAATAACCCTTAAAATGATTTAAAAAACCTTTAATATAGTTTTTTAAAGATAAGTATGCAATTAGATTATGTAAAGTATGCAAAGAAATTCAATTTTTCGAACAATTCATTGCAAAATTATTATTATTATTATTAATATTATTTGGTTAATAGCTTAATTACGAAGTTTTAGCCCCCATTTCTGGTTTCAGGAATGAGAGTCATAAAACGCTTACACATAAAGTTTATTTTTAATTTGTTGTTCCTTTTTTTTAATTTTTATTTATTTATTTATTTGTTTTATTATTTTTAAAGATGGAAAAATAGACCAATAAATTTTGTCAAATAACAAAGAAATCAAACAGTTTCTGTTTTTATGCTTAGCTGTTTTTTTTTTCTTTCTATGAGAAGATTGACCCTCTGAGAAGTCCCTAAACAATTGTTTTTAGAAGTTGCACTCAAGAAGCACAACGCGATCCTTATTACTACAAATATATAAATTTTGTATTATTGGTTTTGATTTTTACATCTAAAAAATTGGGCATTTATAACTTACATAACTGGTGATCTACAGTGAAATGTTTCGTAAAAAGGATACGCATTTTACGCATATATATATAGATAATAAATTGAAAAAAAAAATGTACGATTAGAGAAAAAAAAATTATAGGCATACACTGTTAAAAAAATGCAGAAAAAATACAGAAATTCTCTGTAATTTCAGAAAAAAAGGCGTAAATTACGGAAAAATTATGTAGACAAAACGTATTTTACGACTTTTTTTCTGAAATTACAGAGAATTTCTGTATTTTTTCTGCATTTTTTTAACAGTGTAGTTATATGTTTCTTACATATTTTATACTAAACGACACACTGGGTGACCAAAAGTCAAAGAAAAAATAATATCTATATTATTCAAAAATTATTGGCCGTAGCACTTCACTGAAAAAAAAAAAAAAAAAACGCTTAAAGTACAGGAAAAATCTGGCAGCTGGGATGACGGTATTTCTCCGTCAAATATACAGTTTAAAACCGTGAAATTGTATCGCAACAAAATGTTACACAGGAGTGCTGTAAATCAAAAAGGTTTTTTGTTAAAAGTACAGTTTTGTACTGTACATTTGACGGAAAAATACTGGACTCCAGTTGCCAGATTTTTTCCTATACTTTTGACAGTTTTTTTTTTTTTTAATACAGTGTATGTGGTTTTCACTGAAATGCACAGAAAAACATGGGATTTCTTTTAGGTAACAAAAAAAAAAAAAAAAAAAAAAAATCAGTTTAAATATTCTTCTCTAGGGAACGCTTTAATTGTAAAATTATTATTGTTTTTATTTTTACAGTTTTGCAGTAAATTCAACAGCGTAGCTAGGACGGACTATAAATGTTCAATGTGACGACCGTCATTCAATTTGACTGTCAGACATCACGCATTTCGAAATTCTGCTAAAAAATCTTCAGAATTCGCAATATGGCGTCATTTGATCGGGCGTATCTGTTTAAAATGTGAGATAATGATATGAACACAGCGCGATATGTTAATAAAAAATGTAATTGATACTTTTCTTATAAAAAAAAAAAAAAAGAAAAAGAAACACGTATTTCTCTTCATTTTAAGTGAAAACTACATAGAACTACAGTCAGTACATTCAGATTTCTATACTTTTTACTTTTTCTATGACGTTTGGATCACGTGGTATACATACATCAGAATGAATTGTGTCTAAATTGCCTCATTTCGGGGTGATTTTTTCTTGCGGGTTTACGTTTTGGTTTGATTACTATTTAGGTTCATGGTGTGTTAGAGTTCTTTTTTATTATGGGTACGTTATCAATCAATAAATTCAAATCAATTATTCGCCTGATGAAGGGTCGTGTGTTTTTTCGACCCGAAATAATTGTTGCGAGTTTATTGCATTTTATGGTGTTTATTCAAAGTTTGTAAGTAATTTTTCAACGCCAGATTTGTGGTGCTTTTTTATTAAATAAATTTCATGGTTTCATTGTTCTTTATTTGCTATTGGGGTTTCGCTTTTTTTTTCATCAATGTGTCTCCTAATCTGGTCTTATCAGGATGGGGGAGTGTTGCCGGCATATAACTAGTTTAACCCCACAGGCGAGTCAAAAGTCTTGCCTCTTGCGTCCTTCCTTCCTTTCGTGGGTTGTTTTTTTTCCCTGGATTTCGATTTAGTTTGGGTATTTCTATTGGGATTTGGTTGAGTTGGTTTGTTGTGTCGTTTGTTTTGCGGGCTGATAAAATTAAATTTGGTTTCTTTAGATATGTGTATTTCATACTTTGATAATTTTTTTCACCTTTCTGGGCTTGTCCTGTATAGAGAAATTGTTCATTCTTATGGTTTTTGTAGTTTTGGTGATCTTGTGTCTATTGCTTGGCTTTTGCTTCACTTAATGGGTCATTATTGTTCATTACAGGGTTCTCTTTTTTTCTCTTTGAAATATTGTCCTAGAGTCAACCTTCTTTTCCTCAGAGTCTAGTTACACGGTCCTATTTCAATTTTCAACTGGTGTTGTTGTAAGTGGATTGGCGTCAGTGCTATTGTTGAACTTGATAATTGAATCAATTTGGGAAATCTTGTTGCTTTATTTGGCGTGTGCATGTCTCTTTGGTGAAGTGTTTGACTAACTATTCTTCGTTCTCATTCTTTACTTCTACTACCAAAATGATTATATATAAATATACACATACTTTCACGCACACATATATGTATATATATATGTGTGTGTGTTTGTTGTTTTAAACTATAATTTGCGTATTTTGGTATCATGGTAGTAATGTAAGAAACCTATAACTTATGCCTATCATTTTTTTTTTCTAATAATAAAGATTTTTTTCAGTGTATTCTCTAACGATCTTTAATAGCGTATGTCAAATGCTGAACTTTCAGAATAAATTAGGATGGCTATAGACTCTGTTCTCGAAATATGAGTAGAATGTCTATTATGAAATTATTTTTATTTTTGAGTTTTAAAAAATTGTAGCAAGGAAGATATTTATCATAATTTTACGCTTTGGTTCTTATTTTTTACAATAAAAGAAAATATTTATAAGATAAAAAAATTTAATATACCATGTTTTTAAATTTTCTGTTGAATCATAGCTATAGAACTTCATTAGCACTTTATCAATTCGTAT
Source organism: Salticus scenicus (assembly GCA_963930645.1). Taxonomy (NCBI): domain Eukaryota; kingdom Metazoa; phylum Arthropoda; class Arachnida; order Araneae; family Salticidae; genus Salticus; species Salticus scenicus. The sequence goes on from OZ005654.1 coordinate 91,754,772, forward strand.
ACAATTTTTAAAGTGATACACTGTAAAAACTAGGTTCTTAAAAATAAGTATATATATAGTCTGAAAATAGTACCTAAACAATATATACTTAAATTTGAAAAAACATGTACTCATTTTTGAGTACACGGACATGTCAAACACGGGGATATTGGGATTCTTATTGGTCAACCCCATTTTTGAGCATGTCAATATACTCAAAAATGAGTACATGGATTTTCAAATTTAAGTATGTATTGTTTCAGGGCTATTTTGAAACAATATATACATATTTTTAAGAACCTATTTTTTAGATTGTAATGACGTCAATTTCTGTAAGATGCAAATTTAACTTTTTACAATTTTTTACCGTTCACGTTTAATTAAATGTATTTATTTTTATGTCGAAGGAAAATGAACTCGCAATTGTTTTTGGCAACATTTAATTTATAGCTGATACTTTAATGGCTATTTTTAAAGCTATTAGGAGGTACTTATTTTAATATTTTAGTTAATTAAAAGAAAACTAATTAAAAATTCGGAAATCGGGCTTCGAAGTATTGTGTTGTCATCGGGTTATGAGCTATACTGAAAGTTTCAAATGTCTGGTTAGTAGGGAAGTTAGTTAAAAATCACTTTCAAGATTTGTTCAGGACAAACAAACAAACAAACAAACAAACAAGAATCAAAATTAATAAAAACATGTTTAAATACATCCTATTTCGGAAAGAGAAATACTTTTAAATACTTTTAACGCTATTTTTTTTTTACAAATACTCTAATATTTTTATTATAGAGTAAACATATATATATATATATATCTGTGTATTATTCCATTTCCAACAAACAGACGACTTTTTTTTTTTTTTTTTTTTTTTTTTTTTACTGTAAATAATACAACTGTTTTTTAATATTATAGAAACACGTAAAAAAAAAAAAAAAGTTATCAAAGCATTTACGTTTTCTCAAAATATCAATTATTTCAATTAGAAAACGCGTACAGCACTTTTCACCAAAGAGCAAAATAACTCAACACGGGACTAACTAATTATTTTATACGATCGAATGGAATTCACAAACGCTTTGTAGTGTATCTAATTTGTAGAAATCGCGTTCAAATTTCATCAAATACACAGAAACTGTTGAAATGTGGACTAGTGATAAAATTTTCAATCAAACATTGTTTCTTTTATACTGTTAAACATTAGAAATACTTTTATAATATGTTTAAATTTACAAAATAACTCATTTTTAAGCTGAAAAGAACGGAATACAAGCGACGTAAAGCAATGCTATTGTCGCAAGCTAAACATTATTTGTATTGCCTGTTTCATTTTTAAAATGAAATACTTCGAAAATTGAATCAATTAAAATTTACACAGTGTATTCGGGTATAAATATGAGTTTAAAGAAATTATTTCAGAAATATTCGCTTGAAGAACAAATATTTGTTCTAAATCTATAAATGCAATTATTTTGTTTTAGGGGTATAATCCAGTATTTCATTCAATATTAACACGATTTATTAATGCAATATCGTTGAATTTTCGTAAAAGTCCATCATGGTTCATCTACAATAAAATATAATATGATGCTTTATAAAGAAAAATACGTATGAGATTTTGTTTGTTTGTTTTAATAAATTCCGGAGGTATGAATATTAAACCTTGAAATACAAACAATTTTCATCTATATTCAAGAAAAAAATACATTTTTAGTAAAATATAAGAGAGTTTGGAACAGTAAATTGGAAATTATGAAAGTTTGAAACATATATATTATTTAGTATTACTTTAATATAATAATATTCTGAAATAATTTTAACTTAGTAATATTTGCATAGCTGGCAATATTATTAGTAAGTCTTAATAACATTATCAAGTTTTCGCATTTTCTAACCTCATGACTTCATACCAGAATTTTATTATAGTTAACCTCAATATATATCTTAGGAAATAAATATCAAAGTACATTATGTAAAAAAAAAAAGTGGTAATAAACCCCAATTTAGAAATTTTAATGTTAGCAGATAAATAATTAAAATTATTTGAAAAATTTTAATTTACACATTATAAAATACCACAAACAGTTTAGAACTAAATCATATATACTGCTATATTTTTAAATAATACTGAAAATAGTGAAGTTTCACAAGCATTTTGTATGTTTTAGAAAAGGCAGTAATAACTTTAGAACTTAAAATACCATAATGTTTTTAAATTCAACGAAACATAATGGTATCTTTTTAATAATGTAATAAACTTTTTTTGGAATTTTCTTTTTTTGCGATAGGCGTAGACATTAACTAATGTCACATAACTAATGTTTTCATATTTTTAAAAGGATTTCAATCATAAAACATTTGTAAAAGTATTTGAATGCTGCTACCGCTTTATAAGAGGTGATTGAGGAAGTTGGGAGCCCATAAATCTTTAACCCGCTAAACCCGTCTTAAGCTGTGGAAGCCTCTACGCCTTCTTATGTTTACTCCACTTTCATTTGCATGAATCTTTCCATTGTTTCCCACAGTTTTTAGTTCTTATATTAAATGTAGTATGTATTTTTTTCTTATATATATTTATATATATATATATAAACAAAATGCTGTAATTTAAAAACCTACTGGTCAGAATGACATGATATTTTAATGGAACAATTGTTAGGCTATGAAATTTTCTTGGGGGAGGAAAAAGGTAATTTAAAATGTCTCTATAAATGACAGTGTCATGGTAATGTCAGGGGAAGCGCCTAAATGGATTCATTAAACACAGAAATGTTGTTAGCAATACAAATGATTAACAGAAAATAATTGACTCCATTTTTTTATGACATGTTTTTTTAGTAAAAAAAAAACAAGAATGCTTGCTTACAGCTGAAACAAGCGCCATTAGGTGTTTCACCAACAACCGAAAGATTTTCCAATCATGGAAAAATGTGTATTTCACGAAACAAACAACTTGCAGATGATCTACGGCACATATTAAAACTATTATTTTCCATTTACGAAACAAAATTTCATAAACTCATGGTTGTTCAGCTTAAATATCAAGTCATTCTGATCGGTAGTTTTGAATTTATAGAGTATTGAAATCGTAACTTTAATTATAATCACCCTGTATGTATAACTGAAAACTATGTAGAACAAGGAGGGGGGGGGGATTCAAACAAATAAAACAAAAATAACATAAGAAATAAAGATTAATCAAATATACAAATAAAAATGAGATATACAAATAAAAATGAGATAATAACTTTTAAGTACTTTCTATTTTTAACATCGTATTTAAGGACAAATTATTGCAAGATGAAAAAGTACTATAATGTGTCTGATAATAGTACTGGATTAGAGAATCCATATGTATGTATATATATATATATATATATATATATAAATGATAGATATCGTCATAAAATTTAATCTGAAAATTTAGCAATTAATAGATACAAAACAATACCAACACCAAAAAACAGAACTGATTTTAACTTATAGGAAAGACTGACACAAAATTGTTGCGATACACAGATTAAGAACCAAAGACAAAAACAATTTAAGTTACTTACGCCGACATGAATGAAAATAATAATAAAAAAAGAAAAATACCATTTAAGTTAATGACAGAGAAAACAAATAAATGACCACAGAAATAATTGGATAAAAATGCTTAAAATTAGAAGTAAATACATACCAGGGGGCATGTACTTCATAAAGCTGTGAAAGCTGCATCGATTTCGTAAAACAATATAGCTAATCATAGCAATTTATATAGTTGCAGCCCCGATCAAAGCAGCAAAACTATATTGAATGCGAAATTAATTAAAATAATAAATTAAATCTTCATGGATTCCACAGAGAAAACTAGAAAAATGCATAGTAGCCACATGTAAAACATTTAACACAAAATGGAGAATAGGATGATGCCAACAAAAAAAAAAAAAATAAATAAAAATAAAAGCTTTTCAAACATCGATTAATCTATATATATGTATGTATGTGTATAATATTTTGTAATCAGCAAGTTTGTGATTAAAAAAAAAAAAATCAAAAATTAGTTGTGTTTGACGCAACATGATTCCATGTTTCAAAAATTTTTTTACAGCAATCATAATTTTCAGAAAATAAAGTGAAATAAGAATAAACCTTTTTTGAAATATCCTATTTAGCTAACGTCGATAATATATTAAATAAACTTTTTCTTTTTTTTTTTCTTTTTTTTCAAAAATTCCGTTATTTTATACGGCTGTATTTTAACTTTATAGTTCTTTTTATAGAAAGAAAATTTTATTGAAGCGAGAATATCACGTCTTGCGGAAGTTTTAGTGCTTAATATGTGTTTCGGCAGAATATTGAACATCAGATCTGCAAATTAACTACGCTAGAATACATTTGTGAGTTCCATTCGTTCAAATAAAAGTTTCGGCTATGGATAACATAATTAAGACCAATTAATTTTGCAACTTGTTAAAATGGTGATAAGTGCATTTTCAATTTTCATACTGGATATGTGACAAAGAAGTCATAATTATGTTACAGCATTTTGTTAAACGAGAAAAATTTTCCGATGCTGCTTTTCATAACTATTCTTATTTTGTCGCATTTGTTATAGTTTAATTAGTTTTTTTTTTCTTATATTTTTGGAATGAAAAAACAAATTTTACTTTATACTAAAAGATTGAAAGAAAAAAATTCAAACAATTAAAAACTATTCAGATGATTTAATGGAATTCCAAATTAATATATATATATATTTATATATTGTTGTTGCATTTATATATTGTTGCGAATACTTTATGTGCCATCTATTGCCACATTATGAATCACACATGATTTTAATAATATTCATGCATTATATATTGTTTTAAAATCCTTATTTATTTATATATTAATAATGAATGAAAATGAAGTGAAAATACAATTTTATATTAATTACAAACGTTTTAGATATAAATGGCAAAACGTGACATTTTCCGAAAATCTGAAACTATGTAGTAGTAAAATCTTTTTCGATATTTCTTTAAAGAAATTAATACGAACATTGTATTTATTTATTGTAAAATTATTTAAGGTAATGCCTAAAAGAGTTTGCGCACAGCTGAAAAGATGATTAGAAAAAAAGAATTGTATAAAAGAATGATATAAAGAATGGTATAGAAAATCAAATATTATTGTGCTATTAATTTAATATAATATAATAGAAAATAATATAATCAAATATTATTTTGCTAAACTATTGCTGAATGATTTTGAATTCATTTGTGTTATATATGCAATTTCATTTCTATTTTGTTGTTATTCTATAATTTTTAGCAATAGCTGTAATAATACCAAGATTTCTATTTTGCGCAATTTCTCGTTATAGGGTAGGAAATAATGCAGTTAATTAAATTTCTAATAATAATTAAATTATTAAAAAAATAGTTAACAATAAATTAAATTGTTAACAATTCAATTTTTAACAATTAATTTATTAACAATAATAATTACACTTAAATGGCATTGTTGTAAGGTTTTTCAAACAAATATTTTTTGTATTAGGAGTAGCTGCTTATAAATAATAATAATAATAATAATAAAATACAGGAAAATTAGAAAAAATTTATATATAATAAAATGAAAGCATTAGTTGCTATATAACATATTTAACTTAAAAATAGCGCACATTCTTTCCTTTCTGAAAGGCTCCCTCTTTGCTGATGCAGTCTGTCGTTATCCATAAACATTGCACTTATTTTTGTAATTGGTGCACATTTCATGCAAACACTTGTCACAAGTAACTTATATAAACTAGTCCATGATAAATCATGTAATAAAAAAAAAAAAAAAAACATTTTGTAATACTATCACTATAATAGAAATTCCAAGGAAGAGTTATAAAGTTTTAAGGAATAATTTTTTAAAACGAGATAAAATAACCATATTTTATCTTAGATACTTGAAGCATTCAGTATGCACATTGAATTCGGCAATTCACTATCTGGAAGGAATGTCGTCGCATTCTACTCCTTCTCTCCGACCTGCTATGTGCGCAATCTCTCACCTTATGTCATATGTTTACTATATTCAATCAAATCTAACATTCATAAGTAATGATTGAAAAAAAAAAATATTATACGCATCATATTTTATATACACTTATAATAAACAACTGAAATCGTACACCTATAAAAATGTTTCATATATTGATTTCAAAATTCATAGTTATGTAAGAAATTTATCAGCTGCGCACAGAAAAAAAAAAAAAAAAAAAAAAAAAAAAAAAAAGAACTATGTTTTAAAATTCATTAACACGTATAGAATTCATTATTAAAGTGGCCAAACGTCATATATATATATATATATATATATATTTTTTTTTTTTAAACTTCATTTTATGTAAATACTAGCAGGCTTTGCCCGCTTCGCTGGACATTAAATTTAAAGGAGTTGTCAAAATCCCATATCATTATTAATAATCTAAGTTTTCGCTATGATTGGTAGAGGTTTTCTCGCTCGCAACGTGAGGAGTCTGGGTCCCCACTACCTTCGGCAGCAACTTACCCACTTCTTACTTCCCCTTCCTCAGCGGGTGAGTTCGAAGTTTTGCAAAATCCCACTAATGTACATAGTGCTTACATTTAATCAATATTCACACAAAGATTCGCCATCTTAAGATAATTCAAAGCTAATTCAAACGGAAAAACATGTTTTTACACATGTTTTTTGCCCTCCGACTCCGAGAAGTAGGGGGGGGGGATTTCGAATTACGTGAAATTCAGTTACAATAAGTGCCGGATGAATACAAACAATTTACGCACCAAATTTTGTGACCACAGAAGTCTTTAATAGAAAATATTATAAATAAATAAATATAAAAAGCACAGCTTTTGTATGGGACCCCTTTGGTGACTTTAAATATTTTAAGCCATTTTTGCGATGAACTGAATTGGCTATCTCAATTGTGCAATTAAAGATCTTGGCGAAAAACGTCCGAGCTACTTCGGTGCCGAATTTCAAATTTTGCCAAAGGGATTCGATAATAAAGCTGATCCATACGCAAAATAAATAAATAAATAAATAAATAAAATAAAATAAGATTTCTGATATTTACAAATAATAATAATAATAATAATAATAATAATAATAATAATAAAATCCAAATTATAATCATTTACAATTAAGGGGAGAACATAAAAGAACCTCATAAGGTACATATAAGAACAAAAAATTTTCTTTTACTGCAGAAAGGAAAAGTACTGCTTAATGAAATAAAAATTTTAAACAAATGCCAAATATCTCTATGAAAATATTTATCTGATAAAATAATAATAATAATAATAAAAATCACCAACTTTTTTAGGTATTTCTCTCTCTAATTTTTATTATTATTCACGTGAAATTAAAAATATTTTATTTTATTTCTGGAAAATAAAAAAATATATAAATGCGTATATATAAATATAAAACCTTCTACAGAATCTGGGTTGAAAACGGAAAAATGCTTAAATAAATTAGAAATATCATACCTATATTTATAAATTTGATACCAAATGAAAGGGGCGATTTTTCTGAATCCAGGGGTGCAAACAGGTTTTCGATGCGGCAATTACATTCTTAAAAAATAACTAAAGTACGAAATTTAAGTGGCAGCGGTAAAACGGAAAAAGGGTAAAATAAATTAGTAATATCAGACCTATCGTTACAAATTCAGAGGTCATTTTTCTGAATTCTGGGGTGTAAACAGTTTTTCGATACGATAATTAATTTTTTTTAAATTAACTATTATGGAATTTAGATAGCAACACTTCATTTGAATCTTTTCATAACTTGTAGTGCGAATAACGCGAATAAAAAATTCTTTATCTTAAAAATTTATTTTTATATTTTATTTTTCCATTCAAAGCTCTTTAGTGAATAAATATTTCTGGCGCATGCGCAGGCGTTTTTTACCCACAATATAACACTAATCATAATTTTGAAAATTTCTAGAGATATAATCTTAAGTTGAGTGAAGACCTAAGTTTCTGCCAAGGGGCGTTGAATTCCGTCCAGCCGTTCTCGAGTGATGCCCGGACAAATGTGATTTAGTTTTTTACCCCCCCCCCCCCAGGGGGAAACGGGAGGGGAAATTTCTGAAAAGTTGATAGATATAATTTTAAGTTAGTTGAAGACCTAAATTCCTGCCAAGTGCCGCTGAATTCCATCCAGCCGCTCTCAAGTGATGCCCAGACAAAAAAAGCGACATACAGGAAAAATTTTCGTCATTCGAGTCATTTTCGGCTTTCATGGGGTGTGAAACGTGAAGATATCGCAAAATTTTTTGATTCCGACAAATTTACGGACAAAAGTCTGATTTTATTAATATAGATGCTTTTTTCAATATAGTTTCAGTATGCTTTTTTCAATATGTAAGAGTCCTTTTAATTAATTAAATGTTAATGGATCTCATTTTTTTTTTTTTTTTTTTTTTTTCTAGCTGTACAATCTGTACTTTTTATTGGATTAGAAAACAACTTTAAATATGATTCTTAAACTTTAATCCAGTTTGAAATTTCTCTTTTTTTTTTTTTTTTTTTTTTTTTTTGTTGTTGTTGTTGTTGTAGTTGTTGTTGTTGTTGTTGTAATACTGTAACATGAAATATCTTAATATACAATTCTAAATAAATTTACATGAGTATACTTTTCATATTGATCGGTGAGTTCATAAAAGATTTTTCGAAGCATGAACATTGTCATATCAGTAATATATATTTCAAATGAATTTAAAATTGAAATACATTTAAATGTGTTAAAGCCGGGACGCTACTTCTGTAAATATTAATTTGGCAGGTTTTCATACCTCGCTGAATTTAAACAGAGAAGACGGCAGTATTTAATTAGGTGTTGTCAGTGCCCACCAGATATGTTTATTGGCTTATTTAGATAAATTTGTCTCATTTGTGTGGAGCTACCGCTCAAATAAATCTACTGTTAGGCAAATATTCAACTTCCCTTATTATATTCATCTATTTTAATAGATATTTAAATTATAAATTTACATCTGTGAGTTAAAAAAAAAAAAAAAAAAAAAAAAAAAAAACATGGATATACTATTCTGTGGTGTTGGGTGTAACTTTTTGACTCATATTCAGTTTATTATAACTTTTAAAAGGCGGAATTCATCAACTCATCTTATCTTACATTATCTAAAAGTACCACATCTTGCTACTTAATATTTTAACGCATTAACAAAAAAAATTGTGTCTGTGAGTGTGATGGGTATTTACGGAACAAGACTTTTCATTAGCATTTATATTTATAAAAATTGTTGTAAAACTGACACTTTTTCATGGTTAAAAACATGATTATTTTTTTTATGATTATAAACAATTTAAATTAAACAAGATGTTCTTTTTTTTCTTTTCTTTTTTTTTTTTTTTTTTTTAACGAATTTCATGGTTAAAAACAGTTTAAATTAAACAAGATGTTCTTCTTTTTTCTTTTTTCTTTTTTCTTTTTTTTTCTTTTTTTTTTTTTTTCAAAACGAATTCCAAATACTTAAAAAGCTTATATTGCATGTGATATTACGCATTTTTAAAAATACTATATAATTAGACCATTAAATAGAGAAAAGTAAATGAAAGATAGATCATGCAGTGATATCGTACCAATACACTTTATTTATAACTTTCCAAAAATAATCAATAATGCGAAATTTATAATATTATGCTACTTGCAAGCGATGGGATGGAACTTTTTTGATGGCTACAGATTAATTTTTATACAGTATGCCATATATTTTCTGGGCAATATATATTAAGAGACGCTTCATACAGGTATTTTATTTATTTTTATTTTTTATTTTTTTTTTTACTTTTATTTTTTATTTATTTTATATATATTTTTTTTTTTACGTTAGAGGTCAAATGTGTGCAATTATGTTATTATAACAAGGATTATTTTTAAATTTATATTCTACATAGAATTAGTCTTGAATTAGAATTATCACTGATGAAAAGTAAAGGATTATGTAAAAGTTTTTAATTTTTTTTTTCCCTGAATGAGCAATATATTTATTTGAAATTTTATTAAAACATTAATTTTTAAACTCTAAATGTTGAATAAAAAGGAATGCGTCATATTCATGTATTTTTTATATCCAAATTAGATTTTTTTTTTTTTAAGTTCTATTATAAACCACTAAATATTTGAAAGAAATACTACAAATTATTTATTATTTAGTTATGAAATTCTCCAGTCTAATTACTTCTTTCAAAAATTATTTTATTTATTAATTATTTATTTCAAGATTTACATAACAAATTACACTTTAAATTACAATTTCCTATCTCTTAAAAGATATATTAGAATACTTAACTAACAATTTAAAAGAATGTTTACTTATATTTCTTAAACGTATATTGCTATTTTGTATTTAAACACACCAAAACAAACAAAATAAAGACTTCATTTTTAGTACAATTTTGTAAAATTACTTTTATAAAATATTTTTTAACCCTTTGCTGGCCATAACGCACTAAATCACTCTAAACAAGGAAGGCAAATTTATGAAATCGTTTATTAAACAACCTCTAATAATTTTGAGGAGTGATATTTGATATACATAAAGGACAAATAATCTTTGAAGTGATTAGGTAAATGTTACAGTTAAAATTTAGTGGTGGGAATTGCATAAAAATACAGATTAATATGCCCTAAATATAGCAACATTGACTAGAGAAGTGCAATTAAATAGGACTGGCAAAAAGTTAAGTTAATTAATTCATTCGTTAGTTTTCTCCTTACCTACAACACTTCTGAAGAGATATTATCGCATATTTTGCACTTATCCATATAGAAACAAAGAAAGTTTTTCACTGACAATTCAAAAGAATGTTTATCATTATTAATATTATCATTATTTATATTATCGTTATAATATTATCATTATTAATAATAACCTTAATAATTACCGTTACTAATATTGTTATTATTTACATTTGTTAAATGCAAATTTGTATATTATAAATAAATATACACTAATTACAAAAATAAAAAAGAGCAATATTTACTTATACTATTTTGATAAAGCAATTTGATGAATTATTATTTAAATGAATTCATTAATTAATTTTTTGCCTACAACGTTTCTGATAAAATAATACAGACTTTGCACTTATCTGTATTCAAACAAAAGAAGATTTCCTCCCTGACAATTCAAAAGAAAGTTTATTAATATTATTATTTACGTATGTTAAACGCGCAGATTTGTATTTGATAAATAAACATACACTCATAACAAACATGATAAAGAACAATGTTTTCTTTGTATCATTTTGTAAAGAAATTTTTACAAATACTACTTAAATGAATTAATTCATTCGTTATTTATTTTCTTACCTACAACATTTCTGAAGAAAATTAATATTGTGCATTTACCTGTATTTAAACAAAATAAATATTCTTCATTGACAATTCAAAATAATGCTTATTATTATTATTATTGTTATTATTTACATTTGTTAAATGCAGATTTGTATTTGATAAATAAACATACATCTCACATAATATAGAGCAATATTTTTTTTTCACTACAATTATGAAATTGTATTTGTGTGAAATGCATCGCAAGTGATTAATTTGCTCATAAATTACTTTCTTACACACAGCATTTCTGAAAAGAAATTATTGCATATTTCGCACTTATCTCTATTGAAACAAAAGGAATTTCCTTAAACCTACATATCAAGCAAAACTGATTTTCTTGTTCGACATGATTAACATCTTTTCGTCACTTACAATAATAAATCCAATAATACATCCGACACAACTACGTCCAAGCACTCAAAAACTTTTGTTACAAGAATGAAATATCTTCTTGCATAGGTTGTTTTCATTAATCAGTTTCCTCGTGTATGGCAATATGCCCATCAATCAGTAAAAACAAACCACTTAGTTGAAAATGATCAAGGGACTGAAATTGTATGAATACAAGAAGTAAATAGCCCTCAATGAATATCTAAAATGACAGCTTCGCTAAACTCGCATAATATATTTAAGTGCATTTAATTGTAATTTATGGTAAAAGTTACTTAATTTCCATAAGTATGGTTGGAATAGTGATTAATAAACATTAATATTTATAATAAAGAGAGATAATTTTCAAAGGAAATTTTATTTGTATGTGAAGTTTTAGAAATATTTAAATAAAAGTGTTATTTTTTTTTTTTAATCTGTAAGGATTTCACTCTATCGTGTTTTTTTTCCCCTCTGTTTATTGTTTGTCAATTGTAAAAATTGTTATAGTCAGAATATCAAAAATATTGGAACGGTAATATATATATATATATATATATATATATATATTGTGGTGTTCAGAAAGTATAAAACACTTAAATAAAACGGAGCCAAAGTATAACACCGCGGGGTTGCCAGAACAAACAATAGCAGGGTTACCATAAATTATTTCAAGTTTAAGAAATGAAGCCAAATTGCGGGGGGGGGGGGGGGGGGGGTTATGGAAAATGAATCATTACAAAATTCGTATTTCCTTTTAATAATTTCAAAAGATTCATAGAGTGGACCTTGGTTTCTATTGTTAGTACTATAAATTATACCGGCATTTTGAAAATCAGGTTCGATGGGATTAGTATTATAAGTACGTGAAAAAGCTGTGCAGAATCTGTTATATTTTAAATCTGCTATATGTTCCCTCATTCTATCACTGAAAGGTCTATTGGTCATTCCAATATAATAGTTAGTTTTATTATCAATCTTATGTGGGATTTTATAAACACCTGATTTTAATTTGGAAAGAGGGGGGTCTAATTTTTTAGATGGTTAAAATTGTCTATGTTTATAGTTTTTAAACATCATTTTTCCCTGAAGATGGTTAAAGACGAGTTTAAACCGAAACGTCGGAATAAAGTTTTTTAAAAATATGTGATATGCTGAAAGTATATTTTATTACTATTTCGGAAGCGAAATTTTCGGTATATTTTGCTTTTGCTATGAAAAAGGCGAAAATTCTGTTCAAACAAAGAAAAAAGTATACGGAAAAAAGTATGTGTAAAGAAAATTTATTTGAAGAATGCCAGTGTCAAAAATAGTTTACCAAAATATTGTTCCGGCAATTTTTACGTTGAAGATGCATTACGTTCCTGAAAACCAGTTTATGCTAATAAAGAAAATCTAAAGTATTGATTTATGAAAACTGCTAAATAACAACTCGTGAGATTGCTAAGAAACCGATCAAAGTGGAGAATATATAATTCAATAAAATATTTATACAATATAAGAAAATCGTCAAAGAAAAAAGCAAAACTACTTTCCGAACAACCCAAAATTTATATGTGTGTGTGTACATAATTTTGTTTTGGAATGAATAAATATATATATATGTATGTTACGGTCAATGTGATTAATCGGTAGCTATAACTAATAACCAAATAAGCCGGTTAAAGTGAATAATTTATGAGAATTTACCACATTGATTATTGATACATATCGATGTAATTTGACTAACGTTTGAAAATTTGAATGGTCATTGTTAATAATTACCAAAAATTTTTGTTCAATGTAATAATTTTCAAAGGGTTTAGTTAGAGATTTCCAATACTAAGTTGTAACTAATTGATCACATTGAACAAAATTACTTGGTAATTATTAATAATAAATAGTTAATAGGATTAATAGCCATTATTCAATCATATTAACCAAACTCTTTTGGTAATTGTTAATAAGAAATGGTTAATGCGATTAATGGCCATTAATTAATCACATTCATTAAAGAGGTGATTGTTATTAATTATCGCCGGACGTTATTAATAATAACCGGGTTTATTACATTAACCGTAATATATATATAATATATATATATATATATATATAGTTTAAAATCAAACTTTTAATAAACAAGAAAATACTGTATTTTATTACTAAAGTAAAGAATTCAGATCTGTATGATATGAGTATCATCTTTAAAAACATTCAGAAGCAGTTTTCGATTTCTTTATGCAATATTTTACAGTTTCAAAAAATTAAGGGTGTGTATGGTACATATAAGAATATAGGCAATATACAGGGCTATTTAAAACAGTCCAATTAGTTGTGTTCTGTTTAGTATACTTGGTAGAATTTCTTTTTAAATATATGTATATAATTACAGAAGTTTAATATTCAGTCATATGCTCTAACGAAAGCTTTTTTTCCTAGACTCGATAGACGAAAGACACTTAAAAGAAGTATTACTTGTTGTAAAATATACAAAATTCATTTATATAAAAAAAAGAAACCACCAGTCGCCTTGTTTATTTGTTTGTCTGTGTGATCTGGTACATTACTGATCGCAGAGCTGCAATACTTGGCAGATGGAGACCCTGCATGGATGCACTGCACTTATCGATAATTTTTCAACTTTTGAATTTGATTTTTTTTTTCCTTCGGTACTATTAATTGATTTTTCTGTTTCATTTACTTAAATTTATTTTTTAATTTAAATAGTCTGTTTCTCTTAGCAACAGTTATTACACTATGTAATTATTTATCTATTTATTTAATTCCTTTGGAAGTTTTTATTTATTTATTTATTTATTGTATTTATTATATTCGTTGGAATCAAATGGTAATATTATCAGAAAGGATTAAACGTAATAAATATTAAATTTAATCAAAGTTCATAATAGTCAATTCCATCGAAAGTGAAAAATTATTTATTTATTTATTTATCACATTTATTGTAATCAAATGCTAAAACAGTAGAAAGGAATAATCTTATTAAATATTAAATTGAATTAAACTTTATAATAGTTGAGTTTCTGTGTAATATTTTTATAAGATATGTATTGTAATAAGGCTTTAAATTTATTGTATTTATAATTTTATGAATAGGGCTTATTAATAAATGCTAAAAAAAAAAAAAAAAAAAACAAGCGACGCGACATAGATCTCGCTAATAGATGGCTTAAAAAAAAAAAAAAAAAAAAAGATTTTTGAAATTAGCCATCATAGTTTCTGAAAAATAGCAGCTTCCGATAAACAAAAACCGGATTTCTGAAAAGATTCAATGTAATTCCATTGGAGTTTTTTTTTTAAATAAAAGCGTGGCGATTTAATTAAAATCTATATAGTAATAATAAAAACATCATGATTTAATTAAAAGCTATAAAGTGATTATAAAGGCATGATGATTCAGTTTTGAGAATTCATTAAATATAGTGATTTAGCGGACAATGTCGGTTTATATAACTTAATAACATATGCATAGATATATAAGTTTTTCTCATTGTTGAATATCACACCAATTTAGAAACATCAAATAGCCTTAGACATTTAGTTAGATTACAATAACGATAAATTTATATTGAAAATAAACGAAAAAAAAACTACGTTGTATTATGAAGAATGAGAATTGTGTGAACAAACACTATAAATTCCAAGAAAACATAACAGCTAAACCAACACATAAATTTTCTGCATCGTTGAGTATCCAACCAAATTATAAACATCAAATAGCCTTGAACAATTAGTTAGATTACAGTAACAATAAATTTATTTTGAAAATAATGGAAATAACGGTGTTGTATAATGAAGAATGAGAATTTTGTGATCAATCACCATAAATTCCAAGAAATCCTAACAGCTGAACACATAATTTTTCGCCATTGTTGAATAACTAACAAAATTATAAACATGAAATAGCCTTGTTAGATTACAATAATGATCAACTTACTTTAAAAATAACCAAACAATTATTTTATATACACAGTTATATATATATATATATATATATATATATATATATATATTATGTAAATTATGAGTTATTGCACAGCTAATATCACAGTTGCATGTAAAAACGGATATTCTCCTTTTCATATTAATTCTGTTCTTACAAAGAATGTAATTCTTTCTTGTTTAATATATATACTATGCTATTAAAATTTGCATCTAAAATCTTAAAGCTTATCGATATGCATACACATCTCAATGCACATACTTATACACGTACATTATAAAATAATAAAAATTTAAAGTATTTTTTATAAAAGTGTTGTAGCATAAAAATATTAAATTGTTCGCTTACATAAGGTAAAATGTTTTTAATTTAAATTATCCTTTTTTAGCGTACGTGCTCAAGTAGGAGAATATTTCTAGAATATTAAATATATCGTTAAAATTTTTCAAATTCCACTTTATTGCCGTTTAATTGCTATGGATTAAATATGTCTTAGCAAACAACTTACACTCATTAAAAATTAAATTTTGAAAGTTTATTTTTTTTCTTTTATTGACATTTATTAAAAACCTTTGTTAGTTTTAAAAGAATTTGCTTAGCTTTTCAAGTTAGTTTACCTAAACGATTTGTTTAATCTTCGCTGATAAATAAAGAATAATAATAATTAAAAAAAAAAAAAAAAAAAAGATAAAAATAAACACTCTTCATTCAGTTATTCAAACTCAAATTACGGTTTCGTATTTATAAATTAAAATTTCATTCTCATTAAAAAAAAAAAAAAAAAAAAAAAAAAAAAAAAAAAATCACATTTTTTATTAGATTTTTGTACCATTAACAACTATCTCAAAAACTTTTTTTTCTTTCTCTCTCCTTTTTTTTTTTTATATAAATTGATTTATATTTATATTTTACAAAGTGTTATATTTATTTTTATCGTTATATTTTACGTTTATCTTGTTGCCAGAGCATCTATTACTATTAATGAATCTTAAAACGAAATTATTTTCATTTCATGTAGAATACAGATTTTTTGAGCCGATACGCAACCAAATTATATCAGTAATATTTTTATAATGATCCTCTCGCATGTTATGTTTTGTTGAGTTATACACAATAAACCTATGATATAGCCTTTTCATAAATGGGAGAAGTTCATATGTTGAACGATTTTCTTACAACAGAAGCAGTAATTTATCCCAAGGTGTGACTATTCAAAAATTTCTATTTAAAAGATTTCCATATCTATAATATCGAAGCTTTTGAAATCTAGAAGATTCCCATATCTATAAAAATTATAAAAAAAAATCATTTATTTTGGCTTTTGTGTGACTTCTCTTTCCTGTTGTTGGAATTATTACATATAAAATCCATATAATAAAAAACACTTTTTTTGAACTTCACATAGCTTTCTACATTTTTATTGGCTAACATCTCCAGCTTCTTAAATACCTATTTGGCTGTTTTGTCTACTCTAAAATTCTCTTTCAAATCTGTATATAAGAGCAGTAACCCATCTCGTTATTCTGCACTGACAACGATACGCTTAATGGTAACGAAACTGTGATTAATATTTGTGATTAATATTTTTATATTGGCGTTATCAACGTTATGCAAAGGTTTATAGCTCCATACAAAAATAAAATAAAAATAAAGTAAAAATAAAAATAAAACTTTATTTTTTTAAAATTGCAATAATAATAATAATAATAATAATAATAATAATTCGTATCAACTGAAAAATTTAATTTAATTCTGTATTAAATTCAAATCCTTAATTTGTTTCAATTGTTCATTCAACAAAATAGACTTAAAATTAATTATTTCTAAACAAAATTCATAAATGTGTTATTATGAATTGTCTAGGTTTTTCTTTCTAAAAATTTAATCAAGTATGATAATTTAACCGGTTAATTAAAATGAAAAACTTCATAAACTGATTATTTAATTGACAAGCTATCCATAGTTTAATATTTTATCAGTCAGTAAATAAATATAATATAACCTATTTGCAAATTATCAATAATTTTTGTTTTCGCATAAGACAATTAAATATATCTAAGTTGCAAAATAAAATAAGAAACTTCAACCGAAAATAGTCAAATATTATCTTTCTAATGATATTATAAACATTTTTGATTTAAAGATTAAAATAAAAATATATGCTACACACACACACACACACACACACACACACACACACACACACACACACACACACACACACACACACACACACACACACACACACACACACACACACATACACACATATATATATTATTTATGTGACAAATGTAAAGATTTTAATTTTAAAACTAACATATATACACATATTAATCCAGTTTTTACTTACCTGTTTTTAAAAAAATGTTTCTTAACCAACAATTTAGAATTAAAAATAAGTGTTTATCAAAATCTATATAAATATATATCTGACGGGGACCAGTTAGGATTAAATTTTGTCGAAACAATACGATAGTGACGTCATGGAAGAAGAACGTTATTAGATTCATAATGTGCAAAAATTTAATCTAAGAACCGTAATTTTTATTATTGATTTGTAAAGTGTATTAAGTTTCCGATTAATTTAAAATAACACATACTGTTTTATTTTTTAAGAAGTAATTCATATAAAAACTGACGTCATAAAAAAATTCGTGGATTTACTGTGTGAATTAAAAAATAAATAAATAAAATAAAATAGAGAGAAAGAAAGAAAAAGGAAGAAAAAGGAAGAAAGAAAGAAAAGGGAAGAAAGAGAGAAAAAGAAAAAAAAATGGTCATTTTTTATTCCGCAAGCTTTGTTTGTTTATTTCTGTATGCTGTCTTTTGAATAGATTTACAATATACTTTTGAAAGTGTCGTTTTAAACCTAGTAATACTTTAAAAACATGACTATGATATAAACAAAGTGAGATCTATAATCATAAATTTACTAAGAATCACAATAATAATAGCATAATGAAAATAGGTACTAATATTTTTTTGAAACAAAATATATGTCAATGTAAATAAATAAATAAAAATGAATTGCCAACATGTCGAGAAAATTTTAACATGAGGGTCCTATACTAAAGCTGCACTGCCTTGGGAAGGATGAAAAATGAGTTGTCAAACATAATTTTTACTTTGAATCCTTTCTTTGAATGATTTTTGTTTAACAATCATCACACTATCCACATCCCAATCATCCAACAATCATTTCACCCCACAATAATAATTTAGTTCTAATAATAATTTGGCACCTTATCATTTAAAATTTAAATTGGGTAGAGGAAATTGGTTTAAAATTTATCAGTTTAAAATTTTAAAAATAAGTAAGAAAAGAAAAAAGAGTGCGAAAATTTCGCACGAGTTTGCTTGTTCAATAATAAAAGTTCATCAAAAAGGTTTATGATACAACACTTTCTGGCTCTCTCAATAAAGATTTTTATTTACTAATTTATCCATAAGATTTATGATATTTATTTATGATTAATGCCATTGCTCCCTGGTCTCACTTCGTTAAAAAACCGGCGTGGCAGCTAACCTGACAGACAGTGCCCGCTTTGCTGTTTACAATATTTATGTTGATTTGCTATATATATATATATATATATATATATATATATATATATATATATATATATAATAATTAAAACCTATAAATAAATATATTCCGATTGACGACTATTTTCAGCAATTCAAAACTATGTCCAAATTTCACTAGATGCAGCCGTTAGTGAAATGTAAATGACATTTAATTATTTGTGTTTGATTACATTGATTAGAAACACGCTCAGTCTATACAAATAAAGCAAAGAGTTTGTCGGGAACATATCCGGGTTGAACACTCTTATTTTTGATTGGTCTAGATTTAACTAATTTGGTGATGAAAGCTGTTGATTTTTTTTTTTTTTTTTTTTTTTTTTTTTTTTTTTAAGATACTGCATAGATGTTATATTTTTTTAAAAGAGCTCTAAAAATTGTTCATTTTTTGTGTGGACACTATATACATCAAATTATTAAAGATGTTGTGTTGCAAAGTTTTCTTTTAATTAATTAAAATAAGAAAATAAATATTAGTTATAGTTTAATAGTTGCCAAAAAAAAAATAAATAAATAAATAAATACAAGTTCATTTTCTTTTGACATAAAAATAAATATATTTAATTAAACGTGAGCATTAAAAAATTAAATTAGGCATCTCACAAAAATTGACATCATTATCACTTTAAAATTTTCTACATATTGATAAAGAGCTAATATAGTTATATAGATATAAGATTCAACAGAAAATTTAAAAACATAGTATGTATTTTTTTTTTTTTTTTTTTGTCTTACAATTATTTATAATGTTGTTGTCATTTCGGCGTTGAGTTGATATGGGTATCGCAAATGCCTAAGTAAACATTTTGGCGAGAAACGTCCAAGCTACTTTAGTGCAAAGTTTGAAATTCCGCCAAGAGGTCCAAGCTCTTTCAATGTTTTTGCACATTTTTTCTCAATTTTATTTTAAATATTTTTGTAATGCGAGTGGGAAAAAAAGGAAAAGCATTTTTGTTTTTTTCAAATTGGTCTAATTATACAAAATATCACCATGTAAAATATTATACGTTTTTCGTTTTGTTTATTATCAAAAAGAAAATGACTAATGCAGTTTTTCTTAAATTATTGTAATTTCTATAAATTAAAACAAATTAAATTAAATTATCCAGTACCAAGACGTCGCGGTGAAGAAATCTCAGCCGAAGTCAGCGAGGGACCGAAGCGAAGTTTGTAAGCAGTTTCAATGTATTTTCTTTTTAGTTTTAATTTGTAGAACGGTATAAAAAATATTGATTATTTTTTTAATTCAATTAAATATAGCGACAAGTGAAGAGGACAAAACCTGTTAGTTTATTATAATCTAAATATGCAATCGGATAATGCAATCAAGAAAAATAAAACATATAAGATCATTTAATTGATTGCGAGATTTTTACTAATTAATTATTGATGATCGACATCATTATTTACTTTTACATTTATCACTATATTAACTAGTTAAAAACTTTATTCTTATCGTCTCTTACATTATTATTGCATTCAGTTAATATCTTAAACTATTCTTTCTTCATGTAAGGTAAAATGCAAATGATGATGTTTGTTTGTTATTATTATTATTGCTTTTTTTCCCACAAATTTTAATGTTGAAATCATTGAGTTGGTCGGCAATGTTTTTGAATTTATGTGATGTCATATATCATTGTCTCAGAAACAACTCATTATCTCATGTACCGCTGCTATAATTACCCTTGATAAAGCAATTTTAGGTAAAATTTTAAAGTTAATTATCTACATTTATTAACTTATCAATATATTTTGCTTTGTATAACTCTTCACCTCCATATGTAATAATGAATTGTTACATTGCTAATCCAAGTCTTTCATTTTGATCATCATAATTATAAATTATTATATTATTAAAATAAAAATAATTATTATTGCACATACACGCACATAACTCTCTCTACAACTATTTATGTAAAACGATCTGTATCCAAACACGTACAGCTATCGTACAATAAGGAATGTATTCCTCTTCAACAGCGTAGTCATCATATGTAAAATAGACTATGTGTGTGTGTGTATATGTGTAGCATTATCATAAATATTTAATCATAAATTATAATAAGTCAACAGAAAATGAGGAGTGAATTCTTAGTTTTCAAAAATTAGCAAGACATATGGACTTGAGACAACATTGGGAGGTTTCGCCAGCTTTACCATATGTACTCTTTCTCTAGCCTGCCAAAAATAAGAAAAGACCATGATATTAGCAAAATAAAATATCAAGTGAAATAAAGTGAACTTATCAATATTTTTCTTAACCGGAAAAATCTAAACGTATATTACATTATATATATATATATATATATATATATATATATATATATATATAATGTAATATAATACAGAACGCAAGAAGAACAATGATCAAATGCTAAATTTATCCATACGTTAAATATATATATATATATATATGCATATATATATAGTACGTAGTTGTTCCGGTAATGCAAAATACTATTAAAATCAAGATATTTATAATGATATTCCTAAATAATACGCTCATTTATAAACTTTTTACACCACTTTATAAACATATAATTAACGTCGTTTGTATATTCTATAAAAAAAAAAAAAAAAAAAAAAAAAAAAAAAAAAAGAGCACATTGTTGTATGTATTTGATTTTTCTGTACAACTTACAAGAAACATAAATTGATAAATTTAGTATAATGCATCAAAATAATTTATCATGTTCTTTTTCATATCATCCCTTATTTGTTTTACATTGCAGCATAAAATTTGACTTTTTTTTAAAATTATAATACAATTTTCATATGAAAACTATTACGCTTTGTTAAAAACTTGAAAATAATTTATCATAAATTATGTTTTAAAAATTTATTTTTTATAGTACAAAATAATTTTATTTGAGAGTATGTGCTCTGATATCTTAAGCGTTTCTTTTTTAATAGCAAGTATGTTTTCTTTTTATTAATTTATATATATATATATATATATATATATATTACCATGTAAAGATATAATTATTTTTTTTTAAATAACCATTTATCTTCTTATAATAATATAACTGTACATACAATTCAACTTTTATAATGAATTTTGAGAACAAAAAAGACAGAATGCAAAAGTTTATTTATGACCATAAATAATTCTCATAACTTATTTTTAAATAATAAAAATGTTATCTAAAAGTAGTTGCAAAATCTATTTAAAAAATTGTATTGAAACTGATTTATTTAAAGCAAACGTTAATTTAAAATCTCTAGATATATAAATATCTGCTTATGTGATTTATCGCTCTAAGAAATTTCTTTTGAAAGTAAATAACATTTTTCATTTCATTAAAATAATATCCACGGCAATATGTTGATAAATATATTTTATATCTATTTTCAATATATCACATTCTTTCAGCTTTTTCAATACGGCCTTTCGGGAAATTAATGTTCTTTGAATTGATTTTTTCAGACGATATCGTCACACTATTGTAATCTGTTTTGATTTACAACAATTACTTATTGATTTTATAAATTAATTAAAGCAAAAACGAAATCTGATTCGAATTTAATTCTAACTATTCTGGAATAAAATATTGTTTTATTCCAAGTCTCAGGTATTATTTTTACTATTTCTAGTTTATATTTTAAAGGAAATATGGAGTTTAAAAGGACAGTGGATGTGTTAAAAATAATTCTTTACATATTCTATCTTACTGTTATGAAAGTTTCCATGCATATGCATGGAAGTGTATAAATATTATGCTTAATATAATTTCTTGAAAACAATTTAAGTTATAAAAAAAAAAAAAAAAAAAAAAAAAAAAAATCAATAATTTTCATTGCCACACAGATTTTAAAATTTCGCTCGATTTTTGAAGATATTATAGTACAATACTATATTCTAAACATATACGAATATTACTTTGTTGATTTGAGAATTTATTCTTTTAATATATATATTAGCATTTTAATGTTAAATTTTTGCAAGAAATATTACAGATTTCAATCATTAAAAAAAAAAAAAAAAAAAAAAAAAAAAAAAAGTTTTAAAAATTCAGTTTTTATAAATCAATTAATTCTAAAATCAATTCACAAGTTTGCTCAGAATATACTGCTAAACTATAATAATGCAAATTAAATGACATAGAGCATTATAGAGATTTTCAAAACATTTAAATTCTTGAATATATACATATATTAATTTGAATTGTTTCGGGAGATTTTATTAGTTTTATATTGACAAATTTCAATGCATATGTATACAAATTTTCATACCTTTAAAATAGTAATTTCAAAGAATAATTTTCTACTAAATTACAGTTATGTAAAACTGAAATAAAAAAATAAAAACTAAGTAGCATTAGACATTTATTTATTTTATTTATTTTAAAATTATTATTATTAATTTTTTTAAGCTTAAATTCTTTGCGAGAAATTTTATAATATTCAGTATCGATATATTTTAAAGCATATGTTTACAAATATTCTTATTTTTAAAACAGTATTGTAAAAAGAACGACTTTTTGTGGCCATCATCCCTTTGACAATGAGAACTTTTTTGTATTTAAAAAGTAATAATAGGGCCAATGATATAAAATTTTCTGTAAAGTCTTAAAAAAATTGCCATGAAGAAAAAGTTTATACTTTAAACGATACTTATAGGTGTAACAATGAATTGTTATAAGTATATTCGAAGTAATGATGGGTGAATGGTATACATAATTATAAAAAGCCTCTAAATGTTATTTAAAATAGAAAATATACAGTAACATATCAATTAATAAATAAATTTTTATTCCTGTACAATTAATTTTACTACATACATCCTTGCGCTTCGTATTTAATTGTTCATACAGTGCAAAAATATTACCATGCAAAATGAAAACAGGTAGAATAATATCTAAGTTCAGAATAACACAATTATCTAAAAAACTGAACCTAAAAAGAAAGAAGGCACTAACATACACAAAATGTTTTTTCTTAACACTAACAAATGGACTTTAAGTTCTAGAAACATATTTAGGGTGAACTAATATATAAAAAAGAATGCTGCAAAATTTATATAAATATCCTGTTTTTTTAATGGATCTGTAGTATAAACCAAGTCATCTTTTAATTATTATTGGAAGAATTTTATCAAATAATTAATATTGCATTATATTTGAATTATTCTACAAATATCAATCCTTTAAATTCAACTAGAAATTTGATTATCTATTTTTTAATAAATAAATAAATAAAATTTTAATTTTATCGCTATGGCCTTTAATCTTTATTTTATTTTATTTTTTTAAACTTTATGACCAACTTTAAAGACATATATTAAATTTTCTTTAATAAGTAATACAATAACAGTTAGGTTATTTCACTATATATATGAATATAGAGTTAACCAAATAAATACATCAAAACCTTATATATTTTATTAAATCCATTTTATAAATATTCATGTTTAAAACACAATACATTTAATAGAGTACGTTGCATATTCTGCGCGATTATATTTATTTACATTATTCATCGGTATGCATTTACATCAAATATTTATATAGATATTATTTTACCCTCTATAAATATTCATGTATCAAAAATTTACCTCCGGCAAAATTACGACTTTGTACTCTAAACCAAATCAAATATATTTTAACAACGCATTCCTGTTCCTGGATGCCGATTGAAAATCCCGCAAGAACAGTAAAATCCCCTGAACAGCACAGAACTTCAACTCAATTGTCGCGTATTAACAGACTCGCGAGGTATGAAGTAAATTATGAACTAAGCGTTTAGCTAATGAGAAATTGAGAAGAGTGTGACTGTTTAACCGTCATTTCAGGAAGAGAGAGGCAGTAACGACAGTGTATTTACGGAGTCTCACAGGAATGAATTACTAAAGCCTGACTAGGAGCCAACGCGAATCCCTTAAGTTTCTAATAAATCCAGTTTTGGGGAATATTTTGCATAAGTCATAAATTGTTATAATGCGTTCAGAGAGTGTTATATAACAAAGGATATTACAGGCGAATTATATTACATTGGAAAACTTGGTTAGATGCTAAAATCAAATTAACAGAGTCACGGATTATTTTTTATGGATTACCTATGTATACGATAAAAATTTTATAAATCCTTCAAAACGATTTAAAATAAAGTTATGAATTGATTAGGTAAATTCAGTTAGAGTTATATCGAAAAAAAAATTAAGTAAACAAATATGTCTGATGCATAGCTGGTAATATTTATAATTTATTCCCGAGTATGTTATTCCTTCCGTGGAGGATCAAAATTGTGATGGCATGTCTCCAGACCACCCTTAGGGGTTAGTTCCAGACCTTTACCAACTGCCCATTGCGCAGCACTAGTGCAACGTAAAACCAATCCAACCGACCAACCTACCGAAGTATTAGTACCTGCTTTTTTTTTTTTTTTCTCATACCACTTTCTTTGCAGATATATATATATATATATATATATATATATATATATATATATATATATATATATATATATATATATATATATATATCTTCCAATACCTAATTACCATAGAACACAACAAAAATACTCCATAAAAACAGTGAAGTTACAAATGAGCAGTTGATATTCCGGAATAACTTATGAATGTTACGAGATATTCTATCTTATTATTTTTCTCATGCATTCTTACGTTGGCTATACTCTTTGTTTTTCTAAACTAAACAAATCGTTTTTTTTCCTGTTATCATATACAAATATATAGGCAAAATTTATAAAAATGCTAATAGTAAGGCTCTCTTAATTATTTTAAATTAATAATGAGGGTGTTTTTTTTTTTTTTTTTTTTTAAAAAAAAAAAAAAAAAAAAAAAAAAAACCTCGTTATTTTATACTTAAATTTATTCTGGAGTTTAATTGTTGGAGATATTATAATATTTAAAAACACTTAGCGAATTAAAGTATTAAATTATTCCAATACTTACAATATTTAATTGATGAAAGAAAAAAAAAAGAAAAATACAGTTTCTCAGGTCAAGTTAAATTTAGAAAAATAACGCCAATAGTTAGTTGAATTTAGAAATGAATATTAGTACAATTTCTAAAAATATAAAGAACGGAGTTTTGTTAGGAATGTTGATAATTTATCAAAAAAAAAAAAAAAAAAAAAAAAAAACTTTATGGTATTGTACATTTAACTTTTCTTATAAATAGAATTCATCATATATTTTTTGAAGAGAATGTCATTCTTAAACGAATATTTTTACTATATATTATAAAAAAAAAAAAAAAAAAAAAAAAAAAAAAAAACATAAATAATTATTCTTCAATTCATAAAACCAATGTACATAAATTTATCCACTTTTGTGTAGTAGATATTGGCTAATTTTTAAATGGAGTAGGTTAGAGGGTTAGTTATCCACCCGAAGGGCCTGTGACTAGAAGGTCCACCATAGTAATTATTTAAAATGATACCAGAAAACAAAATCGCAATAAGTGTTTCAAGTCTATTATTATTATTACTATTTTGCTAAATTTTGCTTTTTTTTTCTTTTTTAAGTAAGGAAAGTATTATTTTTCTTTTCAAGAATTATTTATTATTTATATTATAAGGGATTAATAAATTTGTTTTAAAAGAACGCTTAACTTAAATCAGTCACATACCAATTGAATAATAATAATATTAAATGAACCAGAATGAGATGCGTGTTTTATAAATCCTTTTAGATAAATATGAAAACAAAACATGCACTGTAAAAACCCGGCTCAAATTACAGGAAAATGATGGAAGGTGAAATACTGAGAAATCCACAAAGTTAATTTTAATTACATATGTATTTATTTATTTTGCTAAAAATGAGTTTCACGTAAATTATTTTAGGAAATTTCCGTATGGAAATGGATAAAAAGTAAATTTAGGAAATTCGACCTTTAATCCTTTCAGCTGAATTTAAATCAAAAATCACAAAAACTTGAACGTATCATTAGAAGAAAAAAATAAATGAATTATTTCGGTTAAGCTATAAAGCCAACCATCTCATTATAAAGAGTACAACTTTTAGTACCGACCTATTTTTATTTTATGTATTTATTTATTTATTTATTTTTCACAACAGTTATTTTTTAGAGTAATTTTATTCTTATTTAATCGTAACATCATTTGGAGAATATTACTCAATAAAAAAATGGTGTGGAAAAAGACCATTTTTTTTTCTTTTCTTTTTTCAAGGG
This sequence comes from Salticus scenicus, assembly GCA_963930645.1. NCBI lineage: Eukaryota > Metazoa > Arthropoda > Arachnida > Araneae > Salticidae > Salticus > Salticus scenicus. The sequence continues at coordinate 91,782,190 of OZ005654.1, forward strand.
GCGTTAAAAATTTTACACTTATTAATGAGAAGGTCGGCATATAAGTACAGCGTGACTGTAATTAAATTTACGATTTCAAAACGCTATAATTTTAAAACTACCCACCGGAGCAATTTGATATTTTACCAGAGCAATCCTGAGGCAATGAAATTTTCTTTGGGGGAGGAAAAAAGTAGTTATATACCAACATATACCTATAGATGGCGCTGTCAGGGTAATGTCAGTATAAACACCTAAATGGACTCATTAAATACAGGAATGTTGTTAGCAACACAATAGAATAGTAGGAAACAATATACTTCAAGGGTTTACTACAATTTTTTTAGCAAAAAGGCAGGAATCCATGTTTACAGCGGAAAGAGTCATAGTGAGAAGAGAAAAATAGGAGCTTCATGAAATATATACTTTACGGATAATTACCGGCACATTTTGGAACCTTTTATTATCATCATTGTTATTATTATTTTGCCAAGCAAAATTTCAAATTTCTTTACCTCACGATTGCTATGGCAATATATGAAATCGTTATGGTGGATAGTTTTTAAATTTATAACGTTTTGCAATCGTAACTTTAATTATTATCACCCTGTATAAAGGTAAAATTTTATTAAAAAATACCGAGATGATTTTTTTTACAGCTGGGAATTAACCCTTTCCAGTCCTGTTTAATTTCATTCTTTTAGTCAGCGTTGTCAAAATTAGGAACTTTTTTTTTATTATTATTTATTCACCCCGCAAATTAACTATTACTGTTGCCTAAACAATTCTAAAAATGTTCGACTAATATGTATATGAAATATCACTCCTCAAAATTAGTAGTGCGGAAAACGAAAGAGTCCCTAAATTCGCAACACTGTTTAGTGCGCTTCAGAGCAAAGGGTTAAACTTATGTTGTATAACATACATTCCACCGCCCCTGAGGAGGATATAAATGAAAAATGAAAACTTCTTGGAAAAACAATCAGAATTATTGTTGCTTTATTTATTATATTTACATTGTTTTACTTCTATTACTGTCTTCATATAAAGAACTAATTATCCCACTCAATACATGAAAAGTAAATTTATAAGAATCGATAGAAAACAAACATTACATCAAAATAAAATGTTGAAACAAAAACTTATAAAAGCGACCTTTTATATCAATACTAGATTATGACTAGATTTTATGTACCGATGTATTATTTTCAGACATTTCTAAACATTATTTTATCCTCTTCACAAACTTATGAATTTTGGAAAATCCTTTCGTAAGTAAACGCAAAAGTGCTGACAAGGTTTAAAAGAAAAGTCAATTGTATTTTGCGTTAGAGAATCTCGGAACAAAAAATTCTTTGTCTAGAAACGTCTTCTAAACTGTGTGTGACGAGAATTTATCTCTGGAATTGTGTGCATTGATAGCTAGGTTATGTGCTGAATTGTGATTTGAGTTATAAAAGTGTATTAAAAGTGTTCTTATGATTTCGGATGAAATATATATTTCTCGAACAACTCAAGCTTCATAACTCAAATTTTTATATGTTTGAAGAATAAAAATGGCTGCGAATGTGCATGAGTAGCAGTTTATTTTAACCATAAAACTTAATTTTCATTCCTTTAATAAAGATGTTTAAATGTTGGCTTATATCTTGAGCATATGTTCGGGTTTAATAATTGAAAATCTTAATATAATAAACTATTATTTTATTTCATATAATTAAGTGTTGTTCTTTTTCAATATACCTAAGTACTACCTTTATTTTGTTAACACATCCCCGCCTCTCCCGAAAAAAAAAAAAAAAAGCTGAAAAATCGTCAATTGCAAATTTAAGTACTTAAAATTCTGTAAATGTGTTAAAGCGCTGTTTATGATTGTTTTAAATTTTAGTGTTTAATAGTTGCTTATAAATTTTATGCTATATTTAATATAAGCAATATTTTTATAATTAAAAATAATTTAATATTTTAATTTACATATACTTATTTCACTCTTGCAATTAATAATATAAATGCATTTATTACTATTAAATTCAGATATTTTTTTTTAAAGCATTTATTTGATTTAGGCATTATAAATGACAAAAATGATATTACAACAAAATAAAGATGGTAGTTCACAGTGTTATAATAATTTATGCTACGATTTTGTTAAATATATTTTAAATATCTTTTAGTTTAGGCTACTATAATATTCTACTTTAATTTTTTTAAGTTATCTGAAATGAATAAATGCACGAATATTTTAAATATGTTCATCATTAAATTGATGTTATTATTTTTACTTTCTCTTACTCATAAGGTAGAGAAAGTATTGTTTTTGGGTCAAATTTTCGAACGCGAGATTTTGTTTATTTACATGTTTTGAGGTCTCCTGAATACGAAAATCATGATTTTAGCAAATGGTCTGTGTGTGTGTGAGTCTGTGTGTCTGTGTGTGTGTCTGTCTGTTATCAGCATATCTCAAGAACAAATAGTAGCAGACATTCCAAACTTGGTATTCTGAATGTGTATCATATATAGATGCTACAGTAAGCTTTTCATTAAGATCAAGCAAATGGTTCGTGTACAGGGACAATCAAGAGAATTCTAATACATTACGTCTATGGGTGAAATTGCAGTTAAGTAGAGTTTAACGTCTATAGACTGCACTAAACCAAATGAAACGAATATATATATATTGTAATAGAGATAGTCAACTGGGAAAAAATTTTGCGTATGTAGGAGCCTCGCCTGCCCCCCCCCCCCCTCGATGGGAGTAAATTTTCATGAGGGGTATCTTTCAAAAGAGCTCGCCAATACCTTTAAAACGAATGGTTGAACCATCGATCTGCGATAATTTAAAACAAAGTTATCGATTTTTTTTTACTTTTAACGAAAAGAAAAAAAAAAAAAAAAAAAAAAACAGAAAAAAAAAAATAGTTTTTTTTTTCTTTCTTTTTTTTTTTTTTTTTTTATTGAGAATAAAATGGACATTTTTTGGATATTTAGTGTTATACTACTTCTCTAATATGGAAATCGTCTGCATTATCATAAAAGATAATATTTTAAAATAATAATTTTAATAAATTATTTTTTAAAAACAGAATTATTTTTTAATAACCTAATTAAATTTTATATAAATCTAGGTGCACTAATGAAACGGGGGTTGAGGGGGGCGGTAGCCCCCCTCACACAGAGTTAATTATCATATAAAACTCTTCCGAAGCCTAATTTGAATTGTTTAACATAGCTTTACATAACATCGTTATCTTACCTCTTAATCTCCAATCTGTATTAATAGTATTAAATTTCAGGGTAAGAAAAAGTCGTGTGAGTGACACACCAGATTATTTTAATATGTCAACAATCAAATTTAATGCAAAAATACTTTCTTATTTTTTGTAAGAGTAATAGAATATTTAGAAAAATTTCGTAATAAATAATAATGATAATAATAATAAATGGTACGCAAACAACCATTGCAAAAAAATTGCAGCAATTGTTGGAGTCGAATTTATAGCATGACTCTTCTCACACCAAAGAAGTAAGCACGAAAGCATTTGAACCGTAACACAAAACTGAAAATTGTTATAAGATCAAATTTATAAGACACTTTTCTATAATAAGCGCCAGGGTAACTAGAATTAAGAAAAATGAATAGAAAAAAAAATGCTAATACGTAAAACGTAGAAAAATTGACTACTAATAAGAAATGGAAACTTGAAGATTTTCAAGAGATAAAATGAGAATAAAAGGGAACGTTTAAGAGAACGTTATATGCGGTTTTCCACGCATCAGACATAAAAGACTTTGAAGGAAGATTATTAACAAGGATTTTCGAGCTATAAAAAGCTTCATGTAGTAATGCAAAAAGCTTCATGTAGTACTGTAAAAAGCTTCATGTAGTAATGTAAAAAGCTTCATGTTTGGCTCTAAATGGGAAAAAGACATAGGAGAAGATTTAATGTTAACTTTAATAATGACAAAACAGTATTTATAAGACCAACAGTAAGAAACAATACACGGTTATGATAATTGATCTTTAAAAAAACTATCACGTACTTATTTTTTCTATATTTTCACCGTCTCCTAGTTTGACTAAAATAGCCTAACTTTATCGGTGAACAATGGGTGAAATTAAGATCAGATCGTTTCTGAGCAGGAATGGAAGAACGGCAAACTGCAATCGTATGATTGCGTCTTCGACACTCCAGTTGACAGCAGAATGACGGCTGGTGTACGTAAACTCTGCCGTGAATGCAGTGTTCGCTATGTATCGAAATTATAACCTCTGTCGTTTACCGAAGCGCTATGCCCTCCTTTATACCAGAGATAAAAATTTATGATGGCATGTATTTTGTTTATTCCTACGGGTGAATCTGAGACCATCGCGAATTGCGACGTTAAGGGTATTCAACACAATTCAATTAATTAGAGATGCACTCTAAAAAACATTTCTATGAAATTCGGAGATTTCGCGGTTAAATATTACAGTTAGCTGCCTTCTTTGAGAAAAAAGTTCAATGCCCGTATTTGTTGCAAAGTCCTGCAAAATTCAAAGTATTGACCGTTTATTAAAGGTCACTTGTCTTCTTCGAGATAACAATATGGCAGCTTTATGGGCATAACTTTATTTTTACGACCAGTGACTGTAAAAATTTTAGCTTCCACTGACTGTCAAAATGTGTTCAAAATATTTTACAGTGTAAGATGGATAGCATGGATAGGATGGATAGGACATTTAAAAAAAAAAAATGTTGACGGTTTTAAAAGAAGTTATAAATTCAAAATATAAAAGAGTTTTAGAGATTTTAAAAGAAATTGAAATCTTGAAAATTAAAACAATATATCTGTAAAGTACGTAAATGTCATTCCTACTGGTCTGGTAATCTATTCATCCCTTGTGATTCGTGCAATATTTTCTATATAAGTGATGGAATATTTTAGATATTTGAAAATTCTCATTTAAAACTTCATTCTTACTATTTCTTTTATAAATTATTATTAGGGTTGATTATCCAATCATTTGCTTATTATTCACAAATTACTCAATCTACATTTTATCTATTTTTTTTTTTTATTAAATAATAATAATAATAATAATAATATACCAGATATTTTATAATTTAAAACTACGATTATTTTTATAGCATAACTAGTAGTGCAATATCATTCTTTTCCTCATATAGTAACTGTTATATATATAAAAATAAATAAATAAATAAATAAATGCATTTAAGTAATGAAGTATTTCTTTCATATTAAATATATTATGCTTATTTTTTATTCTGAATTTCTTGATACTGTGTAAAAAATAATAAATATATATTTAGAAAAAAAAAAAAAAAAAAAAAAAAAAAAACTTTATTAAATTTATTTCTAAAACTATACAGCTTCAGGATACATACATATTTTATTTATTTTCTTTGAAGTGTAAAAGAAAATATTCAGACATTTAAATATTATCTTATTAACCTTAGAATTAAATATGATTTTTTATTTTATTATTATGTGAAATTATTAATCTTACTTTATAGATTGGAAAAAAAAAAAGACTTCTTAATACAATATACCAATTACTAAATACGCAATATACAATGTAATAAAATTACCAATTTGCATTTCATTTGAAAATTTGTAGATACTTTCTTTAACATTCATCAAACAATTTAAAGAGAAATAATATTGCTTATAAAATTAAGTAACACTTTATGAAAACTATGTTTCGTTTCCTTAAATTAAAACTATACAGAAAGAGATGTTATTATTATAACATTAGTATCTGCTCAACTATTCCTGCTATACTACTTCAATTATTAACAGTTGTCAGATAAAATAAGAGCAACATAAAGGACAGAAATTCTAAAGCTATATATTATAAGTAATCTTTGATATTAAATAGTAGGCTTGAGTAAATTACGTTTAGAAACTGTAATTATAATAGAATACCCTTATGCTTCGCAGATATTTTAAGCGGCCAGTACTTACGTTGATCATTTCTGACGCCACTAGACTTTATTTTCGGGATAATAAAGTGGTTTGGTAACGCTTTGTAATTATATGCTACTTTATGTTGAAAATTTCCATGCCTTAGATAAATTACCTTCAAAGTGACAAATGTTTAAACACGGTGCATATTTCCTAGAGTTAACAAGCAACTCAGCCCAAAATATTAATTGAATGTGTAATTCAAACACGCTTACACTTTTTATTTAATTTAAAATTATACACTCTTATTAATTGATAACGTTTAGTTTCACAAAATGGACATAAAGTAAAATATAGATTATGGTTTTAAGGGGAATCTGCACCTATGACTTGGCACCAATGAAGATATCGTATAAATGCTTATATTTACATTTAAATTTAATATTTATAAAGTGTAACTGTATTAGATTTGTTTAATAAAATATATATTTAGGCAAACATTCTTATGGTTTTTGATACATTTTTTTACAGATTTGTAATTTTTAAACAGCGTTTTTTCATTTTGCATTTTTTATGAATTCCTTATTTTTAAAAAGCTATAACTTCTACTGATATTTAATAAAAAACATAATATTTTTCTTTAATTTTTAATAAAACCTACTTATAATAAAACCTGAAGATTTACGGATGAATTTTTCAATATAATTAAAAGAAATAATAATAATAATAATGAATAATAATTAATTAAATAAATAAAAATAAAAATAAAAATATAACAAAAACAGTGCTTTTTTGCAAATTTTTATTTAGATATGCTCTATTATTATTATTATTATTATTATTTCTCAAAAACTAATCAATACATTTTCAAATCCATCCTTAGTTCTCAAAAATAGGTTCAAGTAAACGTTCAAAGAATATTAATTATTCTTTTTGATATAAAGAAAATAAAGAATATTAATTATTATCTTAAAAATTAAAGTATAATTAAAGAATAATAATACGAATTAAAGAATATTAATAATTATCTTAAATATCTGTAGAAGTTTTAGCATTTTAAATATCTTGAATTCATGAAAATATAAGTGAGAAAAGGCAATTTAAAACATCATATCATTAAAAAATGCATGAAAAACTGTAAGATTTGTCGATCTGAATGTATATTTTATTGAATAAATCTAATATAGTTCAATTTATAAAAAATAAATGAAAATATTAGTTTTTATATGAAACTTTTACTCGTGCCAAGTCTCCTTAAATTGTTGGAGAAAACGATAATTCCTGCCATTATTTACATTACACTCGTCTGCGATGATTTTATTTTCTTCTTCTGGTGTTTTTACTATTATTATTTATTTATTTATATACGTTGATTAATGAAAAACTGTTTAAAAGTTTTCATCACGTACAAGTAAAGAAAAAAAAATGGATTTTATTAGCTTAAAACTCCACTTTTTCAGCTCTCATATAAGCTATTTCCGATAAATTCTGGGGGATGTGAATGAAGAAAAAGGGAACAGTTTCATGAAAACTGAGAAAAAATTCTGTAACTGACATCGAGAATCTAAATTGTGGCTCCAAAAAAAAAAAAAAAAATAAGCTCCATGTCATCCTTATAAATTCTAGTCTCCTTTGAAAGCGTGTTCTAGAAACCCCTATCAGAATTCTAGAGCGTTTGTTTAAATTATCGAGGACAAACTTATTTAAAAATATCTGCAATTAAATGCGAACACAAGAGGTGGGTTTCAGCAACTATAATCTTGGCATATGACCCAATTCTAGAAAATCAAGCGAGAATTTCTCGCAATACAAAAGATTCAGTATATTGTTTCACCACCTAGAAATGCGTAGACTAGAAATTCTCGATCATTTCGTCTATTCAGTTTATTAGCGTGCCTTATGTGCAAAGCTCGGAAATCTATATTTCTAGTTTAGGGATATAGAAAATGACCACTTATTCATTCTAGATGAAAGCGATATATATATTTTTTTCTCAGTGAAAACGTTAAAGAAATGTAGAGGTGGTATCAGGGACAATGTAGTGTTAACATGTTAGAAATATATTGTTGGATGCTACATAAAGAATCCCCCTTTTCCCCGCTTCCCAAGGCGGGAACAAGAGGAAAAGTTCTAAATGATGCTTTATGTAAAGAAAAACATTTAAATAATAATGTGTAAATAACAGTCAATCTTAATGTATTTTATACATAAATAACTTCAAATTTTTATAGCCTCTGCATGAATTCTTCTGTTCTTCATCCTCACTTTGTGAAAAACCGTTATGTGATAGGAATAAAATACAAACATTTCTGAAATCAGCTCAGCAAAACACATAACAGACATGTAACGCAGTGCAACAAAAAAATTGAAAAGTACGATTTCGCAGACCTGTGTTATTACAACTATAAACTCAGCGTTTTTAAAACTTTAATTAAATCATACATTGTTAAAAATAAAATCCTACGTTTCACCAGAAAAAAAAAAGAAAAAAGAAAAAAAAAAAATCACAATTAGCTGCAACCTATATTTTGGTGCAATTATTTAACATTTTAGTGATACCACTTCAGTATTAAGCTCCACTGAAATATTGAAATTTAGCACAAAAATTTTGTTTTCAGCCAAAAATGCTTACTTAGCACCTCATTATTATTATTATTATTATTATTTATTTATTTTTATTTTTATTTTTTATATTTTTTTTTGGGGGGGGGAGGGGGGGTGAAAAGTTAAACTATTATTTTTTAGTAGCGTAATTATGATAACGGTTAATAAAGTAATTTCATTACGTTTCCCAAATTAAATAAACTTATAAAAAATAATACATACGTTAAAAGGAGAGAAAAACTTTCTGTCTTCATTTAGAACAAACAAGCTGTCATTTTCTGACTTTATAAACTAGAAATATAGATAGATTTCTGAGCAATGCGTATAAGGTAACCCAATAAACTGAGAAACGAAATAATCGAGAATTTATAATCTGTACAGTTCTAGATGGGGGGAACAATATTATGAATAGTAGGAATTGTATGAATCCTTTGTACTTGATTTCTTTGAAGTGGGTTATGAACTCGAAAAATAGTTTCTGAATCTCTTCTCTTGTGTTTGCAATTAATTTAGATATTTTAAAATAAATTAGAAAAACGCTCTTGAATTTTGATAGGGGTTTCTATAACTCGTTTTCAGGAGGAACTAGAATTTGTAAGGATGATATGGAATTGTATTTACCAGATCCACAATTTAGTTTCTAGATGTCTGTCACAGTAGTTTTTCTCGGTGTATAAAATACAGTAAAGCCATCATCAGATTCTTCAGTTATTCTGTATCCCAAAAACTTTGAAGAAGTTTTTATATGAATCTCACATATTCGTGATACTTTCATCAGGTACTGTTACCACCCTAACACCACATCCCATCCACAAGACATCCTCAGGATATCATATGGATGAAAGTACGTCTAAGGGACATTCTCAGGATGTACTATGGATAAGTGTGCTGTTGCACTGATGACTGCAGTCATCAGTGCAATTATATTTTATTTCAAAGCAGCAAACATGTTTTATGTATAAAAATAATTTATATTATATATCTATTTTTACTATATAAACTTTTACTATATCTATTCTTTTTTATTTAATTTCAATATTTTAAAACTGATCGTGTTATGCCATTAAATTTTAAACATGTTACCTTATCCAGAATCCAGATGTCACTGTGACCTAAATTTGATTGATCCCTTACCGATAAGTATTGTTTACGATATTTAATGTTGTAAGAATGCGAAACGTAGAGAGCAATAACTAAAGGTCTCCATAAATGTTATATGTAATACTGTTAAAGGAGTAAATTATTTAATTTGCATTTTTAATGTTATCTTAACTGAAAATTAACGTAAATGTATATTTTCTGTATACTTCTAAAAAATCACACTTTTTTTTTTTTTTTTTTTTATGTTCACGGTTACTTTATTTTAAAATTGCAAAATTATGGTGAGTTACCAGTTTACAGTGATAAAATCGTATATGAATAATCTTCTAAGTCAATAAGAATCAATTACCAAGCTAATTATATTCCTTCCTTGACTAGTAAGTAATTATATACATATAACCAATATAAATTTTAAAAGTTTACAAAAATAAAGTTAGCAAAATTTGATTTGAAAATTTTAGCTGATATATATATTTTTTTTTCGATGTGCAGAAACTGTTAATAAAACCAGTTTTTCTCTGTCATGTAAAGATTTTTGCCAATATAGAGTGTTTACCAAAACATTTCTTTTTTTCATTTTTATTAGTTTCCAGTATATTTCTATGACTAATTATAATTTATCATGACACATACGATAGAAGTTATTATATAATTACATTGGTGGGAGAGTTATGGAAGAAAATGCGTCGGTAGACATCCTGTACACTGTAAAAAAAGTCAATAACGACATTCATATACATCAGATAATTTCCTGGTATTCATAAGTTTGAACAAGTTCCTGAGAATAATACGTTTTTGTCCATGAAACGTTCCTGATTTCAGGAATGTAACATTATTTTGAATGATTGTGTATTCGATGGTTACTAATATACTCTAAAACAAAAAAACAAAAAAAAAAAAAAAAAAAAAAAAAAAAAAAAAGTGACGCACCAAGAAGGAGTAATGGAAACTGGACACAAATTGACATACATACAGGTTTTGTTAGAATCAAGCACCAATTCATCATTATAGTCGGTCCTACGTGCAACCGGTACTTCAATGTCTTCAAATACCCTTAATAGGCGGGTCACTGAAATGGGGTTTAGCTCAGCCCCCGGATCTCTCTTTCACTGAGGACGTTTGGAGCATCATAAAAAAGGTCCTACAACCAGCTCGAGATTTTACCAATTTAACGCAACAATTGGATAGAATTTTGAACGATACTTCACAGGAACGTATCTGCCAACTCTATCAATTAATACCAAGCGAAATAACTGCGTACATAAGGGCAAGAAGTGGACCAACGCGTTATTGACTTGTTTACTTTGTGAGGCCCTTTCTCTTGATTAAATCATTCAAATTTTCTGAAACTGCAATTAATTGTTTTTCTCCACATGTACATTACATCTACCAATTTTTGTTCCATTGGGACCACCCATTCCACCACATCTACCAATTTTTGTCCCCACTTCATATCACTAGTTTATCAAAAAATTTATTCTATGATACTCCACTTCAAATTACTATAAGAAATTAATTATCATGTAAATAAAATGATTTAATTCTTTTACATATTAAAACACTGTAGTAAATTCCTATTTGAATAATATCTTAGCAAATTATTAATTTAATTTGTTATCGTTTTATACTCCCGGACAAAAATATCAAAAGTCATCTGCAATATATAGAAAAGCGTTACATTTGTTAAATCACGGCTGTAATGCAACTAAGTATTGGTCATAGTCATTTTGATATAGTATTTTTTTAATTAGTATGACTGCATTTTAACCCTTTTGTGAAAAATATGAGATAATACATTTAGGTAGCAAGTAAATTCGGAAATATAGATGAATGATATGGCCATTTTTATATAAAGCTGCAATATATGTCAGTGATATTTCATCGTGAGGCATATTTATGATATTTATTGGAACAATTCATTTTAAAATCAACAATAGGGATGTCAGAATGTTATGTTATTAACTGTTATTGATATATAATCTCTTTGGTACAAATGTTAAAAATCTCCTGCAGCATATATCGGAGTATCATATTTGTTTCCTCATTGCTATGATTCTACAGAATATTGTGCATAGTTATATTGATATAACGGTTTCATGTTTAAGTTTTGTTCATTTCATCACTTTCATTGAAAATTTTAAGATAATAACTTTCTGCTTTGGAGTTTGGGAGCAGTTTTAGAAATACAGATGAATTATGTGGACATTTTAATGTCAAGTTATAACATATGAAAGTGATATTTCAGCGTGACGGTTATTTATGATATTTCATGAAATCATCTGTTTTAAAATCAACGGACAGAATATGAGAAATTTTCAAAAATTTGTCGATTAAAGTTTCATTATTTAGTTAAATGGTTCAAAGAATATCTTTATCATATCTCTCAGAACAAAAAACCATTTGAACAATATTTATTGAGTATGATACTCAATTTACTTATCTCGAAAACTGTAGCCTTATAAACCATTTACTTCCAGAATTTCTGAAAATTATCCACATCTCCTTCTTGAGCTTTACTTCCTACATCAGTCCAATTTTTGATTTAATTCCTTACTCACAGCAACTCAATCGCGTTTTAGAATTCTAACGAGTTTGAGTTTGCGGTTCATTTATAAAGTACCGCTTCATTTATTCCCAGTTAAATTAATTGAACCCCACTCAACATATGCGGGGAAGACTAAATTGCGCACATTAATTAATACAAAATATCCGAAGACTGAGGATGGAATTCCAAAGCTGTAAGAATTTTCTGCGTGTTCCTTATTCAGAGTATGTATTATGTATCATTGTGTTATTTATTCAAAGGAATATATATTTCTTCCTGATGAGATTCAGTCGCATTAAATTTTATGTTTCATTTGTGCAAATATGCAACAGTTGTATTCTATTTGAATTAATAAGGTTTATTTTTAAGATTGTAAAAATAGTTTGGTTTTCTCTGGATCTGTATGAGGGAAAGAAGTAAATCTTAAGAGTTGTATTTAGAGATCATGAAACTCAATATAAAGTGTTAGCACAAATGAATGAACATATATATACTTATTAGAAATTTATACATATATCATTAAAAAATAATAATAAGTGATATAAGAAATTAACGAAAAAATACTATGTTTTTATTTTTCCATCATCAATCAGCAGATGACAGAATATCCATTTACCCTTAACAGCATGGCCAATAAGATCTCCGGACTTTATGGCATATGATTTCATTTTATGTGGTTACTAAAAAAACAATGTTTATAAACTACAGATGCCAAAAACACCAAACAAACTTGAATAACTAATTTATGCAGCGCTAGAAATCATTGACAGTGATACACTGCAAATTGTGTATAACTAAATTCATTACAGATTGTGTTATATATATATATATATTAAAAAGATACACTGAGCAAAAATTCTGTAACTGACATCTAGAATCTAAACTTGGCTCTAGAAAAAATAGTTTCATGTCATTCTTGTCCCTTTTGAAAGTGAGTGCTAGAAAACCCTATTAGAATTCTAGAGCTTTCGCCTATATTATCGCGGTCAAACTTATTTAAAAATCTCTCTGAATAAATGTAAGCACAAGAGGCGAGTTTTAGCAACTATAATCTTGACATATGACCCAAATCTAGGAAATCAATCAAGAATTTCTCGGAATAAAAAGGATTCATAATACTCATAACATTCAGAATATTGTTTCACTATCTAGAACAAAATAGGCTAGAAATTCTCGATCATTTTGTTTATTCAGCTTATTGGCGTGCCTTATACGCATAGTTCGGAAATTTATATCTCTGGTTTAGGGATTTAGAAAATGACCACATATTCGTTCTAGTTGAAGGCGGTACTTTTTTTTTTTTTTTTTTTTTTTTGTTTCTCTCAGTGTAATACATCGAAAATTTGTAACTAAAAAAAAAAAATAATAAATAATAAATAAATAAAACAAGAATGGTGTATTTTGTTTTCGTTTCGTATGTCTCTTATTGTAATATGTGTAATAGTTTCGAAAATACAAATTATTAAAAATTACGATGATTCATTTGCGCTAGCCCTGTATATCTTTCTGTACATGAAATAGAATGAATCAAACAAGTAAGGAATATATCATTAATATGTGATAATAAAAAACCTTACAAGAACTTGATTTTCTCGACTTTTTTTTTCTTGATTTGTATGTAGCAAAGAAGTAAATTTAAAAAAAAAAATTGTAATTAGAGTTGGTAAAACTCAATATATACCCTACTGCTCATAAAATAGGCCATTGGAAAATATGTTGTTAAATATGTGTGAAGAAAAACTAATATCATATTAATTTCCTCTTCATATGTATATAATGAAGAAGTTAATTTTATAAGTTGCATTTTGAGACAGAAAAGCACAATGCACACCACTATTGTACATATCATAGTGTGGTTCAAACTGGTCGGAAATAAGTCGTTAAATATTCTTTAAGAAAAACTTACACATTTCTGTGTAGAAAAGGATTCTGATACTTTTGATTACATTAGTTTTTCAAATTTCTTAAATTCAATTTTATTTTTATATAGGATTTGGGACTTGCGTTACGCATGGTATTAGAAATTTATTTTATTATTATTATTATTATTTTATTAACTCTAATGTTTTGCGTTTTTTTTTTTTTTTTTTTAATACTTATTATTGAATAATATTACATTGAATAATATTGATAAATATACCTATTTGTCTGTCTGTCTATCTAGCTACCTATGCTAACTATCTCTCTCTCTCTCTCTCTAACTCTATATATATTTATATTAATGCATCAAAATAAAGACTAACAGAAGATTAAATGACCCCAAAAAAACTCAATAACCAAAAATAATTATTTTTTAACTAAATTAAACAACACATGAAGACTGTAGTACAGATATGAAAACAGTTAAGCTTCCATAGCTATATTAAAATAAATAAAATAAAATAAAATAATACGTAACGAACTCACCGTAACAGTTTTCTTCAAATTATACTTAAATCATCATAAAAACATGTGATTTAACGAAAGCGAACGAAAAAAAAAGTAAAAACAAGCAATTCAAAAAAGGTTAATTAAATTAAATTAAGACCAAATACTTTGTTTATAAGCTTAAGGGCCCTCTTCACTCATCGCCGCTGGAAGCCGAAGCTAATGTTATTCTATAGGAAAATTTTCCTTACAAATAACTTATTAAGTAATACATATTTTTAAATTCTGTTTTCACATTCTGAAAATTCCCAGTTGTTAAATTGATGGACCTTTTTTTAAAAAAAATATTTTTTTTTAATTTTTTATATTTTACTTCGAAGTTGCAAAATACGAATTTTCAATATGTAATTTTTTTTCATTCTGCAATTTCAAAATAAAATATTAAAAATAAAAAAAATACATTTTTTAAAAAGGTCCGTCATTTTAACAGTTGGGAATTTTCTGAATGTGAAAACATAATTTAAAAATATGTATTAGTTAATAAGTTATTTGTAAAGAAAATTTCCCCATAGAATAACATTGGCTCGGGCTTCCGGCGACGGTAAGTGAAGAGGGCCGTTAAACTGTAGAGATTTATATTCAAAAGAAGCCATCTCTACAGTAAGCACGTGAGGAATGCAAAATTTCAAACACTGGTCGCTGTTAAGTCAAAATGGCCAGTGGGTCTGTCTGTCTTGCATTCAAAACAATAAAATGGTGAGAAATAAATGTAGGATCATAAAAAACAGAGCCTATTTAATAGTAAACATCACAAAAAGAAACTAAGCCTCGTAGAGAAAAGAGTAAAACATAATAAAACACAAGATTAGTGGTTAGCGGCATAACGAAGATGAATGTGACTTCAATCAACCATGGAGTCAGTAAAAATAGTCTAACCAACCAAAAGACACTGATAAATGTATTGTAATTTGATTAGGAATTGTAATAAATAAAAGTATGGTGAAATAAAGCAAAATAAAAACAAACATAGTTTTAGATTTATTAGAAGATTTAATATGACTGCAAAAAAGTTGGTTTAAGGTCACTTAAATTAGGTTGACCAGGTGTCCTCGAAAACTACCTTCATCACCGAAAAATTAGAAGATATTTGAGGACGACGGTTATAAAATTATTGATGTTTATATTATTTAAATTATTATAATTCTTTATTATATGTATAATAAATAAGCTGAAATTAGCTCTTTTGGATACTTCATACACAAATATTACTAAAATATTGCAATTTAAGTTTTTTTTTTTTTTTTTTTTTTTTTTTTTCTTTCCCTGACACATCCATATTTGTCGTTAAATTCACTGAAAAGGTTCTAATACATTCATAAGATAACTGCCATCTGGTGTGAAAAAGTACTGTTGGAGATTTTAGAAACCTTGGATAATTTCACTTTTTGTTTTGTTAGAAGATTCAATATTATAAAAATATTACTTTAATTGTAAATATATACCGGGTGTGCCAAAAGTTCGTGAAACCTATAAAAATTCTTTTAAAAAGAACAAATGATGATTAAAAAAAAGTGCGGTTTGAACGAATGGCATCAAAAAGAGGGCTGATTTTTTTTTTTTTTTTTTTTTTTTTTTTTTTTTTTTTTTTGGGGGGGGGGGGATGTTCAAAAAATGGCCGTTATATGGCGCTAATGTTGAATGCGTTAAGCAAATTAATGCAGATGAGTCATAAAGTATAATTAGCAGTAAAACAATACCAATACAATTCTATATTTTGAAAGATTTATTTAGCTGGAATTGTTCTAAATGACCTCCACCACATTGTATGGAATAAATAAGGCGAGTCACAACACATGTGACAGCTGAGTACAGCATGTCTGGATGAATCCCAGAAGAGTCCATGTGCATTCAGGTGTTTTATTGACAACCTAATTTGCTGAAATGAGCTTCGTGTATGCATAACAGCGCCACCTATTGGGCATTTTTTGAACTGTGTGTGTGTGTGTGTGTGTGTGTGTTTTCTGAAAAAAATCCGCCCTCTTTCTGATGTTTTCACGAATTTTTGGCTCACCCAGTATAGTATTCTTTTGTGATTATGATTTATATCAGTACCGTAATAAGTTTATTTAATGGAATTAAACATCATACTTTTAAAACCTGATTGGATGTATGTAAAGTTATTTCCTCAGAAACGGCTAATCGCAGAATACCCCCGGAACGTACCTGAAGATGCGAAATAACCAAATATTTCTGTTTTGACCATTTTAAGTAAATTATTCCAGATAGTTAAAATATACCAACTTGTAATCGAAAGCAAGTTCAAAGTAAGTATGACAATATACTGCTAAAAAATGCGCTCTACAGCATAGACAAGCGTTTAGGTGGAGGTGGTATATGATGGAAAAAGCTTAAAGTTTAAAATTATATACTGTATCCATAAAAAATGTTTTAAGAGATTTCAATTCATTTCAAGTGATTTTTTTCTTTATTTTTTTTTTTTTTTTTTACGCGATAAAAAATAGTCATAATTTTAAAACACTTTTAAGGATAACCAACGACGTGTCGTGCAATCCTCGTATTTTTTTGTAAAATACGCATGACATTACGTAGAAATGTATATAAAATAATAAATTCCATATTTTAATGTTAATTACATTTATTAGAATTTCTTTAATGTTATTAATGTAAATTGATTTAATATATGTGAATATACTTAAAGTTCTTTCAATTATACGAATAATAAGAAAAAAAAGGAAATACGAAGGAAACTTTAAATGAAAAAGGGACATCCTTCATATTATTGTTATCACATAATTTGAGCTCGTTAAAATATTTGAGGGATAAAGCATAAAAATGATATTTCTAGTTTCTCTACTTAAAGATGTAAGCTTTATAAATTCATATATAAATTAAATATACATAAATTTGTTGTTTAATTTATAACATATGCTATAAATTATGTGAATTTAACACATATTAGGAAGTAAAATAAATAATACCTTCAGAATATTTTATTTTGACGTTTTGTATTGAGATATTTCGTAAATTTGTGCATTGAATACGAGTGTTCTATATAGAATATTAAAGTCGAGGTCTATCAAAATATATCTACTTGTTTAATATTTAGAAATTAAAGGTGATATTACTTTTTTTTTTTCTTTTAACAGATGATTTGAAGCCTGTACATGTCACCTTTATTTATATATTTATAGGAATTATAGTGTTACGCATTTTTGTTCTTAATTTCTTGTCTAAAACAACAACAAATCAAAAATATCAAAGTATATACGTATTATACATTACTGGACAATTACTTTTTTTTTTTTTTTTTTTTTTTTTTTTTTTATCTAAAAATTCTAAACTGTTTTACATAAAGAAATTATTTAGATTGCTATCAATCACACTTAAATGCCATTCACTTATTTAAATAATGCTTTTCATTTATTTTAAAAAGTAAAGCTAAAAATCATGTGAAAATTCCAAACACTATTAATGGTATATTAAATTAAATCTAGGATGATTGTAATATTAAGAAATTTACGGTTGTTTAAATGGTTTGAAGTAAAATAAGTCACTAAACAAATAAGAGAGAAAATTACAGTAGGGAGTTTGACTATTTTTTCATACAGAGTATGTGGTTTAACTTAATGCTATTACATTTCAAATATTTTGAGGCTATATGTCATAATGAAAAGGAATTTTTTAATTGTATCCCTGTAAAAATGTGTATGTTTTACTATACACTTTGTGCGACGACGAACTGTAAAATCCACATAAATCATACAGTTTAATAGAATAAATAATTTAGACGCTGGTGAATTTTAAATAATTTCCGCCCAAAGACCAAAATGATAATGCATTTTTCATTGCGCCCCTGTAAAAAAGAATTATACGTACTAGATTCCCCAAGATCTGTATACTTTGTGCTACGATGAACTATAATATGGTTATACCTTTTCAGCTCAATCGAATAACGCATTTTGACGCTATTGCACATTAAATTATCCAGGGCAATAGGGCATAATGATAAAAAAAATATTTTGTGTAACTGTAAAAAAAAAAAAAAAAAAAAAAAAAAAAAAAAAAAGTGCTAGATTCACCAAATTCAATAGGTGCCGTGCTATATTGATCTATAGCATCCCTACCAACTTTCTGCTTATCCTAACAAAGCATTTAGAGGCGTTCCCTCACATACATACACACCGTATCACATGCATACATCACCGTAAAAATATCAAAAATGAATTGAAGGAAATTCAAAAACGGTAAAAACATCAAAATTCTAAAGTCGGATTTTAGTCGTGAGTGCAATACTTTCTTACATATGTGTCTTCGGAAAGTAAAATGATTACTTTAATTTCCATTACATTCGACTTCATCCTTAACTATAAAACTTTTTCAGCTATCTCATATCTTCTCAAAAAGCGTTTGCAGTTTATAAAGTTAAACATAGCAAATTTATCTCAACTTAGATGAATAAATTAGATGATTTTGTTTTTGTGTATATTATTGACATATTTCAATTAAATATCTACTAACGAAGAAATGTTAAATTATACCTTTTACATTTGGTTTTCTTAGAAAATTCTTACTATGGTTTTCTTTGAAAAACATTTCCCTTAAATATTTTGAATACCTTAATTTCCAAATTATATGACTTGATTCATAACTGCAAAGTTTTATCTACTATTCTCTAGCGCCTCAAAAAACATTTGGATTTTATAAGGTTAATCATTCTGAATGTATTTCAATTTAGATGCATGAACTTGAAGGTTTTTTATTTGCATTTATCATTGAAATATTTTAATAAAAAATTTACTACGGAGAAAATTGTAATTACCATTTTTTTAAAAACATTTATATGGTTTTAATTGAAAAAACAGTTGCTTTAAATATTACGAATACATTACCTTCAATAATATTTTACTTCATTCTTAAATACAAAGTTTTATCTATTATTTTATATCCCTCAAAACATATTTGGAATTTGTATGGTTTGTCATTCTGAATGCCTTTCAACTTAGATGCATAAATTTGAAGATTTCTTTTGTATTTATCATTGAAATATTTCAATAAAAATTCCACCAACAAGTTCAAACTTTTACATGATTTTCTTAAAAAAAAAAAACAGTTTCTTTAAATATTACGAATACATTAACTTCAATAACATTTGACTTCATTCTTACCTAAAAGTTATATCTACTATTCTATATCTCCTGAAAAAACATTTGAAATTTATAAGGCTAGCATACTGAATTTATCTCAACATACAACTATATGTAAACATTTGATGATTTTGTTTGCGTTTACTGATATATTTCAATAAAATATACACTATCGATGAAATTTTAAATACCCCCTTTTTTTTTCATGTATTTATATATATATTCCTTTGAAAAACATTTGCTTTAAATATTCTGAATCGAACTGACAGAAATATGCATACAAAATTCCCAGAAATATTTTCGGATAAATACAGTAAAGAATGAAAATTTCTGTCATTGCCTTTTTACGACATACGACGCTATCCTATTCGTATGTTTCACTGCAACTTTGTCCGCTTGAATGGTCTGAATAACTGGTTTTGGCATAACTATCCCATTTCTCTTTCAGATGATGTCATTTCGTACTCTTTGGACGTTTTGAGTGTATTTATTCCTTATTCTATTTTTTATTTAATCCAATACTTGTTCTCATTCGACGAAAACGTTTCTTTATAAACATATAGATGTTCTTCTCCGTTCGATAGCGCACCGCATCGAGGAGGGGACGTTCTTATCTCGGTGATGGATAGTCGAAAACGACGTCGAATTATAGAAATCGACTTATATGTCTCATTTTCCACCAGTCGATAGCAAGAGAAATGCAGATTTAAATAATGTGACTATCTTAGAAAAGTTTATTGAAATTTTGAAGAGGATTTTTTTTTTTTTTTTTTTCAAAGATGAAATCGTTTCTAAAAAATGCACTTTATACAGAAATGCGCTTTACATAGCATTTACTGAGATAAAATTTTAGATTAGTACCTAGTCGTACCAATTTATATCCAGGCGAGGAGTACAAAATTATCTGAATTGATATGTTCAATGATTCATTGAATACAATGTAAGCGGATATGTCCGCTTTTATCCTTAATGTTATAGTTAATAGTTTAATGTATTTCGGGCATTTTTTTTATGCAAAAATACAGATCAAAAATCATGAAAATGCATATTCATTGAATAACATCAGAGTTATATATATATATATATATAAGTTAAAGAAGCGAGGGTTGGATATAATATATATGTCTTATCTTATGCATGAATAAATTTTCCTTTACTTCTCAAGCACCAAACTATTTTCAAACCTTTTTAAAGAAGATTTTGCTCTAATAGTCTTCGATAAAACCGGTTATATATATATATATATATATATACCAGTATTTCTAGAATACAAAAAAGTTTTCTTTTGAGTCAAATGTATATTTATTTCAATTATTTTTATGAAGGTTTCGTGATTATACATAAAACATATGTCAAATGCAAATTGATTTATATTCAATTTATTAGTTTTTATAATTCTTATAATTAGACATACAGCTTTATGTAGACAAATTGCCCTAAACTTGTACTTTTAAAAATAGTTTTATTCATTTTTAGAATTCTGTTTTGCCAAACTTGATAACTAAAAAAACCCATATTGAATATATTAAAATTTTTAATGCTCATTTTGATTAAATAAGTAATACCTATAACAAATTAATATCATTTTAATGCTATTTCTCTATTTTGAATGTACTCCATGTGTTAGATGTTTTTATAATGATAGATATTGTCATTTAGAAAATAACAAGTAAAAAAATCTCGCATTGATTTGAAATAATGAAATTTAAATTTATCGACTTCACAATATAATTCAATGTATGATGGATATATCAAATTTATAACAATAAATTAAATTTACATGCTTAATTTTTTAAGCATACTCTAGAGAATTTTATTCTTTATTATATATATATATATATATATATATATATATTCTATAACAAAAAAAGCGACTCACCAAGAAAGAATAATGGAGACTGGACAAAAATTAACAGACATACAGGTTTCGATGGAAAATGCAAAATTTTAAAGTTTGGCTGTCATCGATGGAGCATGCGACCCTGCAGTGCATCTCAACTACGCAACTGGCTGAATATTAAAAATAAGAATATTTGATTCCAAGTCATAAATTCTTCGAGAATTTTATTTCAACTTCTCAGAAAGACAATAACTATGCCTCGCATGCAGTTTCGCAAACAACATGAGCAGATGTCAGCATTTGTGTGTGGTGTGTAGTTGGGCTCAAAGAAGCCAGTTGCTGTAATATGCGATTTTTTTTTTTGACAATTGGTTAGGAGCGGTACCACTATTAGATAATATTGACAGGAATGGGTGAACCATGGTCGAACACAGCATCAGGGAGAAAACGGTCGGCCTAAAGTGAGGACAGAAAGTGAGATCCAGTTAATCGTCGGTGCTCAAAGCTCCAATTCATCATTATCATCGATCCTACGTGCAACTGGTTCTTCAGTGACTTCAAAGACCCTTAATAGGTGGCTCAGTGAACTGGGTTTGAGCTCAATACCCGGATCTTTCTTCCACTGAGCGCGTTTGGAGCATCATGAAAAAGGTCCTACAACCAACTCCGGATTTCACCAACCATATGCATCAATTAGACAGAATTTGACCCGGTACTTCACAGGAGCACATCTGCCAACAATATCAATTAGTACCAAGCCGAATAACTGCGAATAACTGCGTACCTAAGGGCCAGAAGTGACCATTTGTTGACTTGTGTACTTTTAGGACCTTTCTCTTTATTAAATCATTCAAATTTTCTGAAACTGTAATCAATTGTTTTTCTCCAGATCATGTACATCACATCTACTAATTTTGGTCCCATTCGGATAACTCCTTCTTGGTGCGTCGCTTTCTTTGTTATAGAGTGTATATTTCTTTCTTTCTTTCTTTCTTTCTTTATATGCGTGTGTGTGTATGTTCTGTTTTTGTTACTTTGTGTACGGTACTACCATTTTATTTGAGGAACCATTAGTCGCTACCTTGAATAATAATAATAGTAATATAATTAAAATCTAAATCTTCTAAAAGTTTAGAATTTTTACTAAACACAAGTGTTAACATTGTAATTAAGATTTATTCAAAAACACTTTAAACACGTATTAAAATTAATTAAAATCGTTTACAAAGTATTTCGCCACAACGTTATGGCACCATCAGGTAATTTACACAAATACACAGGAGACAGCATATTATACTATATAAGTGGAATTTTAATACGGTTACAGTATAAGGATAACTTGAATAAAATATGATGAATCCATTTGTTACTTGAGCACGTTATGATTGGTTGAGAATAAATGTAAGGAAGCAGCAGGACTGCATTCTACAGACTTCAGTAGGAGCAACTTTTTTAGGAACGATGCCTTATACTGAAGATAAAAATTAGTTAGTTACATGAATTCAGGAAAATAAGGTTGAGTTCTAGTATGTTCACACCAGGGTAGCATATCACAAATAATTGCAGAAGAAACTTGATTTTAGAAAGAGGACAGAAGATTTCCAATAATAATATGCAGCATGCAACTTGAAAAATTGAGTTTAACTGGAAAGATACAGTGCAACCACGTTTCCTAAAACTACCAGCGACGAAACGTCCAAAATGTTGGAGGGATGCCAGCTTGGCCAGCAGGTTGGGATTTGGAAAACATCCAATAATTCGTGCTCTATTATCATTCATTTTCTATGAGTCGGATGACTGTCACCCCTATTTTAACAGTGGACTCGTTGAATTAGAGCATGCGCAGAAGCTTCCATGGTTTCATGAAATGTGGTCGAATAATATAAATATCATTAAATTTATTTACATAATATATGCCACAGTTTATGGGGAACTGCTGAATCTTTGAAATTAATAGCTTTATTGCATTTAAGTATATCAATGGCTTCAGTCAGGAGAAGATCTTGATAATTGCGCGGAACAGCTATTATTTCGGCTATAGTCAGGAGAAGTTCTTGATAATTGCGCGGAGCAGCTATTATTTCGGTAGCTGATCCACGCAATTATCAAGATCTTCTCCTGACTGAAATTTTACTGATCTTCTCCTGTCCAAATATACAAAACACCAAGGACGAACATATATAAAATCTATGCCCATTTTGTTTCTAGAGATTTCAAATTTCAAATTAAAATTTTATCAATTTGACAACAAAATAACTTAATCTAATAACTAATTTGTATAACAAATAATAACTAATTTGTAACTATACACAAATATGGAGATTAAAATCAGGAAATAATTTTCCTCAATTTTTAATAGTTTTTTAGAAAAACTCCAATGGACGATTAACATAGAAAATCTTTTATTTGGCCCCAACAACAGATAATGACGTCATACCTCGCTTGCATATATATTTTGCATATATAAGAAGTACAGGATTTGGAAAAAACTTTTGATTTCCGGTTTTCAATGAATTTACGCATTTTAGTATTTCCTTGCATTTCAATTAACTGAAATCGGCTACAATTTTTTAAAAAGTGGATTTATTACTAGCTTCTGCATGTATAAGAAGAAAGTAGAAGATTCGGAAAAAATTTCGATTTCCGGTTTTCTCTGAATTTACATGTTTAGAGCTTTCCTAACGTTTGAATTAGCTGAAATAAACTACTTATTTTTAAAAAGTGGATTTATTGCTAGCTTCTGCATGTACACGAAGCAAGTATAAGATAGGGAAAAACTTTTGATTTCCGGTTTTTGATGAATTTACCCATCTTTAGATTTCCTTGCATTTCAATTAATTGAAATTGACTACTTATTTTTAAAAAAGTGGGTTTATTACTAGCTTCTGCATGTATAAGAAAAAAGTATGAGATTAAGAAAAGTTTTAGCTTTTCGGTTTTCAATTAAGTTACACGTTTTGAGATTTCCCGGACTCAATTCGACCATTTTTGCAAAATATCTGTCTTTAAAAAAAAAAAAAAAAAAAAAAAAAAGGCAACAATTAACAATTTAAATGTCTATTTTAAAGCTATATCTGTTTTCATGCTTTAATAAATTTAAAACATCTAATCAAAAATTTGTTACAAATAAGTTACCAAATGAAAGGGTCGATTTTTCTGAATCCGTCGGATTAAACAGCTTATCGATATGACAATTAGATTTTTTTTTTTAAATTATCTAAAGTATGAACGTTAGGCGTTGAAGGTAGCGCTCACACACAGAGTCCAAGGAAATGTCTTAAGCCTATCTCTTAAGTCTAAAGCGTGACAGAGTCAGGCACTGATGAGCGTAACAATACATATATGCTGGTTTATTCGAATGTGAATGTAAGAGCTTATGAAAAATAGTTTTACTCCATGATTTTTAATCCAAATGTCTACAAAAAAAAAAAAAAAAAAAAAAAAAAAAAAAAAGATTTCGCTAATGAAAATCACCTAGAAAGTAATTTTAATGACGTATGTAAAAAGAAGTGGCTATAACGAATATATATATATATATATATATATATATATATATATATACATATATATATATATATATATATATATATATATTCAAATATATTTTCTGACGGCTTGAAATTTTTTTCTTGGAAGTAGAGTAAATTTGTAACGATTGTAAAATACACTTAGTATGAAAGTGTGTATGAAATCTAGAAAATAGTTTTCGAGTTATCCTGAGCTAAAATGTTCAATATCCATTGTAGCCATAGATGATTTCTTGGTTAAAACACGGTGTATTAGTATTCCACTCTCCTTGAGACATTTACACTTAAGTATTATACTGAAATTAAAAATTTCAGAACTACTGAAAGAATTGAATAAATAAAATAAATAAATAACAGCTTTTATTATGTTTAATGGCAAATAATTCCAAATTAAAAATTAAAATAATAATTTTTGTAAATAGTTTATAATAATTATCTTAATAATCGAATAGCTACTTGCATACAATTGAAATTCTGATTTTTTTTTTTAGTAAGGTTATATGTATATATATATACAGTGCCGGAAAAAAAAGTTACACTTGAGCGGCAAAAAAATACTTTACATGTCAGTTGCTGTTCCCGTCATAAAAATGTGTTGAACTCCAGTGATGACATGTAGTGCTAGTTGATCACAGACGACCTTTCTCTATCCTGTCAACACTCAGTTCACCTCGTTGAATTTTAGAGTTATGTTGTACGCTCTTTTCTCCCGCCAGCGAGTATTTCGTTCATTTGTTAAAAGTTTGATAAATTACATTAGTATTCCCACTCCACACAATGGGTCAGATTAAGCTTACAATGGAAGAGAAATATCATGTCTTGACTCTGCTAGAGAAGGGAATATCTGGGATTGATGTAGCCATAGATCTGGCAGATCATTTTGGATGTAGCCAGTTGTATCCATCTGACAGATGTAGCCAGAGATCCATGCCTAAACGGCTCTATTCGACAATAAATTGTAAATATCAGATGAGAAAATAGTAATCGACTAACGCCATGTGTCATCACTAGAGTTCGACACTTTTTTTATAGTGGGAACGGAACTGAAATGTATTTTTTTTTTTTTTTTTCTGCTCAAGTGTAAAGAATTTTTTTGCCGACACTGTATATATATATATATATATATATATATATATATATATATATATATATATGCGTGTGTATGTGTAATATATTTTAAATTCTTGAATTTTTTTTATTTTTAGTAAAGAAAATAATAGTATGTTTTAGAAAGAAACTAGCACAATTGTAGATCAAACCCATTCCGATTAATTACCGCATTATTTTCTAATTTCCATCATCAATATTCATGTACAACATTTTGAATTTAAGTAAAGTATTTGCTTTAGACACATTATTATTATTATTATTATTATTATTATTATTATTATTATTTTCATTTTATTTGCAGTCTATTAATTAATTTATGAATCAAATGTTTTCTACTTTGTTTGCACTTTGTTAGTACTTTGTTTATAATGTTATAAGGATAAAAAATGTTTTAAATGCAAGAATATATTACTTTGCTCTGAAAGTTTTCGAAACAATAGATTAATTATTTTTGATAACGTTGGGCAAATAATAAATCCTTTTTAAACGATTTTTTTTAACTCATATAAAGCTGTTTTTTTTTTTTTTTTTTTTTAATTAATATTCTAAAAAATATAACTTTTTAAGTATAAAATATTTATTTAACCGAAAGTTATATGTATTTATATTTATATTTGTATTTATATTTATATTTTATCATTATAATTTAAAAGGTGCTTTATTTTATTTATTTATTTTTCTTTATTTCCTTTCTTTATTTTTTTTTAATTCTTATTGCATGTGATTAATACATTTTTATCTGCTTTTTTTTACTTAAATTTTTATTCATTCATTCATTTATTTATTTATTTATTTAAATTTTCATTGACTGTTTTACTTCCAGTTTTTAAACTTTATCTTTTTTTTTTTTTTTTTTTATTTAATACTTACGCTTAATTAAATTAATATTGCTCCAAAGTAATTTTCAGATAATGTATTATAAGAAATACATTGTATTCTTATTTTTTTTTTTGTATTAAAATGTATATATATACATATGTGTGTGCGTGTGTGTGTGTGTGTGTGTGTGTGTGCATGTATATTATAGGTATCTGAGTGCCCGAAAAATTCCGTTTTCTCTCCCCTAACTTCTATACATTTGTTTTTATTTTCATAAAAATTGTTGTCTAGGTACATTAAAATAGTTATGCGTTATGACATGCGTGTCGTTTATAGTGCCATCTAGTAAAAAACAGTGAAATTGTTATTTTTATCTTGAAATTTGTAAGAGGTTGAGGAAAAAAGCAACTTACAAAGTTGTAGAATATCATCAATTTATTATAAAATAATACGCATTTTCTAAATACTAAAAACATTCTGCTTTAAACTTACATTTGTTTGCTTATGATTTCCTACATTGTGACGTGAGAAAATATCTTAAAAAATATATAAAGATAAATAAATAAAAAACAAAAAACAATAAGTTTTCAAAAGATGTATGTTCGATGTTCGGTGGTCAAAGTTTTGTTCATCAGGTGCAATGCACATTTTGGCACTTCTTTGAACATTACAATACTCACGTTGAGGTGTGCGTTTCAGCTGACGGATAGAAGTTTAAACAACGTCGAAAATAAAGGTATCCTGCGAAAATTAGTTATTTTTCATGTATCTGAAAGAGAGAGAATGGGTGTTTGTGCGCATGTTCAACATGAACAGGAAAAATTTCTTTAGATTTTCTGTCTATGAATCTACCTCAAAATTTAGTAAGATGTATTAAAATTTATCATGTGGTACATTATGTAATTCAAAATCATCCGAACATCGTCCAAAGTTTACACACATAATTTGCATTGCTCAAATAATCACTATGTGAATAAAAATATAAGGCTATTATTAAATTTCAGTATGAAAATCCAACTCTCGATCATAAAAGAAATATGCATCTTCTTAAGGAAATATGCATTATGATTTTCACATAAAGCTAACCTCAGAAATTATAATTTCGGCTTATTTCAATTACAGACAAAAAAAAAATAATAATATATATATATTATAATACATTTTAACTCTTATCACACCATTTCAAGGCATAGTTTTTTTTATTTCAAGGCATAGTTTTTTTTTTTTTTTTTTTTTTTTCCCATAATAAAACTAGCAGGATAAGGTAAAAACATTAATTTATTTTACTTTTTTTTTTTCTTTAAAAAGAGAGTGATTCTTTATCATATTTTCTCCCTCTCAATAAATAAAAAAAATTATAATAAAAAAAGTTTTTTTTTCCTTCTACATGTCATTCATTTCTGAATACTAAAATAGTCCATAAACCTATTAGCTACTTCAGAAGGTAACTTATTAGGTTAAACAGAAATATTACAAGCCTGATATGTGACTACCTTCTCTTTTTTTCTCTGACTATTTTATGTGACATTTTGTCAATATAATTGTAATAAAAATTGAGAATCGAAGAAATTTATCTATAAAAATACACCAATCTATGTAGTTTTTATAGTCAAATAAGAGAAATATTAGATGTATTTTTCTTTTTTCTTTTTACTATTTTTTTTTTTCATTGGCTTTTTTAATAACGAATGAAAGTGTGAGATTCTAACGAAACGATATATATATATATATATATATATATCATCATCATCATCATCATCAATTTCAGCTTTTATTAATCCACTGCAGGATGAAGGCTTCTCCTAAGTGTCCCCAAACTGCCCTGTTTGTGCAATACTTCTCCATTTTGCTCTTCCAAACTTCACAATTTAATCTCTCCAACGACACAGTAGTTTCTTCGTAGGTCTTTTCTTGTATCTTGGTATCACAAATAGAGCTCTGATGATACATCTCTCGTCATATCTTCTCGCAAGGTGCCCAGTCCACACTAAATGCATATATATATATATATATATATATATATATATAAATATATTAAGTGTATTAAAGCATTAAAATATTAATTATTTTCATACTTCAGATAATTTTAAAAAATCTATTTGTTCGATCGATAAGCTGTTTAATCCGACGGATTTCAGAAAAATCGCCCCTTTCATGTGGTACTTTATTTGTAACGAATTTTTGATTGGATTTTAGTATTATTATTATTATTATTATTATTTTAAATATGAAAATAACAGCTTTAAAATAGACATTTAAATTTTTCAGCTTAAATTAAAGTAGGCTTTCACGTGAAAAAAATAAAATAAAAATATATATAAATATAAATATAAATATAATAATAATAATAATAGTAATAATATATAATAATACATAATAATAATATATAATATTGAATTTGCTCATACATATGAAGAAATGACGTCTTTTAAATAATAATAATAATTTGTAATTTTAAAGGTAACGAAGAAGTAAATAAAGTGCGAAAATTTCGCACGGGCTTGCTAGCAAATGAATTAATTGAAGCGAGAAATAAATAAAATGAAATGATCATTTTTCAACGGGCGCCTTAGTCGCCCTACAACTAACTAATAAATAAGTAAAATGCTTTTTCGATTTTTCTCGAGGCTTTGGATACTGCAGTAAGAAAAGTGAAATCTGAATAAAATGAAGAAAACTACTGATGAAGGATGATCATAAAAATATTTGTTGTCAAACCGCATATTGTATGCTTGCGGGTCACGTAAAATTACGTTTTTCATGAAAAGTTAGCCCCACCTTCAGGCTTTTTTTCTAAAAGAATACTTTACTTTTAAAAAATGATATTACATATTAGTGTTTAACATTTTATATGCTTCAGTCGTATATATATGCCAGTGACAGTTATGGGATGTATAACTGAGAATGAAATTTGAATAATTTAATCATGAATACGTAAAATTATTTTAATAAATAATATAACGTTTTAGAGAAACACCAAAATGTGGGGCGTACTGTTCAAAAAATGAAAATACTCTGACGACAATGAGTTAAAAATTAAGTGTTCAACGGTTAAACCTTGTGAAGTTGAGACTACAGAACGTCTCCACAGTTGTTTGAATTAAGCTGGATCCAGTAAAGTAGAAAGTGGGGACGGTTAAAATCGCTTCATCGCCAGTGACTCGGCGAAAGTTGAGGTCGAGTTTGTTTTGTGTCGGCAGGGTGCTGCAATGAAAGAATTAGATTCTGAGTGTTAGATAAATTAGAAGTGATTTTAAAAGGATGGATTGAAATGAAGAGAAAAGAGGGTATAGGAATAAGTATAAAATAGAGATGGTTTTAGTAGATAGTGTGGATTTCGGAGCATATTATAGAGTGGATATTGGAGTATTATAGTGAATTGTGGAAAGTCTTATTTTGGCGAGTATTGAGTAGTGGAGATTTAGAGGAGTGAGGAATAAGTCGTGATGAGTGTTAGTACGAGTATTTGCTAGCGCTCGTGAAAGTGAATTTTGATGTGTAGGGAATCCTCTGATCGAAAGTGAAGTCGCAGCAGTGGAGTTACGAGTGCAACCATCTCTACACCTTCAATTGTTTGCTGGGCTGAGATATTTAATATTATCTAATTTAATTGTTGATACATATATTTTGATTGAGTAATACGCTGACTGAGCTAGTTTGATTGCCAGGCCACCCTCCCATTAATCTGCTCAATAAACTCTTAGTTATTGCTAATCCAAGTCTTGTGTTCTCTTACTTATCCATTTAGTGCTATAATTAAGTATTTAATATGGAGTTTGCATGAACGCAAACTTCACAACCTACGCTTTTAAGCATACATACTCATTCTGAAATGAGTAGTTTTGTTTGTAAAAGGAAAACATGCCTGTCACATCTATTATATAGGCGTTTTTTTTCAAATGGAGAGATGTTCATTTTCATTATTGTTTATAAATATGTTGGACCAAAATAAGTATTTAAAAGGACTTCTTCATATTTAAACAGAACGAGCTAACAAACAAATTTCACAATAAAATTTTATTGCCTCAAACATTCAGAACTATATTCAGCTCCAATGCGGCGATAATGGTAGGACGATATATTCAGTGGCAGTACCGGCATGTAGAAGAAATTTATCAATGAAAAATCTGTGTTTGGAATACTGGTAAACACATTGGAGGACGCAATTTTTGAGTTATCAGTATACTCAATTACGAGTACAAGGGTTTCACAAATTTCTAGCTATTTGTTTCAGAAATATTAAAAGTATGTAGATGCGCAATTTTTTTTTTTTTTACTCTGAACTCATTCTGAATACTTGCAATGTTGTACCGTGTTTAACTTTTTTTGCTCAATAATGGCCGCGGTTAATTATTTGTTTTGATGCAATCGGAGGTTTTTTTTTTGTTTTTAAAATGTTTATTTCGTTATATATCGATCCAATCAGATCTTCTAAACCTTTTCCACATTATATATTTAATAGATGCAGCACAAGTATAATCTTCCACAAGTGTGCTTAATACACAAAAGTCTCTAAATCCGGCATCATAATTATAATACTGGGACAAATAATAATAATAATAATAATAATAATAGAAATAAAGAAATAAATAATTTTTTACAATAAATGTTACGAAATATGCAAGCTGCAATGCAATACATCCTTCCAAAATGCAACGTTACTAGGTGAATGGAGCATCGTCAGATATAATTTTAAAAAAGACTCCTATATCTTGAAGAGACATTCTTCAAATTTTCAGCATTTTACCACTTCGTATTAAATTTATTAACGTTAATTTTATCTTTTGAAGGTTTCATATTAGTGAATATTCTGTATTCTTAATATTTATAGTTTAATTCAAATTCATTATTGGCCTAACTATGTTTAATTTTTCATTGATGCATGAATATTGTGGTCAAATTCGTCTTTATTTTAAATATCATGGTCATATTCATTTAAATATTTTCATTGAATTTGGCATTGATAATATGTTCTTCTGGTGTTCTGCATTTCTTTTTTAGGTTATATATATAATATAATAATTTATTTTTCACTTAATAATACGGAAATCTGCATTATAGGTTTATTATTTCTTATCATATGGTTTTGCAGAATATTTGAGGAAAGTTAGTCACCGACAAGCTTGTTGAACCCGCCCAACCAGTAATAAGCCGTGGTGACCTCTGCTCTTTCCTGTTGTTGTTTCAGTTTCATTTGTTTCAACACTGCCCTTGTTTCACATAGTTTTCCGTTTTTATATGTATTCAATTCTTATATATATATAATTTTGCTATTTCCATTTGCATAAACAAACGTGCTGTCACATGAAACTCGATTTGCAAATAAAAGTTAAGTAAGCAACATTTTGGACACTGATATTTACAGGTTTATTTTATATAATTTATTTATGAACTGTTACATTTATATCACTACAGGCAGGATATATAAATTTGATTTCTTAGGATATATAAATGTCATTGGGTCAAAGTAAATTCATGCAATAAACATAAATTTTGAATAAATTGATTCATTAAAATAGGAGATATTTATTTATTTATTTTATTTATTTATTTTTTTTTTTTTTCTACTAAGCTTTATTAAAATTTTAACAGTTAATAGAAATGTAATTCCAAATTTTTATTTCAATATTTTGTCGACTCGCTGTAATTAAAAGTAATGATAATTAAAAAATAGAAAAGCTACGCAGTTTAATTATAATATTTTAGTTGATTATTCTTAAACAGAAAGTTTTCTCATTATTGTTATTTTGAAATCGAATGAAAAATTATGATTTTTTCTTATTCTGTAAAAAAAAAAAAAAAAAAAAATAAATAAATAAATAAATAAAAGCTGAAACTAAATTAAATATTTTACAAAATATTGATGTTTTCGAAAAAAAAAAAAAAAAAAAAAAAAAAAAAAAAACATGCTTGCAACATTTTGCTTTAATTTCAGACACTAAATATATTTCGTAAGAAAAGCGTCTCTGAAAATAAATTGAAAAAAAAAAAAAAAAAAAAAAAAAAAGGAGGAAATTTCAATTATTATTGTGTTCGTTTATTAAAAAACGAAAAATAAAAACTTTAAATCAAAATATATACAATAAATTCAAAATTTAGGAAAACTGATTGCAAAAACAAAATATTAACATTTTCTAAATTATAGGCATTACACGGAATTGCAAAACTGTATTTAAATAAGTGCATATAAGAGTATTAATGAAGTGTATATGAACAAATATTAAATATATATATATAATTTATGATACATTTACTTTTTTATATCTTCAATTCCTTTTATCTCCGGCTCCTATTACAGTAATTTAGTTGATGCAATAACGCCTACATTTTAATCTCATAATTAATTATTTCGCAGAATATCTAAAATAACAATATAAAGTCATTATAAATTTTATTGTTGAATATACTGTGTGATTATTTCGTTGTTAGAATAAGCAATAGGAGAATATTTCTATTTTTAATTAAACGTGATTAATAGGTATTATCTTAGGAATGTACGTTAAAAATTGTTATTTAAAATCACATACGCTACTTTTTTATTATTATTATTATTTGGTTATGAAAACTCCAACACAATATTAACATCAGTTTGAAAAACATTAAAAATTTTGTTTTTGATACAAGAAATATATTTTCCTAAATTTATCAAATTAATTTCTGAAATATTACACTGCCTCCACCAATTTTGATTATTTGATAAATTGATATTACTTTCTGAAATTTTTTTATTTTATAAGTTACATTCCTTAAGACGTACTTTAACTTCCAGATGCGTAAAAGATGCTTTTACACACAAAGAATTTTTAACCTAGTTAACTATTTGTATTATAAAAAATTAGTATAGTTCTGATTGTTAACATTTACTGAATTTTGTCCTATTATCTTATCATATATACACACACACACACACACACACACATATATATATATATATATATATATATATATATATATATATATATATATATATAAACGAATGGCAAAGCTCTTTACTGGGAGATTTTAATTAAAAGTTGATAGGCATTAATTTATATCAAGGTCAACCACATGAAAATATGTATGAAATTCGGGGCATTATATCTTAAGCTATCGTTACCAGAAACTTTTGTCACACATACAAACGCATACACTAAGAGAGACAAATATACATTCTAAAAATGATAAAATGCTCTGATTGACCTGAAGAGGCCATGTTACTCATGGCGAAAATCTTTGTTATTTAGATATAATAAATTTGATTTTATTAAATCAATGATGTGTTTTAAAGTGTGTTTTCACCTTTTAATAATTAAAATATACAATTTTTTTTTTTTTTTTTTTTTTTTTTTTAATCGCAATTTAAGTTATTATGTTTTGCATATTACAATTGTTTTCAATGATAATTTACGATTATGTTGATACTTAACAGAGTTCCTCACTTTATAGAATAAATTAAAAATGAAATAAAGTTTAAATAAAAATATGAAACGTAAAGTTACTTTAGACTAATTTAGCAGCAAAAAATATTTTTTAGATATTTGGTCCTATGTTTCTATATTTTATAAGGGGAAATGGTACCAATTTCGGGGTGAAATGTTAAGAGGGCAATTTTCCTACATATAGCCTTATTTTCAGTCAAGATATAATTTTCTTGACTCCCAGCTGTATTTTAAAGAAAATATACGATCTGCATAAAGTGAAGAATAAAACATTCAAAAATATCAATAATATAGTAAATATTGAAATAAAATTTATAGAATTGATAAGATTAAAATAATAATAATAATAATAATAATAATAATAATAAATACAAATATATTTGGATTGTGCATACATTGAGAGACAAAACAATTTGGATTAAAAATGATAATGAAAAAAGTGCCTAATATAAATCATATCAAATTATGTGTTATTAAAAAATAATTAAAAAAAAATTCTTTAAAAAATGCGTAATTGGTGTCGTGGATTTTTTTTGTTTAAAACAAATAATTTTAAATGAATAATAATAATAATAATAAAAATAAAAATACTTTAAGAATAAAATAAGAATGTAAACTGATGGTACAATATATAAACTACACCATTACAACTGAAACAAGCCACGCAATTCTATTCAATTATTCTTAGAGGATGTACTGAAATTAATAAATATACAAATTAACTCCTTCAAATGATTGCTAAAATAAGCATTTTCAAAGCAATTTCCAACCTTTATACCTAGAGGGTTTAAATTAAGGGATTTACAGAGAAAGAGATAAAATTAATGACACTGAAATTAGCTCATTGAAAACTAAATATAAAATATGTTAAAACTCAAGATAAAATTTGCACTTTTGAAGCAACTTCCCGAATCTTTATATCTTGAGGGTTGAAATTAACATGAGTGATGTCATTTTAGTAATTATTATAAAGGAAAAAGATAAAATTAATGAATTTTAAAAATAAATTACTAAAATCTTGTTACAGAATAAATTTATGGATTTTTTTTTTTTTTTTTTTTTTGTTCTAATGCAAACAAAGCATTCTTTTTTAATTATTTAAAACAAGGTAGAAATAATGACATATAAATTTCGTTCATTATATTTTTAATAAAGTTTATATTTTTGTACAATATTTATATCTCATGATACTGATGAAATTTAAATTGTTTTTATCAATATTGTAAAAATATGTAAAATAATAATAAATAAATGAATAAATAATAAAAATTCAGAGTTTATTATAGGTATTAAATCATAATTTTTCAAATCATGATCATAAAACATAATAATTAAATTCATGTGGAAAAATATGAGAACCAGTAATGTGAAACAGAACTCGCTATATATATATATATATATATATATATACATAATATATGTGTGTGTGTGTATATAGATAAAAAAAATATATTTATAATTACTTTTTTCTTATTAAAAAAAAAAAAAAGAAAAAAAAGAAAAAAAAAAAAAAAAAGTATAAAAATATCCTATCTCAATTATTTCACAAAAAATAAATAAATAAATAAATAAATAAATATAAATAAATAAATGAATATAAATAAATATAAATATAATAATAAAATAAGCATTTTTTGTTAACTATTCATTTTTTATTTAAAAAATAATAATAAAAATAAAAATAAATAATGAAATAATAATAATAATTTAAATTTTTAATAATTCATAGATTTAAAAAAAATCATAGCCAAGAAAAAAGAACACGATTTGTAAATACGTTAAAAGTTATAAGTTGCCAATACGTGTTCTAAAAGAAATCACAAATAAGTATCTAATTCCAAATTAATGTCGAAATTCTCATAATTGATACTCTTTAAATGAGGTCAACGAGATCCTTCAGTGAATTATAAATTCCTAATAAATAGTTCATAAAAAAATTAATTATTACGAATGAATGTTAATTACGCCAATGTATAGTATTAGTTAATTAAATACAAATTATTTCTCAATGAAGCGGTAATTAAGATAATTTTGAAAATTACTATTCCCTTTTCTTTTCATTATCATATTTAATTGTATAATATCAGTAATATTTTGTTGTATTATTTTATTTATTTTTTTCATTTCATTAATTCAGTAATGTATTGCGTTTCAGTTGAATTAATTACATACAATCTAAAAATAATTCATCAATAATGTGTTTCTGTATTTTCATTTGTTTTAAAATGAAATGCATAAAACCATCTAATGAATCTATAAATATATCTGATCGTATTTCAGAATTGAAAATGAATATTTTATTTTCTTGATTATTGTTTAACATCTGATTTTTTTAGGTTTTCTATTTTTTGTGCATTTGTCTTGCTAATATATATTTTTACAAATACTTAAAATATTGGATTTTTACGATACGACAGTTGGACATTTGTCGAAATCGAAAATATAATTGAATAATTTGAAAACAATGTTATAATTTGTAAATAATAATAATAATAATAGTCCTATATAATAAACTAAATTCTGCAATTGGCAGAATTTCATCAAAATCTTTTTTTTTTTTTTTTTTTTAAGAAAAATAAAATAAAATTAATACTAATCAGTTTCGAAACGGGCAGTATCGAAAAAGTTATTTACTTATTTTACTTTAATAATTTTGAATTAGGAAATAAAAAGCGCGCATGCAAAATGAAATAAAAAATAAAATAAGATTTGGACAATATTTGAGCTCGTGGACTCAGTTCAATGATATAATAAGAAAAAATGACAACAGCAGTCTAATAATATTCTCTCTCTCTCTCTCTTTTTTTTTTAAATAAAACTTCATGATTTAAAAATAGCGCATTTGTAACCCCTTTAGCTTTCACTTAAAGCCGACTTTGCATTTTCTAAGCTAAATTAATTTATATCAACTACATTAATATGAATTGACAATTCTCATGATTTACATTAACATGTACAGCATAACAATGATGTAAAGTACTTTATAATTATTATTATTTATTTATTTATTTTAGTTCGAATTTCGTTTTTGTACTGCTTTATATTTTATATTTTTTTATACATTTACTTTGATTATAAAGGATGAGAATTTAATATGAATATAAATTTTCTATACTGCACACTATAAATATGAAATCTTAATTTTTTTAATTAAGTTTTCTTAAAAATACCTAAAGTTGTCACAAAATGCCTAGACAATATTTTCCCATTATTAATTTTCAGGTGAAATACTTTAACTTTTGAACGTTTCAGAATTTCATCTGAGCAGTTAAAAAACTAAAATACTCTTCCACCATAATTCGTTCATTTGTCTTCATTTAAATCCACTTATTTGTTGCATAATATTTCTAAGTGTTTCTAATTTAATTTTTGAATCCGTTTTGTGTAATTACTCTTTTGCAAGTTTTGTAGATTAAAAATTTACTTTAATCATATTACAATGATAGAATCATTTTATTCCATCCAAGTCTTTATGGTCATGTGCTTT
Source organism: Salticus scenicus (assembly GCA_963930645.1). Lineage (NCBI taxonomy): Eukaryota > Metazoa > Arthropoda > Arachnida > Araneae > Salticidae > Salticus > Salticus scenicus. The sequence continues at coordinate 91,820,059 of OZ005654.1, forward strand.
GAATAAAAAAATAATGCTTTTTTTTTCATATATATCTATAGAAATGACATCTAATAAAAGTAAATGTTAATTAACTGCATTATTAAAAATTCATGCTCATGAAAAATGTAGAATCAGAGGGGTGCGCTAATAAAATTAAAAACATTTTTGGTTAATGCTTTTAGAAAAAGTATAATTAAATCGACTGGAAAATTCAAAATTTGATTTATATAGAGGGGTTTCATATTCGACTGGAGCTTTTTAATATTACTGAAATTGTTAATCAAAAATAATTATACTAAAAACTCACAGCATCATTTACTTTGAGGTGTACGTAACATACGAAAAATCTGAATCATCAGAAAACAGAATAAAAATTTTAAAAGAATTTTTTTTTTTTTTTTTTTTTTTTTTGCAAAAAATGTTATTAATTTTGTTTTTATGTTCTTTAAAAACATAATGAAGATATGTATGCTATAAATAGCTATCACATATTTTCTTGTCCATAAAATATAAAATCATAAACTAAAATATTTATACGAAAATTATTTAAATCTCTGCTTTTGTTTGCGGGTTTATTATTTTTTTTTTCACTTGTCAAGAAATTTTCGTCTTTTATACCAATTAATAAAAAATATTTTCTTAAAATCTAATCTTCATTATGATTATTAAAAACATTTTCTTCGCGATATTTCACATATTATAAAATAAAGTTAATATATAAAAAATAATACAAAATACAAAAAATAATATATGAAAAATAATCGTTTATAACGTGTACAACAGCTAAAAAAAAAAAAAAAAAAAAAACTTACATAAAATTAAGAAATAATAATAAATAGTGATTAATCGGATATTCATTTAAATTTTCTATAAATAAAATGTGTTAGTATTTTTGCTGCAATATTCTTTAGAAACAGAATCAGGGTACATATAAATAGATATATCATATATTTCCTTCTCAATGAAATAGAAAATTACAAATTAAAATATTTATAAGAAAACTATCTATATCTCTAAATTTGTTTGGAGGTTTATTATTTTTTTTCACTAGTCAAGAAATTTTAAACAAGAGAAAAAAAAAAAAAAAAAAAAAAAAAAAAAAAATCATATTTTGTAGCAAATAATTATTATTTTTTAAAAATCTAATCTTCATTACATGCATTCTTTATATATATATATATATATATATTCGCGATATTTCTTATATTATAAAATACACAATGCACACAAAATTAACAAATTTGGTACTACATCCGCCGATCGGCGAGCTAAGCGTCTGTATCCAGTATTATGGGGAAGATAGCCCGATGCGAATGTGTTAAAACTCGAGCATAAAAAAGAACCATTTATAAGAAATGTACAATAGCTAAGAAAAAAAAAAACTTAAATAAAACTAAGTAATAATTAATCTTATATCCATTTAAAATTTTTATAGATAAAAAGTGTTAGTATTTTTGTTACTATGTTGTTTAAAACATAATCAAAACACGTATGTTATAAATAGAAATAGTCTATATTTCCTTCTCAATGAAATAGAAAATTATAAATTGAAATATTTATACGAAACCTATCCAAATCTCTTCTTTTGTTTGCTTGTTTAATTTGCTTTTGCAGTAGACATAATAAGGAATAAAAAAAAAAAAAAAAAAATAAAAATAAAGAAGAAGAACAAAAGTGTTTCTCTTATGGAGTAATTAATTATTAACTTTTTTTAATTTATTTTTTTATCTAATCATATTTATGATTATGGTATACAATTTTCTGATATTTTGCATATTATAAAATCTTCTCTGTTAACAATATAAAGAAAACCGGAGTATATATATAAAGAAAGAAACGTACAATCGTTAATATATATAAATAATGTATGATGATTAATTTGATCTCCATTTTAATAATAAAAAAGAGAAAACACATTTATGTTGAATTTTGATTCGTCGTTTTATACTTCCTTCAACTGGATGTCCAATTTTATCAATACATTTGAACATCATGAAAAAAAAAAAGTAATAATGTCACCAATAAAAGTATTATTTGATCTTTCATAGTCAAAATATAAATCAAGCATTCATTTCTGACAATATGATTCGCCTCATATCGAGTTAACAGATACAAAGAACTTCTTTTATTTCACAGACATTTATGGCGGAAGATTATATTTATGAATCGCTTTTCATTCTGTTACGTTTCTTCAAAGGGGGAAAAAAAAAAAATCAGCGCGGGAGTTATTCTCTGACACTGACTCTCATTCTTCATTCACAAATATTAGCAAAAATTGAAAATAAAACTCGGAGCATCTCCTCCCAGTCGAAAAAAGGGGGGTGAAATAATCGCGTTGTTGAAAAATGTACGCCGTGAATCACCCCAGTAAACGCGCCCCCTACGAAATAAAATTTATGACAGCTTTCATTCCGGAAACTTGCACTCAAGAATTTACTTTTAAACTTCAAATAAATGCTTCTTTTCGGTAAGTAAAAAAAAGAAGTAATAAAAAAAAAAGTAAAAAAAAAAAAATGCTGCATCGTATTTATTGATTTTCTTGGGTGATAAATTACGTTCATAGTTGCCGTGTATCTATTACGATAAAATATCGATAGAAGACTATGAAAATGTAGACTTGGTTGCGTTTCAAGAATCTTTTTCAGAGTGTTTCGGTGTATGCATGCTTGGATTTATGTAGCACGTATGTTTTACTTTTTATGTAATATAAGCGTATTTACATTGCAGAAATATATATTTATTTTTAAAGTAAATACGAAAAGAGATGCATGTGTTATTTTTGCTTCCAAGGATTTAATTTTGAATAAATATCAAAATGTTTTAAATGTTTATCATCAAAAGCGTATGGATAGTTTGTGATTGCTTTAAAGACATACTTAATGATAAAATAATATGAATGAACCTAAATTATCCATTTCATCTTATAAGATATTTTTCTAAAACATTATGTTAACATTAAGAAAGTTTACCTTTTATAATTAAGAGTTAATGTTAATTATTATTTCCGATATTCATCTTTTGTAAAATTTGCAGTTAATACTTTTTTGATTCTGTGTTCTTCTTTCAAAAAGTTTTCCTTTAAATGTGGATTTTTCTGCTATATTTTCAATTTTGCAATGTTTTCAATTTATATGTTTGGAACAAAACTAATTAACGAATTTTTCAATTTTTTTTTTTTTACTGTTAGCACAAATAATCTGCTCGAAATTGTTCAATCAAGAATTGTATTTATATAAGAAAATCAAAGATGGTTATTTCCTTTTTTTTTTTTTTTTTTTTTTCTTTTTCTGTTTGAAATTTTATTCGTGGGAAAGTGATTTGTAAATGTATGTTATTCTACCTATTACATCTGTTCTTAAGATAATTAATAGACACAATTAGAATGGAGGAAGTTAAACTTACTAAGAATTAACTAAAATAACTTAAAGTCATTTTAATGTTTTAGCTGATTATTATCTTAGCTAAAAAATAATTATAAATATATATTATAAAATGCATTGTATTTTTTTTTTTTTTTTTTTTTTTTTTTTTTTTTCATTTTTGCAGTAAAATATTCTTGTAAAATATTCTTCAGTAAAATCGCTCGATTTTCTGCTTTATTTTTAAATTCATTTATTTATTTATTTTCAGAAAAATAATAATAGTAGTAATAATAATAATAATAATAATAATAAATATTTCCTTTTTTTAAATTTATTTTTAGGAAAATGCTGTATTTTTACATTATTACCAATATAAAAATTATCAACAAGTTGTAAAGGAATATACATATATATATATATATATATATATATATATATATATTTGTATTACTTATTACAACACTTTCACCTTATAAAGGAAGCTGTACCTAATTATTTCAATGTTTATCTTCTTTTACAATTAAACTAAACGAATCCATCAAATTATACACATCCACTACGACTGATCATTGATTTGTAAAAGACGTCACCAGTTGTTACCTTTGTCTCGGTAAAGTTACAGAGGTAAGGCGTGGGCGCTACCAAATTCGATCAACAAGACGAGGAAGGCAAAGTGTTTATTTTCTTTTTCTCCTCCCAACAAACAGAGTGCCACTAATGAAGTGAGCTGACTCGACGGGTCTGCTGCCCTCTCTACCTCATCAGCCCTTTTCTATCGCAATTTCATCACTGATTTTCTTTCCCAATGGGCCATTTCCGCTAAGGTTGTCGTTTTCAGTCCATGTCGTTCTCTTTCAAATGGACTTATATTAGCTGGATATATAATAAGATATATAGCTCTGAGGAAGATATTTTCACTACTTCAAAACAAATCACTACTTTTTCTACTTAAGATAAATCTGTTTGTATTATATATATATATATATATATATATATATATATATTTTTTTTTTTTTTCAGAACTAGGGGAAATTTCTTTCTCTCAAATTATCGGTTGATATAAAATATGATGCTTGTCATTTATGCAGCCATACATGACGTAAATTTTTGATATTATTAAATTTTTGAAAACATTTTAAAAGCAGTGTAGAATGTTTTGGGAGCGATCAGGGAAAAAAAAAAAATCCTTTTTTTTTTTTTTTTTTTTAAATATACATCATAAAACAGAAATGTATATATTTATTATATTTTGTAGAGATTTAAAAGGATATTAAAATATAAGAAAATGAAAAATTTAAATTTTTATACAGTATTAATTAGACAAGACAGTTTTATTTTAATTTATAAATTTATTCATCGACTCTGAAAGTTCATTTCAGAAAATTTTTGAGTGGAAGGCTGATTTTTTATACTAACTATGTGAAAAATACCAAACCCGGGCCTTCCGCTTTACATGCGGATGCTCAAACCATTGAGCTACCCTTGCTGATTACCAGCTAGGCATTTCTTATATAACATTCGTGGGCAAAGTCACCGAGTCTGTAAACACAGTCTCGGTGACTCGGTCTGTCATGTGACATTATTAATCATGGTACAACTCCAATAGACAACGGAATTTTAATTTAATTTATAAATTTATCAACTTAGTATCATTTATTCATCGACTTAATATAATATCATAGTTGATTAATAAATTTATAAATGAAATTAAAATTTCTTTGGCTGTTGGAGTGTTGCCATGATTAATAATTTCACTTGATATAGCTGTGTTTGCAGACTCGGTGACTTTGCCAACGAATATTATGTGAGAAATTCCTAGCTGGTAATCAGCCAGGGTAGCTCAACGGTTTCAGAATCCGCACATAAAGCGAGAGGCCCGGGTTCGATTCCCGGCGCTGGTATTTTTCACATAGTTGGTATAAAAAATCAGCCTTTCACTCCAAAATATCTAACAAGACATTTTTATAAAAAAAAAAAAAAAAAACTAGTTGGCATAGGCGGACACTGCTCAGTTCCCCATCATATTTATGTTCTCATAAATTTCTAGTGCGAGACATATTACAATCATGTTAAAAGAAATGAATTTGACCAAAGCTTGATATAGTGACAGAATGAAATCCCCTCCTAATAGGCTATCCACCGTTAACTTCGATATATATATCTTATTCTAATCTATTAATTTATTTTATCACGGTCAATTCCTTTGTTTAGTTTTCATGCTACTATTTCCAATGCAATAATCCTCAAAATTCTTATTTATATGAAAAATTTACAATTTCGCTATGTTGATAAAATCGTAAATTACGAATGATTTACGAAATTTTCCTATTAGAATATTTCTATTCAATCATGTTCAAACAAATATCATAAATGTAATTTTGAAGTTGTCTAATGTATTTATGATCCTCAAAATGGAAATTTATGCTCAGTTTTGCCTTATTTTGACATGTTAAGTAAATCGTAAATTCCAAATAGCTAACGAATTTTTTAATTGGAAAAATCATAGTCTATGATATTCATGCCAGTATCCTATATAATATTTCGAAAGTGGTTTGACATCTTTATGATGAAAATATCTCTCAAGATTGACGTTTATGTGAAATATGCCTCTATGCTGCCATGTTAAGAAATTCGTAATTTTCCAATAACTTACGAAATTTTTATATTGGAAAATTCATAGTCATTACTATTCATGCCAGTGTTCTAAATAATATTTCAAAAGTAGTCTGACATCTTTACGATGAAAATATCTCTCAAAATTGACGTTTATGTGAAATTTTGCCCTATACTGCCATGTTAAGAAATTCGTAAATTTCCAATAACTTGCGAAATTTTCAAAGTAGCACATTTATAGTTACTAATGTTCATTCCGGCATCAAACCTGATATTTTAAGACTGGTCTGACATTTTTACAGTAAAAAGTTTCCATTTAATGCACGTTTAAGTGAATTTTTGTCCTATTCTCCCATGTTAAGAAAATCGTAAATTTCTCATAACTTACGAAGTTTTTTAATTCGAATGTTGCAAAAGAATAGGGTTCTTGCCAGTATCGAAAAAGTAATATTATAAAACTGATCTGACCTCTCTGCGATCATTTGTTCGTGAGATATCGTGTTTACAGACTAACAAACTAACGGACTAACACTCTGACGGATTGACACACTGACACACTAACAGACACCCTACAGACAGACACCATACAAATTTTGTCATTTTCGGATTCCTCACACCTGAAAACGTGTAAAAAAGTCAAAAAACCGAGGTCGAAATTTTTCACGATTACCTAAGTTCCCCATACCTATAGTATGATGGGGAACTAAAAAAAAAAAAAAAAAAAAAAGATATAATAATGATAGTGACATTACTTTTATATATATATATATATATATATATATATATATATGTATATATATACATATATATACATAAGAAGAAAAAAATAAAAATGTTTGACTTCAGGCTTTCTACAGTCTTGCACATCTGTAGATGTCTTGAACCGATTCCATTATTTTTAGAAAATGTCTTTCTCTCAGTCTGCATGCATGTTGCGAAAATTTGGTGGACACTATACCTCAGGAACAGATGCACGTAATTCAATGAAACGATATATTGGTTTGTACCTTGATTTAAAGTGGTGAATATTACATTTAAGATCTATCGTCAAACATGCGATGCTGCTATTCTGCATTTTCCCCACTCAAGGGAGAGCTGTATTTCATCTTTTACACTGAATAAGTAAACAGGCCTTCGTATGTATTAAAGTCATGATGAAAACCTATACTGATTGATTCTGACCTATAAGCCTATAAACGACTAAATGTGACGCTGCAATGCTGCCATTTAACTCTGTTTATGATAAGATAATGTTTCAATTTATATTATATATAAATGCACCAGACTTGGTATATGAAATGAGTATTTTTCAGAACGTTGCTGCTAGCTCAATTTGGGTACACATCAGATGACCGATTGCACTGATATATTGAAATATTTTCCATTTACGGAATAGATTTTCTTAAATTATAAAATAAGCTGTTTAACAGTACCCGTCATAGTATGTGACATATTATTAAAAGTTATGGTGATTCAATTTGAAGTACATATCAGATGACATATATTTAAATCTTTAGTATTAATTGGTAGTTTTGACTGTTGTATTGGATGATATAGAAAAAAAAATATATATATTTTAAATACAATTTTCAATAAATAAATGTGTAAAATTTAAGAATCATACATTTGGAAAAATACATTAAAATCCTGAATAATATTTTCCAAATAATTTATGAAATACCATTTTTAGACATAATTATGAGTATATAGGATCTACAAAGGTATACAACTTATTATTATTTTTTTTAATTAGAGAACAAATTAAATGCTGTAAAAGTGCAAATTATCTGACCAGGGCCCAAACAGCACCTCTGGTATAAAGCGCCTTTGTTACTGAGCTGACCAGGTTAAACTAAACTGCCCTCCTATTAATGTTGAAATACTTAAAAATTCTACGAACTACATGAAGCTCCACATATTATTTAATTAATTTCATGAAACTCCATTATTACTGGAATGCAAAAAATAATTAGAAATGTTTTTCTTTCATTATAGGAAACAATACATTTTTTTAAATAAAAGCAAGTTAAAATGTTACAAGAGCGAGAAGAGCTAAGCACGGAATCGAATACGGTTTTCGCTTTAACGCACCGATAATTTATTATTATTTTGACACTGAAATTTTTCCTATATTCAAGTAAGCGCATTAAGACGGTGAGACGTCGACCATGTTAACTCTTCATGCTGCACAGTTTTTTCATTACAACTAGAAAAACAATTACAGCGTGACACTGATAAAATTGCACGGTTACCACATTGATCTATATACGTCTCAAGGATGTTGTATACAGGTGAAAATGTCCTTTAATTGCGACTGAAATGTGTCATGCTATATACATATACATACACACACACACACACACACACATATATATAATACCGCATGCATATGACTTACAAGGAAACATTCAAAAGGTGTCATCTTCAAAAAGTATTGAAAAAAATATATTTGATTCTACTCTTCATAAAACACCAGAAAATGTAAAAATTATCGGCTGAAATTAATTACAGCGACCACAAAAAATTATCAAAATTAATCATATTTGGCGATTTCACACTGCTAGGCGATTGATTTTGAGTACTTGGCGGAAAAGCAAAACACGGTTCTGTTCGTACACGGCAATCTCGGTGCTAGCAAACGTATCACCTAACAGCGCTAAATCGCCAAATATGCTTAATTTTGATAATTTTTTGTGGTCGCTGTAATTAATTTCAGCCGAAATTTTTTTCATTTTCTGGTGTTTTATGAAGAGTAGATTCACATATATTTTTTTCAATACTTTTTGAAGATGACACCTTTTGAATGTGTCCTTGTTAGATAAAGAGTCGATATCTCAAGCAAATACATTTTACACTTGTAGATATAAAATTATCCCAAAGCGCTGTCGTAGTGACGAACTATTCATAGTACAGAAATGAAGGTACGTGAATGGAACGGTGAGGATGGATATTATTTTTTGCCTACGCTTCTCTAAAGTTAAAAATGATTTCGAAATCACAAACAAACATGAGTAGTTTTATAGTCGTGGCGAAATTTCCAAAATGTGTTTCGACATGAAATTGCGTTTCGAACAGTTACTAATCCCAATACTTAAACATTCCACTGTAGACGCAGAAAAAATGCTCAGTTTTTTTTTTTTTTTTTTTTTTTTTTTTTCTTCAATCAAAACATTATAATTATAGAAATTTAGAGTTTAAAGGATCATTTAATCTACAATTATGCCCCCCCCCCCTCAAAAAAAAAAAAAAAATCTCGTGTTTTGTAAGGATTTTAGTATATATATATAATGCTGGATTGCCACTGGTGAGTATTTTTATATCCTTTTTATTCCACTACTTCTAAAACAAAAAATATCGCAATATATTATGCAGGTAAAGAGTAGATTTATCTGCAGATTCAAAGTTATTCTTATTATTCTTATTCTTATTCTTTTTTTTTTTTTTTTTTTTTTTTTTTTTGCTTGAAAATAGTGGTCGACAAAGTAATAAGTAGTCGCCAGTGGCTGCCCTGATGTAGCTAAAATTATTAAAACGCTTTTTAAAAATCTCAGAGCAGAGAAATCAAAGTCTTTATACTATCAAATGTATATATATATATATATATATATATATATATATATTAATTAAGAGAAGAAACTAGTAGATAGTTGAATATAAATAAAGTAAAGAAGTATACAGATAATTTATTTTGGTGGCAATGTTTAATCCAAAAACATTACGGGAAAAAAAAAAAAAAAAAATTCTTGTGTGCTTTTTTAAAATCCCATCTATTTTTCTCGTATACCTATATTTAGCACATCAATTCCTTTACAAAACATCATATTTCATCCATTATGCAGAGATCATGGATTTATGGATTTTTGACAGATGTTTCTCAAGGGTGTCGTCAAAATTTCGTTTATCGGGCTATCATAGGAAAATGTACAAACTTTCTGCACATATATGTACACAGCTGAATATTTACACGTTACTAAATCTTATGATATGATATATGAGTTTCGCGTCATTAATATTTTGATTTCTTAAACCTCTCAAGAAAAATAACTATGTTCCTAATGATGTGCAAACTTTAATAATTTTAATAATTACAAATATTAAAGTAATAAAAGTAAATATTATCCATTCATTTAATAATTTTCTTGTATTATTTTTGGCATAACTGAATTATTTCCTTTAATTAATTTTATAATATGGTTAGAATAAATTGATATGATGTATTGCATCTAAATAAACGATTAAACTGATGGCAATAAAGTTTATAATAAATTGCATTTCACAGTAATTTTTAAAAATTAATGCATTCATGTTATATATGTATATATATATATATATATATATATATATATATATATATACAGGGTGCTAACTAAAGCTCTTTCCAAGAGAAAAATGGTAAAAAAAGTAAAGTTTAAAACGTGCACCAACGTTAAAAATGTAAAAATAAAACACGTAAAAAATGAAAGAAAAACATACTGGCGTGTTGGCATAGTTAAGCGTACTGTCATGAGTGCAAAAGGACAGGGTATAATGTTGTTACTATATTAAACATGGAAGTGGATTCTACAATTGGATTAATAGCCATTAAAATTATGAGATACAGGGATGGATTAATGGACCGATAGGATATTACATTATACAAATCTATGGAAATAATAAATTAAAATTAGGATAATGGAGATTTTATATAATACTAGTTCAATTTGAACGTTTCGATTGCCACTAAATGAATTTGTATCAAAATGTTTTACTTCATACGTTTATTAATAAGTCTCAAAAATTGCAACAATTATTGTTTGCTACAAATTAGTTCTTTACTGAATAATTTATTTGTAAAATATAACCCTCTAATAGGAGCGCCCTTAAAAAAGTAAAAAAAATTGCTTTTGTTATGCAGACAAGTAAAGTAATTATCTGCAGCATGCATAAACTTAATTATATTATATCATAATTTGGAGTTACTTATACAATTTCTCATCATTTATTGAATAACTAGCAAATAAAAACACCAAACAATCATAGTAATGCGTGGCAGTTTTCTCTCTCGCTTTCCATAAAATGAAATTTTAGAAATTACGTCGTCTTCAAAGACGATAGCACTTCAATCGGAAGACATGTTAAAAATATTTTTATTTATTTATTTATTTTTCTAATTACACTGCTAAGCAAAAAAAAAAAAAAAAAAAAAAAAAAAAAAATCGAGATCCGATACCATTCTTACTGTTTCTTGTGTAAAATGACCTTCTGAATCAGAATATGACTCCCATTTCCCAGCCACCTACCGTTTTCTAGATACACCACCCCCTCCCTAAATTTCTCACCCTGTTCGATAATTTTATGACCATGATCATGAATTTGATTTGAATAATGAAAAATAATTATTTTAACACCTAAAAAACAAACAAATATGAAATTAAAAAAACAAAATTAATAACAGATTTAAACAAGTCTTTCCGGATTTGTCGGAAGGGTAGGTTGATTTCTTTTTCCTTATCAAGCAGCCGTCATTTTGTTTCAAAATGGCGGCTACAAATTATTAATGCACTTGGTAGAAATATTGATGTAGGCTATGCACATATGGAGTTCTAAGCAAATCGGTTCATAAATACATTTTTATGTGAATTTAAAATTTTCAAGTAGCCGGCGTTTGGAAACAAAATGGTGGGATAAGTTGACAAATATATGAAATTTCTTTGTGAGATAAGTCTACTGTACACATATAGTTCGAAGTAATTCAAAATCTCAAAAGTCATCGTGTTAGAAAAATTAAGTGGCTGCCACTTCGATCAAAATGGCAGAGAAAGTTGCTCATCTAAGATATCGTTGCAGATTTTAATATATATATGGGTCATTCTCTGAAAAGTGGGCCTTTTTTTAAAAAAAAAAAGAAAAAAAGAAAAAACCTTAGTCCAAATAAAATTGCTCCTATTTTTTTTTTTTCATTTTGTACATGTACACCATGTTACAATTAATAATAAAAATAATATAAACCAAACTGTATATGATAATTTTTGATATAGCAATTACTTTTATTAATTAGAAAACTGAGGGAATGATTGTGAGGGAATGACAAATTTCTTCTAAAAACTACTTTATAAAAATATTATTAAGTTTAGTTAGATTTTCAAACACTAAATATTCATTAAAACATATTTTTATTAATATAACATCATAAAAAATCAAATTTGATTTATTTTAGTTAACTTTATAATGAGTGAGGGAATGACATATAATAAAAATACTGTATTTCAATCTAACGTTTGAGAGCCGTATGCTATTGATTGTTAAATGTTTCTAACAGAATTCAAAATGGTTTCTTTACTTTGCTGGTATATAAATTAAGTTTGACTTATATAAAGTATGTGCTATCATTATACAGTAAGTAAGGATGTCATTATAGTTTGATGAGGGAATGATATCTGTTACCAGGGACAACAATAAAAAGTATTCTAATTTCTTTCGTTGCATAATATATAAGTATAGTATAATGGATAAATATTTATTAAAGTATGTTTAATAAGTTTTTAATTCAAATAATCCAAATATACAAGCTTTAATACTATAGAAACCATTTTATTTACAGAAATGTGGGAATGGGGACACAGTGAGGGAATGATATTTTGCATTTAAAAAATTATTTAAAAATTATATTTGAATTCCAATAACCAAAGAATAACAGTTTATATGTAAAACCAATTAATATTGATAGTTTAAACAGCTTTTTGTTTTTGTGCTTTTAAAAGTATACCCTCAAGACTACTGGGACATGAAATGACCACTTTTCAGAGAATTACCCATATATATATATATTGTGGAAATTCTTTCAAAGAGGCTTAGTAAGTTGATAAAATGTAAGTTTTCTGCATTTCTAGTTTGTTTTAGCATTAAAATAGCTTAATTTTTTCTTAAAAACGCATTAAAAAGATCCAGTAACGCAGGTAATGGATTTGGCGTACAAATTGGCGACTTTTTTGGTGACTTTTGGCGAGAAAATACTTATTATCGATATACCAAAGATGTACGCAATAATGTGATTGGTTCACGAGTTACGTGAATTTCCTAAATTTTTGTTGTTTGAATGATAAATCCACTTTTCAAATTTGATTTGAATTGATTAAGTATTTCTAAAGTTCCAGCAAACACATCCAAGATATTTGAAGCATAGGTTACTGTTCAACTGTGGTTTAAATCAGTGCCGTGTTTCAAAAGTTATTATTATGGCAAATTTTCAAGTGGCAGTCTAAGTGACTGCGACTTGTAAAACAAAATCGCAAAACAACTTGCCCATCGAAATCATCCAGTATATTTGTACGATAAGTTCATTGTTAGTTTAAATTAAATCAATATTTCAAAAATTATCGTCATAAGAAATTTTCAGGTGGCCCCATTTGTAAAAAAAAAAAAAAAAAAAAAAAAAAAAAAATGGAGTGAGATGCCCAGCAAACGTATCTGAGATATTTGAATGATAAATCCACTACCCAAATTTGATACGAATTGATTCTGTAATACTAAAGTTACCATAATGACAAAGTTTCAAGTGGCCGCCACTTGGAAATACAATTGCGGATCAAGTCACCAAGTAAACTTATCCTAGATATTTGAACCATAAGTTCACTATCCAGCTTTTATTTGAATTAGTTTAGTATTTTAAAAGTTATCGTGATGGCATATTTTCAAGTGGCTGAAACTTAGACCCAAGAAGTCGGGACAAGTTGCGCAGTGAAAACATTCAAGATAATTATATGATAATATTACTGTCAAAATTTGGTTTGATTTGGAGTGTTATTTCAGAAGTTATCGTGATTTTCAATTTTCAAGTGGGAGCCTGATTTAGAGTAGCTCCGCTTAACTTAAGATATCTGCCACTTTCTTAAAAATGGCGGATATAGTTTATTAATAAACTTCTTTGATTTTGATCTTTCCTTATGTGGTTTGAATTTATATCAAAATTCAAACAATTTCGGAATACGCTTTTTACAATTTAAATTTGAAATTTTCAAGTGGTCTCCACTTGAAAACAAAATGGCGGAGCAACTTTGTTAACAAACTCATCTAAGATATTTATAAGATCAGTTAAGACACTGTTCAAATTTGGTTCGATTTGGAATATTATTTCAGAAGTTAGTGATTTTAAATTTTCAAGTGGGAGCCTGATTTAGAGTGGTCCCGCTTAACTTAAGATATCTACCACTTTATTAAAAATGACGGATAAATTTCATTAATAAACATCATTGAGACCCGTATGTGGTCTATATTTAGAACAAATTCCAAACAAATTCGGAATACGCTTTTTACAATTTGAATTTAAAATTTTCAAGTGGTCTCCACTTGAAAAAAAAATGGCGGAGCAACTTGGTTAATAAACTCATCTAAGATATTTATAAGATAAGTTAAGACACTGTCTAAATTTGGTTCGATTTGGAGTATTATTTCGGAAGTTATAGTGATTTTAAATTTTCGAATGGTAGCCTGATTTCAAGTGGCCCCGCTTAACTTAAAATATCTGCCACTTTATTAAAAATGGCGGATAAACTTCATTAATAAACTTCATTGAGAACCTTATTTGGCCTGTATTTACATCAAAATTCTAGCAAATCTTGCTTTAAATATGCTTTTTACAATGTCGGTTTGAAATTTTCAAGTGGCTGCCACTTGAAAACAAAAAGTCGGAGCAACTTTGTTAACGAACTCATCCAAGATATTTATAGGATTAGTTCACTGTCCAAATTTGGTTCGATTTCGAGTATTATTTTGGGAGTTATCGTGATGACAAAATTTTCATTATATATATATATATATATATATATAGATAAAGGAAGTGATTGCAATAGGCCGATTTCTAAATAAATCAACCTAAAAATGTAAGATATGTAATGCATAATTTCAATGGCAAATCCATCCCAAAATTTTTCCCTTGGCGTAAATGCTGCCACAGTATTCAGCCATAGTTGTATAATATAGCCATAGTTGTATAATGTAGCCATATTTGTATAATGTAGCCATAGTTTTAGAATTTTCCAACTTTGTAGCCCCTCAGAAGATAACGATTAATATAATCCTCCCCCCTCCTAGAAGTCAAATTTATAGCATAAAACCACCTTAAAGGGATAAAAATAGGGGGTCATTCTTACAAAACGGTGTGTGATAGGGCAAAATGGGCGTAACATTCGGATTTAGGAGGTCGTTTTACATAAGAATATGCTGAAATGGTGTCAGAGGCAATTTTCATGCAGAGCAGTGTTTTTTCAAAACACTATGACATTTTCCTCTTTTTTTTTTTTTTTTTTTTTCTTCTTTTAAGGTATTCACAATAAAGTATTTAAAAAATTTACTGGCCACTGCAGTGTGTGGAAGTCTGCGTTTGGACAACACGACCAATGTCAAGACAATCATTATCGATACAAGCCTGGAAATACTAATTGTTTAAATGTTTTAACTAAAAGTCATCAAGAGGTAAAGAAAAGCACAAATAATTCGAAATCATAAAAAACTCCACTTTTAGAAGCATGATTTTTTTTTTTTTTGGTTGTTAAAAATAATAAGTAAAAAAAATAGAAAAAAAAAATCTAGAATATTTGCTTAAAACTAAAGTTTATTAGGTTAGATTTTATGTTTATCTGCATGATATTACCACACAATCTGAAGCTGAATTTAATGTGTATAAAACTTGATTTAAGTTCCAAAGAAAGTTTTACTGAAATATATATTTTTATAATTTGAATTGTTTAGTGCCGTTGTAACACTCAGTAGATAAAAGATAGATGAAGGTACCAACATAAAATAAAGTATATATATATATATATGACATTTTATATTGAGAACATATTTATCCAGGAATCTTATCAATCAATATAAACATTTCAGTAATTATATTATTCCAGTGTTACATTTGAACTACAAATTATAGTTTTCTTTTAATCATCACGCATTCTTTTACATCCCATTTTTGTATTTGAAAACAATGCGTAAATCTTTAACAGTATTATAACGGATTTGTTATAGACTTCGACCTCTGTCTTATTTTTTATTAAGTATATTTGGCCACTACGTGGCTACTTGAAACAGCTGAAGAGACGGGAAAATAAAAGTTCTTCCCAATACGAAGAAAAAAAAAGAAGAAAAATAAAAGCGAATTCCCTCGAAATAAGAAATGATGAGAAACTGCCATATGTGTTGCGGTGAAGAAAACGTTTTTCGTACAAGAGGGTCCACAGCTTATATCTAAGAGGGACAGCAAAATAAATATAAGGTGAATAAAAAGCATTAACTGGAGGGAAAAAAGTCTATTCAGGAATTGCGCACGTCCGATGTTAAAGAAAAATATATATTTAGGTATAAACGTGAGAACAAAAAATAGGTAAAAACGGTCGTCAAAAAATAAATCTAAGATACTCACACTAGAGATTGACTAGAATGGAGCGAAATGAATAAACTGCTTTTTATATAAATGTATCGAAAATCTAAGGGGATTGTTGTGTGTGAAAAGCGCCAGTTCTTTGAGTAAGGGGAAAAAACATTAAAGACGAAAGTATATTGATGATTTTTGGGGTTTTCTATAATAGGAAATATTTCTGATGAAATACATATTTTAGGATTAAAATACTGACATTACGTATTGCGTACATGGAGAAAGATTTGAGCTATTCATCTTGAAGGCAAATATTTAAAGAATCAATACAATATATAGTTTAATAGTGAGATATTTATTAGAAATAAAGCTTTTTTACTGTTTATGTTTGTATGCAAATATCTAATATAACTTAATTCTTAATAATAATAATAAGAATAAGAATAATAAATTAAATAAATAATCATTAGAGAACTACACACAGTGGTTGTTTAAATTATAAAACAATTCTTTTTACTTTGACAATTTTTTCAATTATCTAAAAAATATTAAACGGAATGGCATGAAACTTTACACATGTGGAGAACATTTAAAAACTCATATTTTCCACTATCAATTTAGTCCAGAGTGCAATTAGGAGACAAACCACAAATTGAAGAATAACGAAAATATTTTGGTTCACCCTGTATTACAAAAAGCTACAAATAACTTGTAACTTTAATACATTGTTGCATGTATTATTTACAATATTTGTATGTTTTTGTGCGGGAATTTAGAAATTATTTAGGCATGTATATATATTTAAATTAATATTCTTTTTATAAGTTTTTTGCTTATAACTAGAACGGATTTCCCTAAAAAATTTTACAAAACTTGCTGAAAAATTGACATAGCTTTACAGAAACATTATTCTGAAACATAAAATTTCCATGCTCAATATTCGTTGAGATATAAGCATTTTTAATAAATAATATTTTACTGCGTATGTACGAAAGACAGAAAAAATGTTATTGCATCGTTTGAAAACTAGATATATTGAGATACTTTTGTCAAAAGTTCATTTGTATAGAGTAAACATTAAGCAAATTGTTTGCAAAAGAATTGTCTAGATTTGAGGTATTATCCAGTGTTGAAATTCCATTAGGTGTTTTACATATTCCGAGTATTTAATTTGAAAATCCAATTAATTTCAAACACGTTGTAACTTTATTTATTTATTTTGTGAAAAACCTCTTATAGGCTATTAACTTTAACATACTTTTTTAATTTTTAACTATGATTTGTGAGTTTATAAGGGGTTTTTCACAAAAAAAGAACTTTTGCAACGTGATTTAAATAATTGGATCTTAAAATTAATACACAGCATGTGTAAAACCTTTATAAAATCTCAACTGTGGAAAATACCTAAAATCTAGGCCGTTCTTTTTCCGATATTCTGCTTAATTTTTACTCTATTCAAACGAACTTTTGACATAAGTTACTCAATGTATTTAGCTTTCAACCTATGCAATAAAATCTTTTTTATCTTTCACAAACGTTTTCTATCTTTCACATTATTTTTCGATCTTTCACAGTAAAATATTATTTAATAAAAATGCTCATATCTCAACGAATATTACATGTGAATTTTATGTTTAAGACTAATGTTTCTCTAATGTTTTGTCAATTTTTCAGCAATTTTTCCAAATTTTTATGGAAATCCGTTCTAGCATTTGAAAAAAAAAAAAAAAAAAGAAATATATATATATATATATATATATATATACACCCCGCGACAAAAAGGTAGGAACAAAGGGTTTTTTCTTTGATTTTTCATAAAATAACGTTATCTAAATCGTGCTTATCATTTATTATTATTATAAAATAATACTATTCCTGAACTAATTTTTGTTTTAAGACTAATTTAGAAAAGTTTTAAGACTAAAATTTTTCTAATTTAAGACTACACTCCGCGACAAAAAGATAGGAACAAAGTTTTTTTTTTTTTTTTTTTTTTTTTTTTTTTTTTCATAAAATGACATTTTCTAAATTGTGCTGATCATTTATTATCATAACAAAATATTATCATATCAAAAACATATTAAATATTTGAATCATATTCAAAATAATCATATATATATATATATAAAAAAAAAAAAAAAAACCTTTGTTTCTATCTTTTTGTCGCGCTATGTAGTCTTAAATTAGAAAAATTTTAGTCTTAAAACTTTTCTAATGTAGTCTTAAACCAAAAATTAGTCCAGTAATAGTGTTATTTTATAATAATAATAAATGATAAGCACAATTCAGATAAAGTTATTTTATGAAAAATCAAAGAAAAAACCCTCTGTTCCTATCTTTTTGTCGCGGGATGTATATTTGCCTAAATAACTGCGCAATTCCCGAACCAAAACATGCAAATATTGTTACACAGTATGTGCGAACATTGATTAAAGTTACAAGTCATTTACAGTTTTTTGGGACACTATGTAATCCAAAGAATTTCGCTTTCCTTCAATTTGTGGTTGGTCCCCTAATTGGACTCTTCACTAAATCAATAGTGGAAAATATGAGTTTTTAAATGTTCTTTGCTTGTATGAAGTTTCATGCCATTTCTTCTAGTATTTTTTAGATAATCGAAAAGATATGAAAAGAAAAAAATTCTAAACATTTGAACACACACAACTATATATACTCAATAAACATAGTTTTCAAAACGAATTTCGATATTTAAACATCACTATTTATTTACATCATCATATAAGAAAGCATTATTTCAAATATGACGTATATATTTTATAACTGAGATTTCGGGAAAATTAATAGCAAAATTTTGGACTTTATAATGAACTGCTATTACCAAAATCATTCTATAACCCCCCACCCATTTCAATAATTTGACCTTTCAAACGATGTTGTCAGATTGAAAGAAAAACGCTTCTGTATTCTTATTTACTTTATATTAATTTCCATTTGTTATTTTCATTAACAATTCTATTTATATGAATGAAATTTGCTGTTGTTACATAGTTTTCAGTTCTTATATACTATATGCAATTTAATTTAATTTAAGGTAAATTATTACTTTATAATAGTAAAATTATTTAAATTATTTATGCAAATTTATATATTAATTTAATTTAATTTGGTCAATGATAACCTTATATCTATATTTAAAAAAAAAAAAAGTAATCTAAAGTTAATTATTAATAAATTTAAAGCAGTAATTTCAAACAAATTTTCAAAATTTGTATATTTATTTATTTCATTTAAACGGAAGTCTTTTTTCTTTTTTTTTTTTTTTTTTTTTTTTTTAACCATATAAATTCTTTAATTTTTTTTAAACAATAACACAGGGATGGCAGCACCATTTTACTTGCCTAAATATTTAAATAATAGACTTTTACATGTAATAATTCTATAATGCTTATAATTTATTTTTTTTTTAAACATATATCGCATTTATTTAAATAAACTATACGATAACGTGGATAAAAACGAGTAATAAGTTCTGCTTGTATTCACTTTCGCTATGGGCTTATAAGCTAGCACGAATAAGTTTCAGAGTGTAACAGTTAAAGTGTGTGTTAAAGTACGTAACAATTAACCGAATTAGTTCCTAGTGTATTTATATAATCCAAGGATCTTGCATTTTTGAAGATATATATTATTATTATATTATTTTTAATTTATCTCCTTTTTAATATTTTTTTACTATAGTCATTGGGGTTTGGGTATTAGTGTAAATAATTTTGGGTATTAGTGTAAATAATTTTTAGTAATATGCACTTTACACAGAAAGTCACAATTTCCATGCACATATTTTTGTAATGAACAGGATAAATTTGGAACGTGTGTGTATACTTTAAACATGTCTGTATTTATATGACATTGTCAAATTTTAACCTTTTT